>CM059197.1:24615963-25158463 GCA_030323885.1 Branchipolynoe longqiensis
AATCCAAGGCACTCCTTTGTAAACATGGTATTTTTAATAGGCAGCATAGCGGATTATTTTTAACGTCATTGTTCTGTTTGTGATCGTAGAAGAAGTGGTGCTATTGTGCTCCGAACCCGGAGGATACTGGGGATAAGACACACCTAAATGGAGTTGGTGAGCCGGAAGACAAATCGACTAAGCACATTTTCTTTGCGAGGATTGTGACCAAAACGTCAACCATCTTTATAGACCTGACTATAAAAAAGAGCCTATTGTGGCAGTCTGATACTCTGCTTCCCCCCCCCCCCCCATCGACCTCCATCCTCTGCACACATCTCCAAATATATATGGACAATTACCCTTGAACTAGCTGGTTAGTCATCCTTATATTATTAGATCCATATCTATATGAACATTCACTACATACAAAAAGCTATGTATTTAGGAATAGTATGCCCCTATACTTACTATTGCAATTCAATTCAAATAGGCAAAATCAGTAGAGCTTGAGATTCATTCACAGGTTAGTCACCATAACCAGTGTTCGCTACCGCATGGCCGGATACCACATGGTGCCACTCAGTAAGTGTCCTGATTGGTGGACGCAGGAGAGGGCCATAAACATCAACACCGGAAGCAGCACCTTGTGACCTGAAATGGGACACCTTCCCCAGATAAGGGTAAGGAAGGGCCAGGGTCTTATTTAGCAAGTGACTTGTGTGTCCTGCCATTGAGAGTCCATCCTAGTGTGTAGTGCCATAGTCTGATGGGTTTTGTGTTTCTGCCGTCTTTTTTAAATAAAAATATCCGTACACTCCTTTAAAGTAGCTATTAAATAGACCTACATTCCCTTTTATGCAGCAACCAATGTATAAGTATATGTAAATATGTATATATTATAAGTATATCAGTTGAGTTATGTATGTAGGATCAAATCTAGGTGTGTGTTTTAGTTCCGAAAATGTGCTTTCATCGGACTAGACCTATTTGGGTTGCACCCATTCGGGAGGAACATGGTCGGCCCTGGTAGGTGCGAGAAAGGACAGCACACCTATGATGGGGTGTGGTGTGTGGTGTGAGGCGAGATAGATAAATAAAGGGAAACATACCGGAATGTGAGAGTAATAGCTTCTGCAAATAGGCAGACGAATGCGACCGGTGGAGCGTAACATGTCAAGTTGCCCGCGGTACTGACGTGACGTCACTGCCTGCACACTCACTGTACCGCGTCCTTCAGGGCGCATGGTTTCCATGGCGACCGGCGCGTAGCCATGCCGCCGCCGGGGGACGTTACTCGCCTCGTGATGCCAAAGTGAAGTGGGAATTATATAATGGCGGAAGGTTGGCAGAAGGAGCTTTTTTTTTTTGCTTTTGCTTTTTTTTTTTTTAAACACACACACACACACACACACACAGACACACACACACACACACACACACACACACACACACACACACACACACACACACACGCACACACTCAAACAACCCAAAAAAACACCACAAATAAGCCACACAAAAAAGCCCTGGGATGCCCGCCAAGAATTGACTGCCAGGGGTGGATGTAGTAGTCTCTGCCCAGTACTGCATCGTCGTTGTCGGACAAGGTGGAACCAGGTGTGGTAGCCGAGGCAGCAGTTCGATGGCGAAGTGTATCCCGGGTAGAGAAGGCCCCACAACGTAGCCGTAATGGTGCACGCTGGTTGCCAACTGTGCACCAGTCGCATTTCTCTATTGACAGGATGAGGGGGCGCTGGCGGGCATCACCTCCACTGTAGAGAAGGCCCCACAACGTAGCCGTAATGGTGCACGCTGGTTGCCAACTGTGCACCAGTCGCATTTGTCTATTGACAGGATGAGGGGGCACTGGCGGGCATCACCTCCACTGTAGAGAAGGCCCCACAAAGTAGCCGTAATGGTGCACACTGGTTGCCAACTGTGCACCAGTCGCATTTGTTTATTGACAGGATGAGGGGGTGCGGGCAGGCATCACCTCCACTGAAACTATCCTCGCCGACTCGTTCACTGTGAGCCCACGATACCTGGTTTGACAGTGTGCTGACCAGGAATGCACTTGTTATGGCGGACGTTGCTAAATTGGACAAATGTAGTAACATGTATAATTTTTCGAGAAAGATGTTAGTGAGTTTGGAGGCTGGCTGGGGGGGCTCCACATGCAGCATCAGGTTATGTAATGAAATGTGTAGGGACTCTGATAATTGATATTCTCATAAGTCCTTACGCATCACTTTTATATTCGCGTGAGTGCTTAATGCGACACTCCTCTCTTTTCTCTTTAACAAAAATGAGATGTTGCGACTAACCTATAGTTGTCCATAGTCATCAGCAGTAAAATGGTAGTGGTCACAGTCTTAACGCTTGCTACGGCGCACAATCGGTTTGCATTGGAGATAGACGGAATGCACTTTGAGTAGAGTCAAGTCACCAGTATGTTGTCCTCAAATGTGAAGAATATCTGGAACCATACATCAGTGCCGTTTATTGAGGCACTGTGCCTGTATAGTTCTTAGACTGCATATGCCTGGGTTGACAACGATAGTATTACTAATACTAGTGGATTGTACCCAGCCTATGTAAGCATATAGTAGCATATATTTGGCCTGACTCCCTTATCTCTGATTTTCTAACCCTTAGATGCTCACAATGAGTTGGTAGTTGTATATTGACTTCACCTAGTCGGTACCCAGTCTCCTCATCATTTTACCCGCGCTCACTTGCCACAATCCCCCCCTGAAATAAGTCCAACTAGATTAGTGGTTAGTTATGTTCATAATCGCTCCATAATCCATGACTTGACTGCTCTAACTTGGATCCTGATATATCATATGCCACTGTTGTGGTTGGAATGTCAAATCGACTCAGTCAACACTGGGCATGAAGTGCACAATTGAGCAGGAACCCGATGTGTCCACAGTGCACACTACGGTACACCGCTTCGACATGCCGCAGCCTTGTCCTGTCGCTAAAACCTGCAGCCAACTGTAGTCGTGATGACCACTGGCACTCAGTGATTGATGGCACACAGTGGCGCCACCTGGTGTGTGCTTAATTAACCGGGCCATGATCTATGACCACCTGTAGTGGGGTCGCCTCGCTAATTACATTATGCTACTCACCCCGTTACTAAGACAACGCTGAATAATACAAAACTTGGCTGGTGCATTACTCAAACATCACGTCGACCCAGATAATGGGTCATTACCTAAAACATCTGGAATCTAGCGTATGTCGTAGTGTCTGGCCATCCGTCCGACCGCCTCAGGCCTTTTCCGCCATTTTGATTTCCGCCATTTGATAGCATTACATAAAAAGCTGTGTCCAGAACGTGACCTTCTCTATGCGGCCGTGTACTTGACACTCGAGGCGTACTCAGTGTGAGCAGTGTTTTGTGAGTGTGCTTGGAGATATTTAAGAAGTCTCTGGAGTGCCACCTCTCGGCGTGTTCTAACATTAAATGTCACGTGGTACACACGAATCACTCTATGTAGCCCCCTGCCGTTCTCATTGGACTTATATTTAAATTTACACGGTGCGATGGTTTTAAGTTTCTGCGATTAAAAATAATTGTTAGATAAATATATTAGGTTGTTGGTTATTATCTACTCTAGTTTAAAGCTGCATGGCAAATTTTCAAAACCAAAACAATTATCTAAATTTGATTCTACATATCTAACTTAGATACTGATGCCCTTATTAAACATTTGTTTCTGCGTAGAAGGCAATACTGAGTCAATTTAACAGAACATGTTACTGCAGAAGTCTATGGTGTCAGAGTTTTGGCAAGCTTGCCAAAACTAACTTTCCATGTTTGACCCAAAATATCTCAAAAGTTTACCATTTAAAATAAAAGTAACTTTGAACTAATGTAAAGTAGATACTAGTGATCGATCTAATATATTTATCTCAGAAAAAATACAGAAATTCAAAACCATCGGACTATGCAACTTTAATGTAACTTATAAATAGCTAAGTTTGAAGATATTTGAAGTGAATACAAATATCCAAAATTAATGTTGGCATGCATATCAGCCTTTTGTGCACCATAGGCTTCGGCAGTAATACTAATTGACTTAGTATGCCTCAACAAGTGCTTAATAAGTTGGCTATCTAGGATCAAATCTAAATAAGTGCTTTTGTTTCATCGGACGATGCCACTTTAAATGGCCCATGTTGCACAGTAATTACTCTACACCCCAACCCCTGCCATGGTCATTTGTCAGCAACAAAACAAATCTTTTTTCTTGTTAGCTATGAGAGGAAACGAATTCGCATAATTTACACTTAATCAAAACTGTGCGATTTAGTATTTTATGGGTGTTTAATTTTTGGTAGTGTGCAATACTGGGCGTGTATCCGACTGAAGTACATAATATTCCGTGAGTGGAATGCACTCGGACACTTATGTGTTTAAATAGACCGTAAAGCAGGCCCTCCCGCATGTATGCATAACCTGGAGCCGGGCACCTATTGTCAGGTCCGACCTGTGGCCTTTCTGCTTTGCTTTCAACGATAAAACACCTGGGGACATGCAGTTCATTTACCAGTAACCTAGGCACAGCGCTAACCCGTTGCATTATTACGCGCAGCAAGGCTTAATTAGAAGTTCATTGCAACATTATTACTATTTGATATTGGTCCAAATTCAATATTTGAAGTAAATGAGTGTGTTGTTGCATTACTGTGTAGCATATAATCAGGAATAGATTGTATCATCACTGTATAATATAGAACAATATTCAATCAGTGATACATTTGGCAATGCTCTGGAATTGGATCCAAATTCAATATAAAACAATGCAGTGTGTTGTGACATTATTGTGTAACATAATCAGGAGTAAATTTTATCATCACTCTGTAACACAGGACTAAATTCAATCAGTGGTATATTGTAGCGATGCTCTGATCCAAATTCAATATAAAACAATGTAATAAGTGCTGGCATTATTGTGTAATATATAATCAGGAGTAGATCGTATCATCACTCTGTAACGCAGGACTAAATTCAATCAGTGGTATTTTGTAGCGATGCTCTGATCCAAATTCAATATAAAACAATGTAATAAGTGCTGGCATTATTGTGTAATATATAATTAGGAGTAGATCGTATCATCGCTCTGTAACACAGGACTAAATTCAATCAGTGGTATTTTGTAGCAATGCTCTGATCCAAATTCAATATAAAACAATGTAATAAGTTGTGCATTATTGTGTAATATATAATCAGGAGTAGATCGTATCATCGCTCTGTAACACAGGACTAAATTCAATCAGTGGTATTTTGTAGCGATGCTCTGATCCAAATTCAATATAAAACAATGTAATAAGTTGTGCATTATTGTGTAATATATAATCAGGAGTAGATCGTATCATCGCTCTGTAACATAGGACTAAATTCAATCAGTGGTATATTGTAGCAATGCTCTGATCCAAATTCAATATAAAACAATGTAATAAGTGGTGGCATTATTGTGTAATATATAATCAGGAGTAGATCGTATCATCGCTCTGTAACACAGGACTAAATTCAATCAGTGGTATTTTGTAGCAATGCTCTGATCCAAATTCAATATAAAACAATGTAATAAGTGGTGGCATTATTGTGTAATATATAATCAGGAGTAGATCGTATCATCACTCTGTAACATAGGACTAAATTCAATCAGTGGTATTTTGTAGCAATGCTCTGATCCAAATTCAATATAAAACAATGTAATAAGTGGTGGCATTATTGTGTAATATATAATCAGGAGTAGATCGTATCATCACTCTGTAACATAGGACTAAATTCAATCAGTGGTATATTGTAGCAATGCTCTGATCCAAATTCAATATAAAACAATGTAATAAGTGGTGGCATTATTGTGTAATATATAATCAGGAGTAGATCGTATCATCGCTCTGTAACATAGGACTAAATTCAATCAGTGGTATTTTGTAGCAATGCTCTGATCCAAATTCAATATAAAACAATGTAATAAGTGGTGGCATTATTGTGTAATATATAATCAGGAGTAGATCGTATCATCCTCTGTAACACAGGACTAAATTCAATCAGTGGTATTTTGTAGCGATGCTCTGATCCAAATTCAATATAAAACAATGTAATAAGTGGTGGCATTATTGTTAATTAATCGAGTAGATCGTATCATCACTTAACATAGGACAACAATCAGTGGTATTTTGTAGCAATGCTCTGATCCAAATTCAATATAAAACAATGTAATAAGTGGTGGCATTATTGTGTAATATATAATCAGGAGTAGATCGTATCATCGCTCTGTAACACAGGACTAAATTCAATCAGTGGTATTTTGTAGCAATGCTCTGATCCAAATTCAATATAAAACAATGTAATAAGTGCTGGCATTATTGTGTAATATATAATCAGGAGTAGATCGTATCATCACTCTGTAACATAGGACTAAACTCGATCAGTGGTACATTGTAGCAGTGCTCTGGAACCAAATTAAATCAGTCGCATTTGGTAGCATTATATATCGAAACTCTTGCTATGTACACACACTACCATCATGGTGCAGGTGTGGGTAGTAAGCATGATCCATGAAAGTCCTAAAACGCAAACCATTATGACGGCGGGGAGACTTTAACTAGTGAGTGGACAACGAGGGTGTCTCGTGCCGTGACTTGGTAGTACATAGTCTGCCAATCACAGTACTAACTGAACTCTTGCCCTAACCATAAGCACATCTAGTCTTAGTGGTTTAAAGCGTTGTTGTTACTCTATTCAGGGAGTCTCACGTGCCATCTGCCATCAAGTGTGAGAAGAAAACAGTTCTCCAGCACCATTTCTGATGTTTCTCTAATAGAATTTTTAAAATGCCAAACAATTAAGGGTATTATTTCTGGACATGCTTCTCGGCGGTTTGTGAGTGTACCTCAAACTGGGGAGTGTGTCTGGTTGAAGTCTGCAGAGTGCATCTGAACGATGCCTGTCCTATAAGTATAACGTTGGGTCGCTTCGCGTGCCAGTGTTTAGCGCTGTTATATAAGCTATTCCTTGTTCTCTTGTTGGGTGGATCGTCGTGTACCGTACAGGATCCCTAGCCACTGAGTCTAGGGCTCCTCCCCAGCCCGAGGACCCCTGGAAGGTAGTCTGTCCGGGGGGCCTCCATTTTTGACTGGGGCTAAGGGAGCAGCTCAACATATTGGAGCAAATCATGCCACGTAATAAAACTCGGCTTCCATCTTCACAGGCTCGACGTTGTCAAAGCTTTGCAGCAGTCACTACCGGAAAAATGTGCATTCAAAATCTTGTAGCTCCTAGTCGACCCAAACAGTTGTGAATCAGTTTATATGCGAGCAGCTCGCGTCATCCCGTGTGAACCATGGCATCTGTGCAGTGTGAACTGAGAACTGTTGTGAGCCTGCAGGGTGGAACTTGACACCTACAGGCGTTGTGATACATAGGCACCAAGACACGGGTCACATGGAATTTATATTCACAACTACAACCTATAATCCCAGGGCACAGTTCTGCTCAGAGTAGCTCACCCTTTTTATGGATTGCTCTGCAATGAGGGTGACTACTCTGACCTCACCGACGCGGGAGTGACCTACTGGATGCTCGGCGGTGCCGGCTGACCGCTGGTGTGACTCTGAGTGAGGCTCGACTAGGCTTGGTGGTGTCGGCGTCTGGTCGCCATGTTGCAGCTGTGCAAGATGTGCCTGGCCGGGAGCGTCACGCTGAGGGGCGTCTGGGACATCGGCCACCACCCGCTGGGGCACCGCTGCGCCCACTCCCACGACGAGCAGGTAGGCAGGTGCGCCGGGCTCACCCCGGCCTTTCTCCGGGCACAAGCCCGTCACTTAAAGTTGCATAGTCCGATAAAAGCATCAACTTTTTAAAAGCAAAAACATGTAGCTAGATTTGAACCTACATATTCCAACTTAGATACTGGTGCAACTTAGATAAATATATTAAATTAATTGTTATTATCTACATTAATTTAGTTTTAATTATCTTTTATTTTAAATGGCTAAGTTTTGAGATATTTGAAGTGCAAATATGTCAAATTAGTTTTGGCAAGCATGCCACAACTCTGACACCATAGGCTATTAGCAGTAACAGGTTCTATTAAATTGACTCAGCATTCCCTTATATGTGGCAACAAATGCTTAATAAGTGCATCAGTATCTAAGTTAGATATGTAGAATCAGTTCTAGGCAATTTCTTTGGTTTTTACATTTTTATGGTTCATCGGAGTATGCAGCTTTAAGTTTAAGCATTCTTTGCTGCATAGAAAATTTGAAGGCCATCCTAAGCAATTTAATGGAGTATGTTCCTACTGAAGCCTATGGGGGCCAGAGTTTTGACGAGCATGCCAAAGTTAATGTTGTATGTATACACCTCATTTTGGACCTAAGTTACTTCAAACTAAAGTAAAGTAGATTATAACGATTGACCTACTAATAGTATACTATATTTATGACAGAACCTCACACTAGTCCGACTATGCAGCTTTAACAAACTACGCCACTTTTCAGTTAGTGGCGGTTTGGGGAGGCTGGTCATCCCAACCCTGTCTGTCACAATCGACAGAGTAAATTTAAAGGGACAATGACATGGCCAACACTGCTTTACTTATTCACAATTAGGAATGATAAAATATTACTAGTCCTAATTAGTATCATCAGTTCGGAGATTAGGGTGGGGTAGGGTGAGGTGAGGGGTGTCCCTGCTAACCCTACCTGTCACAATAAGCCCTATACTTTAAAGAGGCAGTCACATGACCAACACAACCTTACTTATTCACAATTTCTGTGATCAAATATGTTGGTACCTTACTAAGCTAGAAAGTATGTATATTTTGAACTAGTAAATATTGCCATAGCATATGGTAACCTGAAAATGCGTATAACCAATTAATCAGCCGTGAATGGGGTGGGTAGGTGTGTGGAGGTGAGATTTGATGATATTTGTTCATTAACACATGAATTCCAATTAGGCACAAATTTGTCATCTTGGATATATATATTGTTTCCTTTCTAATATGGTGAATTTAGTTTGCTCAAAATGCACAAATAATCAAAGTAGCTTAACTGGCAGACAGATGCAGGGGTGAGTAAAACTTAAACGCTCCCAAAGCAATGGCATTCTTGTTTACCACAAAACAGTGTGCACAAATTCTAAAACCAGTTGAAAACTACACATCCTTTCACGGAAGAAATAGTTCTTTTTGCGGAAAATGAATAAAAGCTTTTGATATGGCTGCTTCAGATTAGATAAAATATCCATTTCCAATAGGCGTGAACGACAACCCTATTTAAATCCGTGCAAAAACTGTAAGTGTTAACAACCTTTGAAGGTACTGAAATTTCATGGAGCATTATTTATCTAGAGTGGTGTTGAGTTTGATGAACTGGAAGAGAATGGTATCCTACCAAAATGGCAGCCACTGGATTCACACCATTCAACTTTTAAAGTCTATCATTTAGTCAATTCTGATCTCCAAAAGTAACAGAGCTATGAATGATAAAATTGTATGTGAACAATATATTTAGTTTCTTAGATTTGGGTGTCTATAGCCATGTTTACATGGGCGAGTTAAAATAATGCGCCTTGCCTAGTTCACCTTACATTCGCCATGTAAACGCGACTCTGAGGCGGATTAGGGCTGAATCGATTCATATTATTCGCTTTATATAAACCGCCTCGCGAGGTAGTTTATATGAAGTGAACTAGCTTAAGCACCTCACACGCATGCGCAGTCGAGACCTTAGTTTGTTGACTTTCCGGTCGATCAAAAGCGCATATTATATAATTTTGTCTATGAACCGGCTAGAGGTGCACATATATTTTTTTCATCATTTATTTTTAGGGTTTCACTACCTGGCAGAAGTTTTGACCGTTCCAAAACAATACGATTCAATCAATACATATCTAGGTCGAACCCACACTCTCTCGTGGTGACGTCGACGAACCCAAACTGGCGCTGCTTAGTCTGGACTTGCTCATGTGCAGATATCGATTTCCGCCTTAAACCGCTCCGTGTGTAAACGCGCCAGTACTTCGCTTCATATAAATCGCTTTGTCTAATTCGCTTTACAATTTCCCGTGTAAACACGGCTTATGTCCATAACCCAGCAATCCACCACTTTTTTTTTAATAGGGTAGGTAGTTTAGCACTTTTTCTGTACATGGTATTTTAATACAGTATTTCAGTAGCTGTCTATAAGGTTGCTACTTGTCTGCCGAGGCTCGTAGAAATTACATATATATATATATATATATGTGTATATATTCAAAGTGAATCTCCTATAGTTTAGGTTTCGCCATGTTTCAGTGGGTGAGTTTCACCATTAAGATGTTTTAATAGAGTGGATAAGGAGAATAATCACACACTTCTTGTAAAAAACTAAAAATAAAAAAATAAAAATAAATAATGTTTAAGTAATGCCACCTCGTGGCCGCTATCTTGAAACCAAATGTGGCCACCAAAATATTCCATTTTAGCCAATATCTTCATATTTACAGCATTTAGAACTG
The DNA here is from genome assembly GCA_030323885.1 of Branchipolynoe longqiensis. Taxonomy (NCBI): domain Eukaryota; kingdom Metazoa; phylum Annelida; class Polychaeta; order Phyllodocida; family Polynoidae; genus Branchipolynoe; species Branchipolynoe longqiensis. The sequence goes on from CM059197.1 coordinate 24,626,474, forward strand.
TAAATCAAACACCAAGTGATAATATGTAGATGGACCTGGTCAGTGCTGATTATGATTTTCTGTTTTAGGTCTTACACTTTGTATTCTCCAGTTGCCATGCGCCTATCTCTGCTTCAGATGGCCAGTCACTCCCTCTAGTGGACATGGCTACATGGTTCGTGGAAACGCCGGGAGGTGTGCCTGGAGCAGTGACTGGTTTCGCTGGTTGCTGGTGCTGTGATACATGAGGTGGTCACTGTAACCTTTTTGGCTTGGGACCAACCTGGTGGGGCGCCCCGAGGAGCTTCACCAGACCTCCGCTAGGGGTCGCGTGTGTCAGTCTCATAAATGTGAGCTAGACTAGCAAATCAGTTACCTGATGCTGTAGTCGAATCTGTAGAGCGCAGACTTCACATGCGGAAGGTCGGGGGTTCGAATTATGGTCAAGTCAAACCAATTATTTCCAAAATTGAGACCTGTCGCTACCTTGCCTGGCGCTCAGCATTACTAAGGTATGGCAAGGAGTGGTTAGCTCAATATCAGGATAATGTGACTGAGTGAGAAATTGGGTCATGATGTGGGGAGCCTGGTCTCAGTGGGGCAACACTATAAAGTCGCCATGAGTGCGCACTGTAACAAGTCGGTACCTGTCCTGATATAACCTTAGATGTTGCCAATACGTAAAGCTCCAACAAACAAACCATAACAGCAAATCAGTTTTACCTGTCAAAAGTGACGCCTAATTAAGAAATGATTGCCTGTTATAAATATGATCTAGAAAAATTATTTACTGCGACCATGTCAAGTGTTGTTTAGGCGAAATCAGGAACAATGGAGTAGGTGTTCCCTTTTTTTTTTGTATTAGATTTAGAACATGGAATATGAAAAACAATGACAATGGCCCGAACATGTCTATATATTTAGTTTAAGCATGTGCCGGTTGAGATTTGTGAAAATGCCTGTTGTATCATGGGTAGCTTTATCATTAATGCTGTGCTTGGGATGGGAGTCAAACAATGACTAAATAGTGAGTCAAACCAACGATTATATTTTCACACAAACCTATATTTAGTCTAGTGACCATTTGTAGTCAATTGTACGCTGTAAGTGTTAGAGGTCGATCTCACGCTCACACTCACACTCACACTCACAGTCACACTCACACTCACACTCACACTCACTCACGCTCACGCTCACACTCACACTCACGTTCACTGACTCAGTGCCCACTGTCACACACACACATTTTACTTGATTATTTAGATTGTATTACCTTATGTCAACAATGTTTGAATGTAAATAGCATGCAAGATCTCTTTGCAAATATATAGCTTGAACACATTTTAGAATTGATGGGGACAGCTAGACTCTGAACAGCTGTAACATATGTCTTTTGACATAAATCGTATCAGCATTTGTGATATGATAGTTTCTAGAGAGAAAAACAAAGTAAACAAATGATTGTACTAACTTTGCACCAGGTATATGGCTGACACTGCAGGTGTAGCGTAAAATCACACTCACTCACTCACTCACTCACTCACTCACTCACTCACTCACTCACTCACTCACTCACTCACACACTCTCACTCACACTCACTCACTTTTGCAGAGGGTCAAGTTGACATGCGTTAGGTATTAATCTACACACTGACACATACCCACATTCGTGTTCGACCTGACTGGATCACCTTCTCGACTGTAGGTGCCTGAGATAGATTGTGGGCAGGGTTGGTTGCTCGTCGTGCTGTGTACTTATATTGGTGGTGCAGCTTCGTTAGGCGCTTGACTAACAATAACGACGGTGTGTAGAGGTAAGCTGGTGTGTTAGTTTAAAAGTCGCGGCTCTGCTTTTACTAAAAAAAAGTATTAGGTACACTTAGTAAAGTTATTGCATATCCATAAATGGGACAGTTCTACCCCCCCCCCTCCCCCCCACACACACATACATTCTTCACTCCACAGCCACCCCACCCCCCCGTGATTCCCCGCCGCTCAGCCTCTGCTTCTACGATACATCACCTCTGCAATATCAAGTTTGGTGTCCCCCCAGTCACCATTCATGCCTTGGGTGGGGCCGTGGGTGTTGCACACTGCAACACGACAAACTGATAAATATATACACCGGCATTGGTAGTTTTGCTAATGTCCGTCCACACCATGCCTGAGTTAGGTCATCAAAACACCACACAATTAAATATGCATGATTCCGATGGGTTTGAGCTTACGCCATTAACACATTTTTAATACCGAGTAACTTTAAATTAATAATGGAGATATTTTAACTGAAAAATATGCCTATCGAAATGTTGAGCAGCACAAGCCTGTGTGGCTTGCAACAGTGAAAGGTTATGTTAAATTGATTTGTTATTCCCTCTGTGCAACAATAAATGGTTAATAAGTACTGCACCAATGTCAAAGTTGGATATGTAGAATCAAATGTAGGCAAGTGCTTTAGTTTTGAAAATGTTATGGTTTCACCGGGTTCTGCGACTATACAAGTGTTGGCGTTCTTCTAGTGTGTTTACACGCCGTGTCGCAGCTTCAGATCAGCCGACACTAATTCAGAAGTGACATATTGTCTGCCCATATCCGGCCGGCGCCTCCTCCTCCATCCTGTGTCGGCTCCATGGCAGTCCTCACCTGTCATCATGACCATGTCCCCCTTCAACCCGACCCCCCACACGCACCTACTGACCGGGATCAGCCCGTCCCCATGCTGCCCCCCAGCGGCACTGTCCGCACCTGTCCCTAGTTTGTCGGCCACTTCCGCCAAAATGTAACAAATCAAACATAGGCATGCACAACGCGCTGCAATTAAGAACACCTGTGTCTATTGGGTTGTATATTTTACTGTTAATTAAAGAAATAATTGACTAATTAGAGAATGGATTGTACTGACCAGAACTTATTGGCCGTAGAGTCGATCTAACAACCTGTTGGTTGTGTCACATTATGTAAAACGCCCCCGCCCCATGGGAGGCTTGTTTACTGCAAAATGTAGCATAACTGGACTGGGATGCTCCCCTGGACACTGCGTGCTTTAATATGTGGCGACTGGATTGGTGAGGACTGGACGGCCGGCTCTGCGCCGTGAAGGACCCCGTCACACACACCCACACACCGCACAGCCGCCAGGGCGACAACACACATAGGGCATCTTAGTGCCACTTACTGGAACTACGGGGTGATTGGTTAACATAAACTGTTGGTTGACATCCCACGGACATTGCACTCCCTGGAGGTGTTACCTGCATACACATGTCTCACTGGAAGCTTGCCACCTGGATGCGGCTTCATTTGTAGATCCTACAGTGAGGCACCGTGAGTGGGGCTGTTTATGTGTACAACTTTTAACAATTGGTGCCTTGGATCTGGTTATTGTAGTTTCACTTCACCTGGATACCCGCACCTGTAATTAAGTTAACCCCACCTGCTCCCTCCTCCTCCACATATGGATGGATGTCCACTTGGATCTGCGCATGTAATACGTGGACTGACGACATTTGGGATTTAACTAGGATTGCCCTAAATTTCCTTCCATGCGAGGCTACTTTTTATAATAATATATATATATATGAGTCAGCCTCACGAAAACGGGCCAATCGGTGGTCAAGTGAAGATGTCGGCATCGCAATTCTTAAAAGTGTAGTGCATTTCTTTGTTTCATATTAAATTATCCTAGAAACAAATCAAGTTGTTTTATTTTCTCGACCTTTACATTCAGGATAAATTTAAAGACTTTCCAACACCTCTGTCAATGCTAAATCATAATTATCCTGATCGACGCCGACATCCAATGATCGATGCCGACAACTTTAACAGATATCGGCGTCGCAATTCTTAAAGACTCGTACATTTCTTTGTTTTATATTATATTATCCTAAAAACAAATCAGGTTGTTGTACTTTCTCGACCTTTACATTCAGGATAAATTTAAAGACTTTCCAACACCTATGTCAATTCTAAATTATAATTATACCGATCGACGCCGATATCCAAGCTCGACGCCGACATTGACCACCAATTGGCCTCTTTTCGTGATCCTGACCCATTATATATATATAATATTAAATAGAAATAGACGGGGGGCTCGAACTTGTTAAACAAATTTGTTTTTAAAGGCCTCCAGCAAGTGGTTGAATATGCATGTGAACCCGTGGCTGGGTGTAGCCTGCTCAGTGTTTCCGGTGAATATCATTTTAGTGCTGTTTGATTCCGACAATGACCACTGTTCCACGTACTGACGCCGACAACAGCACACGGGACTACCCGGGCCACGTCACATTTCCGCAGGCGTTTTGCGCTGAATCATCAAAGTCCCCATTCAATGCAAAGGTCGACATTTCACCTCTAGGATGACGCTGTGGACTCGGTCTAACGGGCGGGCAGCGAGTAGAATGTGGACTCGGGCATACCTGTAGGTGGTCAGGAGGATCCAGAAGCCCTCATAGTTTGGATAATGGATATTCTTTTTTAAATGCATGAACCGAATAGGCAGGTTCATGGTTTAAAAATTAAGCGCTGTTGACTTAGTCACTAGCGTCGGTTTTGAATGCTTGTTTTCAACCATCGAGACGGTAGCTGACATTTATATGACTGTCCACGAGTACGATTCCAGTTGTGTCAACTTTAATAGGACGGAAGGATTTAGCAGCTGAATTAGTGAGCTGAGTTGTTATCTCCTAGCAACAGTTGGGGTCACCAAAGGGCAGGTACCGACTTGTAACTGCGCAAACTTTTAGTCCCACTGAGATGCCATGGTGTCGGCTCAATGTTGCAATTTCACTATCAGTATCATTATACTGACACTGAACGAATCAGTAGTAGCCTTTGCTCTAACCTACTGATGCCTTTCACCGGACGAGGAAAGGACTATTATCAGTGACTTTGGTTTACTGGGGATTTGAACCCACGACCTCTCATCGCATGGGATGTAGCTGCTATATACCGTTAGGCCATCTTGACTGGTTGCAGACGGATATAGAAAGCATACACCTACCTGCCAGACGGGCCCGTTCTGACAATATTCTGCCGACGGATATGATTAGCCACACAGAGCACAACAGCACAATTATAGCTGTAACGGTACAGCTCCTGCTGTAATTTGGTCAGCATTTGTTGGACCTCCATTTGTTCGGCTTCTATTTGTTCGGCTTCTATTTGTTTGGCTTCCATTTGGTTGACCTCCATTTGTTCAGCCATACATTTGTTAGCCATTCATTTGATAGTCATCCATTCGTTCGGCCTCCACTTGTTTGGCTTCCACTTGTTCGGCCTGCATTTGTTAAGAGCCCCACCATAGTGTGGTGGATCTTACCCGCGTTTTCTTTAAATGAACTGTCCCTTGTAAACAAGGACAGCCGGAGGGAGACAAAATGAACGGCCCAGCGTCGTACCTGCACCCGCTGGTGGCAAACAGTTCACGCCCTGTCTACTACTACTACAACCCGGGACTGTTCGCCCCCAGGCGCACCTCCGCCATCTTCGTCTCGCTCACCGCCTTGCCGAGCACTCGTCCCGGCAGCATCCACCCCGGCGACGAACAGGTCGCCGACGGGGACGCAGACAATGATGACGATGTGGATCTTGTTGTTGACATCGACGGTGAAGACGACGTCACGGAGAATGCTGCCGACTTTTTCTTCGAGGCAGTCTCTGAAGGTCGCGAGGATGAACCGGAAGTGCTTGGGGATGAGGATTACCGCCTGCAGAGAATGGCCGGCGCGGCGCGTGGGGTGACGTCAGAGGAGGGTGCTTACCATGGCGACCGCAAGGTAGGACTGTATAAGGACTGGAGAATGACTACATTACAAGATGCTAGGCGGTTTATTTGATCGAATGTTAGTTAGTAGAAATGGGCAAGGTGGTTTGAGGGGAAGGTGGGTTTCCATTTGACTTTTAGGGGGTGGAAGTTTGAAGGGGGCGTTCCATTGAATTGTGAGAAGACTAGGCATTGTACGTCTCTGTCTGACCGATACATTCTTGGATATAAGAGTTCTTTTTAGTCTGTAACAAACAAAACAACAACCTCTCTACAATGATGTTTTGTTGTTTGTTTATTGTCGTTTTACGGCCTAACAACATCTAAGGTCTGAACATCTAATGACTTAAAGATTGATACTTATCGCTTCCAAGCAAGGCACTCGGCATTATTAGGATAGGGCAAGGACTGGTTTGGCTCAGTGTCAGGACAATGTGACTGAGTGGGATATCAGGTCATGGTGCTGGCGACCTGGTCTTCCAGTGGGGCAGCACTATAACGTCGCCATGAGTGCACACTGTCACAAGTCCATATCTGTCCTTGATCTGACCTTAGATGTTGCTAGGACGTAAAACGTCAACAACCAACCAACTCTGTCTGGTCCCTCTGATAGGCCCTTCCAGTCATTATAAAGCACATTTCCTGCTGACCGTTAGCAGTATCAGAAGTCTGGATTGCGCTCGCCAGACAGACAGCATTCCAGAATGGTGATTCCAGGTACTGTGGTGGCCGAACACTAGTACAAGAGTGCTACATGTTATGAACCACCAATGGAGACAGTTGGTTAAGTTGTCACGCCATACGTGTGTGTGAGTGTGTGTGTGTGAGTGTGTGTGTGTGAGTGGATGTGTGTGAGTGTGTGTGTGGGAGTGGGTGTGTGTGAGTGGGTGGGTGGGTGGGTGGGGGTGTGGGCGTGCGTGCATATATATATCATACATCCACACACACACACACACACACACACACACACACACACACACACACACACACACACACACACACACACACGCACACAACCCAACAAAATGACGTGTGATGTTTTTTGTGTGGTTGTCTTGCGAGTAAAATTCTTCCAACTCCACTTCACTTTGTATTACACTTTGATATGGGATGGTGTGTTGGGACGAACAGGGCAATCAATATTTGACCATCGCAATGGACCGAGGAACCTTCTCCGACAGCAGGCATGGAATAGCAGACATTGAAAGGGGTCCAATTGTCGGACACGCCGCCATCAATAGGGGTCAGGTGGTTGGTTGCACAATGTACCTTAAAGGCCATTGGGTATGTGTATACCATGTGTGTTCAGAAATGAATTTTGATTTGAATATATTGAATGGAATGGTAGTTTGAAACTAAAGGCTATAACTTGTATAAGCAAGTAGTGTTACCTGGTGCCTGGTGCCTGGTCCATGCCCCAGGTTATGTGGTCTTCACGGTGATGCAAGTATAAACAATCAGGCCCACTCGTTTACAATTCACTGGTTTCGTGTCCTTACAATATTATAATTCCGTTATTCATTGTTTCCTCCCCTCTCCATGCCGTGGGTGCTCATTGTGCCTGCAGATTTCCGATTGCTGCTTAAAGCTGCATAGTCCAATGAAATACCAAATTAAAACCAAAACCAATTATCTAGAATTTGATTTTACATATCTAACTTAGCATCTGATGCACTTATTAAGCATTTGTTAAAAACAAAACCAATTATCTAGATTTGATTTTACATATCTAACTTAGCATCTGATGCACTTATTAAGCATTTGTTTCTGCCTAGAAGGTAATACTGAGTCAATTTAACAGAACCTGTTACTGCAGAAGTCTATGCTGTTAGAGTTTTCGCAAGCTTGCTAAAACTAATATTCCATGTTTGCACTCAAAATATCTCAAACGTTTACCATATCAAATAAAAGTAACTTTGAACTAATGTAAAGTAGATACCAGTGATTGATCTAATGTATTTATCTCCGAAAAAATACCGAAATTCAAAACCATCAGACTATGCAACTTTAATTACTCTGGCCTCATGGAATAATGGCTGGTTCATGTGCAAGGTACTAATGTATGGTACAATATAGGTTTAACTATGTGCTTAAATTTAGAACTGAGTAGCTTTTAATTAATTAATGGAGATGTGCATGTCCTACTTTAGCCATTAAGTACCCGTTTATTACAATATCTAGGCATTCATGTTTTACACCCCATCAAAAACATCGGCATAGTTGCCTGGTATTGTATTTTCCTGATGAAAATGCTGATGTATCTATGCCCCATAATGAAGTTTTCCTTTTAACATCTTGACGCCTCACAAATAATGTGATTTAAAGGGAAGCTCATTTCGTAAGAAGTTAGCTAAATTCGCCGAACCGACTCCCCCCCCCCCCCCCCCCCCCCCAACCCCCAATACAACAGTTGTGTCATTGTGTTCGATGTACATAATTAATTGCGTCTTCTATTCTCTAAGACCGGTCCTAGACTAATAAAATAAAGAGCTCATGGCAGTGGTGTGACACCTCCCCGCCCTTCCTTCCCACCCACTCCAGCCTTTGGCTTTCAAATGTGTGATGGAATATTATATGTTGCCTAATAACTATAAATCATGGTTGTCTGCAATTTCATTGGAAAAGGCAAACACTGTTAGAGCGAGTGATTGACAGGTCAGTCACCATAGCAACTGTCCACTCAAGTTTTTGTAAGTAGCCACTGCATGGGGGCAAGCATTAGGCACTCTGGTTGGTGGACGCAGGGGAGGGACCTCAACATTGTAGGCAGCACCATATCCTTATGTGGAAGCCCACCCCCACCTCCCATCCCAAATAAGGCTGGGATTCCTTACACGTGGTATGCAGCATGCGAATGCGGCATGCGAACGGGTTGGGTCCTTTCACCCACACCAACACCCACACATAGTGTCAGGTTTTTCTAACACTGTTTTCTATGGCAAACGCAGCAGCATTTGCATAAATTTGCATGCCGCACCGATGGCTACATGGACTGATTCAGTTGGCGCTTTCGCATTCGCATTCGCATTCGCATTCAGACGCATGGAATCACCCCCATTGACTTAGATGCTTTTCGATTTTTTGTCGCATTCACATTCGCATGCCGCATACCGCGTGTAAGGAATGTAGCCTTAAGGCTGGGGTTGGCCTATGTCTGAGTCCCGCTGGTACCTCAGGAAGGATGGAGGCTGCAATCCAACACGCCGGGTCACAGCTACAGCTTAGCTGGGTGAGGTAGTGAATATGCAGTCATATCAAATGTTTGCTTTGATAATTTCACTGCAATCTACATTAGAAACAAATGCAATGCAAGAATCCTGGAACGTTTGGTCATTATGAGGCCTGTGCTTATAGTGATAGAAATAAGGCAAAATTTTCACTTGTCCATCGGACAAGTCTGATGTAATTTTCACTTGTCCGTATGAATTTGTCCACAGTACTTACCTTTATTATCTCAGTTAACCTCCCTGGCTATGGGAATAAAACTACACAAATAAATTAAAACAACAAACCAAATGTCATAAATAATGTAAATAATATTTTAAGAAAACAAAATTGTGAAATACATGTCTTTCAGCCCAAAATGATCACTTATCCAACAGAAAAGCTCAAGCCATATTCTGCTTATCCATGCATACTTTCATTTGGCTTGAACAAGCGAGAAGCTCTTATTTCGAACGTTGGCTTATACATGTAGATATATGCAAAGTGAAGTTTAGGTATAGGGTCTATGGTTAAAAATGGGGGCGGGAGGGTGCCAACCCCAACTTCTGTTGTGTCAGCTGAAACTGCGACCCGTTGTGCTGGGTTGGAGACTCATTGAGGGACCACAATTGATCCTGCCACTGAGTGTGCGGTGTTCAGATGTCTGAAAGACTTGTTCTATGGAACGGATGCAGTAACTGCACGAAACAGAAAATGTAATATTTTTAAATCTTTTCACTCGTTTCATATTTCCGCTTGTAATGATAAGGGATGAACGTGGTCCTGGAGAGAAGAAAGCGGAAATCGACTATGAGCGAGCGATAATAGGTCACAATAGTGATGGTATGGCAAAAGAATATCCATGTCCAAGAAACATCTGTGCTGATTGGTCATGGGCATGGTGCAAAAACTATGCTTGGAGAGTACTGGATGAAACCTGAATGTGGGAATTTTCTGAGAACTATGGGCGAATTGCTGCATTTTCGTGTAAATTCCTCACTTGCAGTTGTTATTTTGACCGAGTGAACCCAGGGATTCTCTGACTGCAAAGCGTGAAAGGCATTCCGCATATTTGCGAAAATTCACTCCTTGGTTTTAATCAGGTTTGACCTACCTCCTAACAGTATTTAAGGTCAAATCTGAACTGTCTGTGGTAGTTAATCGGCGATAATCAAAAATCGCGGAAATCTGCGAAATCGTGGGGAATTTTCCTTTGTGAACGATATAATATTTGACAAGTGATGTCTTAAGGGAACAGATGCATTGTACCTTGGTGTATGCTTGCTGAACGGTAGTTGATTGTTAAAGGTTGCAGTTAACATAAGCTGAGTAGCCTGATGCTCCCGAACCCAACACCACCTTCCCTCCTCACCTAGTTCTGGTATGCACCGCCAGGTGAAACGTGGCCCTGCGTGACCCTACCTGCATACAGGTCAGCTGATCACGTGATCCACGCTAGTATGGTGACGTCACAGTCCGATGAGAACTATTTGGTATAAAACATATGATGTGATGTGACTGAACCTCATGAGAAGAAAACAAAATTGCACCTACCGACACTTTGTTCTTAAACTTTGCTTCTTTTTCTCCTCTTATTTTTTAAACCAGAATAACCTCGTTTTTGGATTTGATGTTCTCTCCTCCGCGTCTCCACCCTCTCTTCCCCTTTTCCAACTGACTTAAATTCAAGGTCCAATTGTCCCTCCTGGGCACGCTCTGGCCTTGTGTGCTCAAGCCATGCTTGTACCTTGCGATGTCTATGGTTTATGACAGGGGTGTGGTATATATACACAGATAAATATACACACACACACACACACACAAACACACACACACACACACACACACACACACACACACACACACACACAACCCCAAACACCCCACCACACAACACACACCACACACACCACATACACCACCCCACCACACACACACACACACATACACACACACACACACACACACACACACACACACACACACACACACACACACACACACACACACACCCACACACACCAAACACAACCACACCCACACACACCCACCACCACACCACCACACCCCCCCCCCCCACCACCACACAAACACCACAACACACAACCACACACAAATATATATATATATACACACACACACATATATATATACACACACACAAACAATCAAACGTTACGCATTATATGTGTTGTCTCTCTTAATTTGATTGTTACGCATTAAATGTGTTGTCTCTCTGAAGTGCTACACTGTGAATGTTATGGAATACATGTGGTGCTTTTGTTCCGTAATGAGCGATAGAATACGTTGAGATCACTACTCTGGTATTTGAAGCCTTTCGTGGGGGTGGCCCCAGCGAGCACAGTGGGTGCTTTGTGTCCTGGTGATTGTTGTGATGGTTGGGTGGTGCCCAGTAATGTGGACTGAACTCGGAAGGAGTGTGGGTTCTCAGTACCGCATGAACAAAGCCGCCATACACCTATGAGGGTTTGTGACAAACCTCATGGCCAGTGGCTGGTAACTGGGCAGTTCCGACTGATTCAAGTAAACAGAACTATCCAATACTGGATAAGACAGTGGAGCCATTCGACTGGGCCTCTCTATGCGAATATCAAAATATTTCCTTACAAATTCCTATTTGACTGGGACCGGAAGTGGGTTACTATACGTATGATTCGGATGTGTGTTGTGGCTCCATCCGCTCCATCCGTAAATCTTGCGGATAGAAAGGGCCTAGTTGAATGCCTCCAATGTTGTTAGTACTAATAGATCGGTCTGGTAAGAGGGAAATGGCGTGGGGGGGCAGCATCTAATGTTTTCAACATTATCACACCCATTTAAAGAGTACTACTTTTCCACAACTGCACCCCCTCCCCTAGGTACAAGATTCACCCCGTACTGCTGCAGTAGGGGTGCAAACCAGCCTTATGTAAAAGCTGGCGAAAAAACGGGTCAAAGAATTGAGGGCCTAATTTAACAATCTAAGAAGCAACATTTATTCTTTACATATGTTTCATTATTTACCCGCTACCTTTGAGTTGAAAAATATAATATAATGTATAGTTTAATCAGATTTAAAAGTGACATCGACGGCGTTCTGCGGCCGCCATCTTGTCTTTTTTGCATTCTCTCCCATTTCACCAACTCTGTGCCTATATGCATAATATTGGTTGCCATTTGATAGTGGAGCCACATACTGGAGCCTCACTTCCATATTAATGCTATTTTCCCCCGTATTTATATAAGGCTGATCTTCACCCGTGTACTACAAGTACCGGGTGAATCTTTTATCTACCCCTCCCCCAACCCCTCCACAAAGTACACCTCGCCTCCACAAAGTACACATCAACATTTTATCACAGAACATGGCCGTGGATTATCTGATATCGTTTGATAAAAGTTGTACATGAATAACGCCCCCCCCCCCCTCCGTATAACGCCCCCCCCCCCTCCGTCAGTTGTGCGCTTTGTGTTGTTTTTGGAGACATTATATGGCTGCTAAATTTGGCAGTGCTTCAGTCATTTGAAAATAAAACCTGGGGCTGATTGCCGGTGCAGTTAACGCAAGCAGTCTGACCGGTGGGTGCGGCGTGAGCAGTTCGGAATTGGGGGATTGTGCATAGTCGTCACCTGGTGCCTATACCAACTCATAAAGGTTGCATCGACCGATGGTTTTGAGTGTCTGGCATGTTTTAGAACAATATATTGGGTTCATCATTATAATCTATCTCACTTTAGTTTGAACTAGCTTTTGTTTTAAATGGCAAGCTTTGGAGATATCAGGGATGAAAGATCTCCGTGATTTCGCTGATTTCCGGGATTTTTCCTGTAGCTATAAGTGTATACTAATACGTTGCGCCCGTCCTGATATAACCTTAGATGTTGCCAGGATGTAAAACTGCAACAACCAACCAATACGTTTTTTTCATGCTGCAGCACCATCAGCGTATACTAATATGTGGTGCAAACGCCGCAGCACTAACAGCGTATACTACTAATGGCTTCAAGCGCCGCAGCAGGGTCAGCGTATACTACTAATACGTGCTTCAAATGACGCAGCACTATCAGCGTATACCAATATGTATGAAACCCGACTTCCAGGAATTTTCAGCGATTCCCTGACAATGCTAAACCTATGGGAGAATATCAGCATTTCCGCTTTTTTTCCCAGAGACCACTTTCATCCCTGAGATATTTTAAATGGAAATATGTATTTCTTGTTTATATTTTTTATTAATTGGTGTGCACATCAAAAGTCTTACACCATTGGCTTCATCAGTAACGTGTTCTATTAATTTGACTTGGTATTCCGTTTTATACAAGAATAAATGTTTAATGACTGCACTAGTATGTAATTTGGGTATGTGGAATCTAATCTGGGCCAGTGTTTCGGTTTAGAAAATGTGATGCTTTCATCGGACTATGCAGCTTTAAGCTCCAACCAAATAGGTAAGGTCTAATCCTTCCAGACCGAGCATCCTGATTCTTATGGATATGTTCAGTGGTTCTTGCTTAATATGGTTGACACTTCTAGAATTTTAATATTTCGTTAACATGGAACGTGTATGGAATACCTGTTAAAAGTAGGTGACCTCATCTTTAAACAACTATCTCCTGACTGAAGGTTTGATCAGCCCTAAGGTGTGAACAGTCTGCACAGTCCACATCTACCATTGCAAGTCCTGTCATTTGGACTTTTAACATAGTTCACATGTGCAGGTTTCTTTAACACTCTACGCCGCTGGCCACACCCTCTTCTATAAGGTACATCCACAGACTGCTCCATAAGGGACGTACCATACACCACTAGTATAAGCCGAGCATTATATCGTAAGCCACCCGCTGGTAATTCGCGCCGTAACCCATACACTTGTGACATAACCTACAGATCATTCTTTAAGCCCAACAACGTGCTGTAAACTACATACCACCCAGTAAGATACATATATACTGATACACACACGCACACACACACACTTCAGATTATTAGGAAATGGCAAGGACTGGTTGGCTCAAAGTCCGGATACTCTGACTGAGTGGGATATTAGGTCATGGCGCTGGCGACCTGGTCTCCTAGTGAGGCAGCATTATAATGTATATATGGTTTTAATTAAAAGTTTATAATAAATATATTAGGTGGAGCTTTTTAATCTACCTTTCTTTAGTTTGAAGTAAATTTTGTTATTAAAGTAGCTAATTTTGGATATATATTAATTTTGGCATGTATGCCTACACCGAAATGCTAGACAGCATAGGCTTCAGCAGTAACAGCTTCTATTACACTCACCTAGTAGTACACAACTGCTTAAAGTTTAACTTTAAAGAGTACACCAGTATGTAGGAGCATATCTAGATAAGATGTTTTGGTTTTGAAAATGCCATGCTTTCATCTGACTATGCAGCCTTAGATGTAGGTGGCATGCTTAGCTTTATTCAACATGCTTCTGCCGACACGTCCCACAGTGCACCAAGTAGTGTCACGTGACCTGCTGCGCTTGTCGCGTCACGGTCAGGTTAGTGTCATTATGCACATCCTGACATATATATACAGTACGAACACGAGGACTATTATAAAGAGCAATACTGTCAGGTATACACCCAGTCCTGGTGAACACTGATACTTGTCGGGATTTCATGATTGCTCCTCTCGGGAGTTTTAAGCCCGACACACACCTACCGTTATTTACGATAATCCTAGCTTCAGCTCCTGTACGACTTCTCTCTTTGGGAATGTTGTCGATTTGGTGTGGCTTTAATTTGCTTTATTTGTTGTTTTTAATTGTTATCACATTCATTGATTAAGCAGGGTCAATTTTAATCGTGACCAATTGGCCTTCCTCACATACCACCACTACTACTTAATGTATCCTAGTAATGCTGAGCGCCAGGCTAGGTTGCGACTAGATACAAGATTCACCCCGTACTGCTGCAGTAGGGGTGCAAACCAACCCTATGTAAAAGCTGTCGAAAAAACGGGTCAATGAATTGAGAGCCTAATTTCACAATCTAAGAAGCAACATTTATTCTTTACATATGTATTATTGATAGCCCGCTACCTTTGAGTTGAAAAATATAATATAATATCTAGTTTAATGCAATTTAAAAGTGAAATCGACGGCATTCTGCAGCTGCCATCTTGTCTTTTTGCATTCTTTCCCATTTCACCAACTCTGTGCCTATATGGGTAGCCATTTGATACTGGAGCCACAGTTTCTAGGTCATGTTCCATACTAACGCTATTTTCGCCCATATTTATATAAGGCTGGTCTTCACCCGTGTACTACAAGTACCGGGTGAATCTTTTATCTAGGTTGCGACAAGTATAAATTGTTGCATTATTGGTTTGACTCAGCCGGGGTACGAACCCCACAACCTGGTCTTCTAGTGAGGCAGCATTATGAAGTTGCCATGAGTGTGCACTGTCACAAGTTGGTACAACAAACAAGCAAGCACATCAATCTTTTTATAAGGCAAGACTTTTGTCTACACCTATTTCAACCACATTCACATGTACATGTATGGAGGCATTCGACTGGGCCCTTTCTATCCGCAAGATTTACGGATGGATCGGATTGAGCCACAACACATATCCGAATCATACGTATAGTAACCCTCGAATAGGAATTTGTAAGGAAATATTTCGATATTCACATAGAGAGGCCCAGTCGAATGCCTCCAATATCAATAACTAACTGGGCTGGCTTTGGCCACTGTCTTCGTGTTTTTACGTACAGGTAACCCTGGGTTGTACAAACCCCTAAGCTCCCTACCACTCACGCAGTGTTGTGGGAAGGATATAGGGAGCCTCCGTTGCAAAGGGTATCTTGTTGCAAAATCCCTTAATGGGAAGTGGTGTCCTCTTAGGGTTAAGTGTGCTCGTGCTGCATACGCGATGTAGCCAGCGGCATAGGTATTGTCAACCGGGGCGTTTCTTAGCAGAAACTAAGAATGATGGGAAGTGCACATAGACACACCCTTTACCTAGAACTGCAGTGAACAGTGTGGAGTAGATATGGTTAGGACTGCATAGTCTGATAAAAGCTTCTTTTTTTTTTCAAGCCAAAGCACTAAGCTATATTTGATCCTGTATATCCAACTTAGATACTGGTGTATTAATTCAGCAGTTATGGCTTATTGCTGCATACAAGAAATACAAAATTAATTTCAGAGAACATTTCACTGCTGGAGCCTATGATGTCCAGTATTTCGGTGTGCATACCAAAGTTAATTTAGCATGTCACTTCAGATATAAAATATAAGGTTACCCCATTAAAATAAGTCACTTCAGTTTGAAGTAGTAGTTGATTACTTATGAACCTCAGATATATATTTAGAAATATGGTAGAAATTCAAAACCATTGTGGTGTAATGTTAAAGGACAAATCTTTTGCTTTTCTTTTTTTCCGTCTTAAGGGTAATGGTCTGTGGTTTGTAAACCATATGTAAATCATATGTGGTTGAGTCAGAAGAACATGTCTGTTATGGTATACGGCCCGCCAAGAATCTTTCACTCTACAATTACCACAGGTTGGCATGGAATGACTTGGGTTGGGGGCATTTGGGTCCATTGGACTAATAGTTTATGTGACTAAAAACACTAACTTGTATTGTAATGTTACTATTTTACCGTGTCCTGTTATTTACCTCTTCGTATGTGTCAACCACATGATATATATTTATATATTTATGAGTCAGCCTCACGGAAATGGGCCAATTGGTAGTTTATTTAAGATGTCGGCATCGCAATTCTTAACGTGTAGTGCATTTCTTTGTTTTATATTAAATTATCCTAGAAACAAATAAGGTTGTTGTATTTTCTATACCTTTACATTCAGGATAAATTTAAGGACTTTGCAACACCCATGTCAATGCTAAACTATAATTATGATGATCGACGCCGGCATCCAATGATCGACGCCGACAACTTTACCAGGATGTCAGCATCGCAATTCTTAAAGTGTAGTGCATTTCTTTGTTTTATATTAAATTATCCTAGAAACAAATATGGTTGTTGTATTTTCTCTACCTCTACATTCAGGATAAATTTAAGGACTTTCCAATACCTCTGTCAATGCTAAACTATAGTTATGAGGATCGATGCCGACATCCAATGATCGACGTCGACAACTTCCCCCAATTGGCCTATTTTCGTGATCCTGACCCATATATATATAAATATATATATATATCTATACATATATATATATATATATATATATTATATATATATAATATATATATATATATATCTATACATATATATATATATATATATAATATTGGTTAGTGTAATTATGTACACAAGATCTTTTCCACTGGGCATGCTGCACACACCTAAGCACACATGCTCACGCACACTACACTGATTTATTTCTAAAGTACCGTTCAATTGCCACAATTCTTGTTTGTTTATCGTTTTGATTTATTTATGCATTATTGGAAGGTTTCAGTTCCTCTGTCCATTAGCTAATAAATTAATCAATCTATTTTTACCAATTTGCACTGAACTGACGGGTATGCTTTAAATAAATTACTGAGCAGGTTATAAATATCGTTATACATAAAGCCTTGTAATGCCGTAGCCGTGTGTAGGAGGGTTGGGGGGGGGGGGGGGGCTTGCATTTGGGCGAGTAGTTCATTGGCTTTCTAATGTGCTGTCACGGTTGCTAACATGTATGCAACAGGTTAGAGAAGCATAAAGGACATTACCTGCTGAGGCATTGACATAATCAAATAAGCCAGAAACGCCAAGTGGCATGGCAGATATGTCTGTGATAAGATGGGATGGGATGGGGTGGGGTGGGATGGGATGGGATGGGATGGGATGGGATGGGATGGGATGGGATGCCAGCAGATCTGTCAAAGCTTAGGTAGTCTTGCATTCAAGCAGTCTCTGGGTTTACGCCAGCAATCGTCCAGGCTAGAATCCAATGCGAATGGAAATGTTATACTACCATTACCAACAGTTCCTTAAAGTTACTTAATCCGATGGGTTAAGTATTTGCCAACATTTCTTGTTAGGTAAATATATTGGTTAGATCATTATAGTCTACTTTACTTGAATCTGATGTAGCTTTTATTGTGAAAAGTTAGCTGTATAGATATTTGAAGTATAAACATTCAAAATTAACTGTGGTGTGCATATCGAGATGCTAGATATCATGGGCTACATGTTCCTTTAAATTGATCTACTAGTCCCTTCTATGCAGCAACAAATGTTTAGTAAGTAAACCAGTAACTCAATTTGATATGTAGAATCAAACAAACATATTTTAGTTTTGAAAATGTGATTTTTTTTCATCGGATTATGCAGTTTTTAGAGAACAGTGACTTTACTAAATTGGGTCTCCCACTTTGTTCAAATATGGAGCTATAAGAGTCGAAATTTATAATAAACTTTGGCACGGTATATCAATTCTAAAGTAATATCTATAATTATTTTTGCGCTATTATTATAATGAGGTACTTTGAAAGGATGTGGTTTTCAACACTTGTAGATTGGTTGCCTGGACCTTTATGCAAATGGCAAGGGTCTGTCAGTGAAGACTGGTTCGTACCTTCCGTTCGTGAACCGTTGTTTCGTGGCCTCGTTCGAGCCGTCGTTTCGTTCTCACCAAGAGTCCGAATAACCTTACAAACTCTACATACAAACTATGTACACACCCTATATACATACTCTCTGTACAAACTCTGCATACAAACTCTACGTACAAACCCCACATGCATACTCTATGTACACACTTTACGTATAATTTCTACCTACAAACTGTACACACTTTACAATCTTTAGCAAATCTACAGGAGCATGTATCATAAACGTCCTTAACCTGTGAGGGTTTTTTTGGTGGGTTTTTTCTTCTACATAATAAGAACACTTAGAACTTAAAGCTGCATAGTCCGATGAAATCATCAAATTTTCAGAACCAAAACAATGATCTAAATTTGATTCTACATATCTAGCTTAGATACTGATGCACTTATTAAGCATTTGTCACCACACAGAAGGGAATAGTGAGGCAATTGAATAGATCATGTTACCACAGAATGCTATGGTGTCAGAGTTTTGGCAAGCTTGCCAAAATTAATTTTGCATGGTTGCACTTCAAATATTTCAAAAGTTAGCCACTTAAAATAAAAGTTACTTCAAGCTAAAGTAAGGTACATTATAACGATCAACCTAATGTATTTATCTCAGAAAATTTCTGAAACTCGAAACCATCGGACTATGCAACTTTAAATAAATACGACAGGAAGTCATACCGCTACTAATACAAATTGGCACTTCACGAGTACCTATTGCCCACACTCTATTTAGTTTGTTCAAAAGCCACACCGTGTTTGTGTGAATGAATGCGTGCATCTTCCTGGTTCGAGAATGCTGGGCGTTGACGACATGTGGGGGATAACTACTCTCGGCCATAGTTATACTGGTGGTGGAGTATGGGCATCAAGGGTGGGTTCTACCAGGATACAGATGACGATATGATCAAGCGGCTTGAAACCGAATAAACTACCGTTATTTATTTATTAATTTTTATGTATGTATATATGTATGTACATATAGGTATGTCTATAGGTATGTATATATGTATGTACATGGGTATGTATATGTATGTATATAATTATAAAGTTGAATTTTATTATGAAGAATGTCAATGGCAACAAATTATCTCTTTCCCGCATATCCCAGAATGTATATGGCGGAAGTAGAAAGGAACCGTAGTTGTCCAGTTATTCTCATCAAGAGAATACTTATTTTTAATTAAGAAATTGATTCAGTTTATTGATTAAGCAGGAGAAATTTCAAGCCCAGACAATTGGTTTTCCTCATTCCACTGCTCCTTGTTCTCTCCTAGTAATGCGGAGCACCAGTCTAGGTAGTGACAAGTATGATTTTCAAACCCCATGATTTGCCAAAACGGGAAGCAGTTGCTCAGTTCATTTGGCAATCACATTTGGTTAATGTAAAATAGTTTGCTGTGCTCCTGAAAACTGATTTCTTGAAAACCTTGCTGAAACATTCTAAGTTGGTTTGTTTGTTTTTCCCTGTCAGTTTAGCTGACTGCTATGAAATGCTCGCCTTTGAAGAAAGAATGCTTCAAAATACGCGGTTCTGCCTTCTGTAGTTCACTGAAGAAGTGATTGTCGGGCTGACTTGGTGCAAACAAATACACCAGACAGTGTAGCACATCTTCCTGGTTTTGTGTGGAAATTTAACCCATTTGATGCCGTGAGAATTTTCCAGAATAAACTCAATGTACCCCAAAGAATCAAGCGATGTCGAATTCCCGGGGTGTATGCATGCATAACTATGTAGGGGGAGCCGGGGCACAGTGGATCACGGGGCACAGTCTATCGGTGGGTATTTATAGAAAATTAAATAAGGGAATCCCGAGGTGATGTCACCAGTAAAAGCCTTTGGAGAATCTCCAATCAAGAAACCTTTTTGTTTTCACTGAGACTTGCATTTGGAAAATTAGCAAGGTAAAGTATGGTTTTCACCATCAAAAGTAAATTTTCATGACTCTAATACTTCTCTGATGTAGTATAGATTATCTAGTAATAAGAAACCAGACATTATGTTTTTATTAGAGAGATGTTTTGTGAAGATTATGAACATGTGCTCATTCTGCTGCAGGCTGCCATTTGTATCAAAGAGTCACATGCTTGCTTAAAGTTCATGTGGGGCACAGTGGACCGGGGCACAGTGGATCACTTCATATTGTAACAACTGAGTCAGATTATTCAGCATTTGCTATCCCAAGATTTGGTTTAGATATGTTGTTACTGTTAGTCTAATCATATTGCAATGATTGTGAATTTTGCAGAGATGTTGATCTTGGGATCTTTGTATGAAGCCAGTCACAAGAAAGGACATTTTTGAATGTCACTGACATGACATGTATCCAGCAGATGTTATTTTGTAGGTTGAATCAGTTCTGATATTGTAATTTGTGTATAACATTCAAATAAATTGTTTTGCGTGAAAAATTAAACTGATTATAATGTCTGACTCACTCTGTCCCGGGCTGATCCACTGTGACCAGGTTGGTGATCGAGTTTACCCCGGTAATGGGGCGCAGTGGATCACTTGGAAAATAATTTCTGACCACCTCCCAGCCAAAAATGGTTGTAGTTGACAGGATAAAAGTGTCAAGATTGTATGGCCAACATCAGCCTCTGTCGGTTACCATTTGGATATTAACCATGCTACAATTAACCTGGGAGAAAATCTGGAAAAGAAGATTTGTGGTCCACTGTGCCCCGGCTCCCCCTATGTATGTATGTATGTATGTATGTATGTATGTATGTATGTATGTATGTATGTATGTATGTATGTATGTATGTATGTATGTATGTGTGTCTGTGTGTGTGTGTGTGTGTGTGTGGCTGTTTGTTTGTCAGTGTCTATGTTTATATATAATATGTGGTTGTCTGTGTGTCATGTTTAGGTGGTTGTCCTTTTGAGTGTATGTCTGTCTGTGTGGCTGTTTGTATGTATACTCATGTGGTTATCTATGTGTATGTATGTTTGTTTGTTGATATTGTATGTATGTTGGTGTGGCTATATGTCGGTGTGTGTGTGTGTGTCCGCGTGTGTAGCTATTTCTATGTATGTGTGTGTGTGTGTCTGTTTGTGTATGTTTGTATGTGGATGTCTGTATGTGCATGTGTGTGGCTTGTTTGTCCATGTTATATATGTCTGTGTTGCTCTGTTTATATGTGTATATCTTTCTGTGTGGTTCTTTTGTTAACAGCACTACGTATATAAACAGAACTAAAGGTAAAGTTGTATTTAACAGAGAACCAAAATATCCTACGCAAGAAGAGCATGACTTTGGCACTCCTAGACCTGCCAGTATTAAGAGCTGCCTGCACAACAGAGCTATCGGTGACAAAAATGACAGTGCTATTGCCCCAGCCCGCACTCCAACGGATGCAGGATGCGTAGACCGCCCACATCTCCTGCACATTGATGTGGGCGGTCCAGACATCCTCCGGAGGACGGAAGTGGTGATGACCGACATAATCATCAAGGATGTCCTCCGTTGAGTCAGAGTATGAGCCGACAGTCCAGTCACTGCCATGCAGGGCACCGAAGCCCCACTTGGAAGAGTCGCTGTAAATGGATATAACTGGGGCAAATTTGCCTAGAATCTTGGCCTTCCCGTTAAAGCTACTGGCGAAATTCAACCACCAGTCGAGGTCTTCCCTAACCCCCTTGCCTAGCCTCGTTCTATGAAACGGTTGATTAAGTTTAGACATGAGATCATAGATCTGCCTAGAGAAGGTCCGCCCGCGCCGGACGACCTTGGCACAGTGAGCGAGCAGCCCCCCCCACCCGCTCAAGCTCCTTTCTACTGGCCTTCTTGCGGCCGCGTAGTTTGCGGGGTATCTCCAATGTTCTCTCTAATTTATCGGGGAGGAAGGCTAAGCTCGAGGCGTACAGAATCTATAAATATGCCAAGGAATCTAACCTTGGTCTCGACACCACTGACCTTCTTGAAGTTAACAAAAAAAACAGTCTTCTCAGGATATGGATGAGGGTTCTCTGAGCGCCCTGGACCTCCGACCGCGTCCCACCGACGAGACAGAAGTCATCAAGGTAGTTTACGACTCTGGCTAAGCCTTCGCGAACACCGTATCTCACGATGAAGTCTGATATCTTGGAAAATATAAAGGGGCTCGATGACAGGCCCATACTTAACCAATTGTCAAGAAGGTAATTGAGGTTATCATCGCCAGCACCACCATGGCGAAGGCCTTGACGCTGGCGGTCATCAGGGTGAATAGGGACTGCACGATAGGCGTCTTTTATGTCTATCGTCCCCATATAGTCACCCCTCTCCAGCATCTCCGTTACGTCATCAAGGCCTTTATAGGAGAATTTGGTTCGGACTTCATCAGTGAAGTTGTTAACGGATTCGCTCGAAGGCATATTGCAGTCGATAACAACGCGGCCTCCGCCATCGTCCTTAGGAACGACGAAGGCCTCGTGCGTGCAGAGAGGGGGGGCGTCTATCCTAGAAATTAGGCCCTCACGTTCCTCCTCGAGGAATTTTTTTATTAATTATCTCACGCTCCCAATTAGCCTTCCTCCTGGGCTTGTCTGGAATATAGCTGACCTCGACACCTGGGTTAATCACCCTGAACCCAAAAGTGACCCCTATCATCAGATAGACCCAATCTGGGTCCCAATCGCCACGAAGACATATTTCTGCGAACCACCTGCAAGGCTTCAAGTGGCTCGGTTTGCCCACTACATGTGCAGCTCCCGTCCACACAGCTGCGAGATACCTGAAATCTCATGGGTGGCGCCCCCTCGGTTTCGCTAATGTATACTAGCAGGCCGCCCGATGCGGTCTGCCTTGCTGGTCTGCCGATCAGCCTTGCTGGCGCCCTCAGGCTGCTCCCAATGTAAGCCATTACTACTATCATGAATGCGACTGACCTCAACCCCCCACCGCACCGTCACAGATCTCCACCCCCGCTGAAAGATCAAGGCATGGCATGCAATCATTATCAGAGATGAAATCAGGATGTTCAGTCCGGTTAGGGTTGACAGTCTTAGATTCAATGCTATCGTTAGGATGATCGTCCCTATATGGAAATTCAACATTGTGACTAGCCCCAGTAACGACCTCCGAATTGAATTGGTCATCGCCGTTCTGGCAGTCCCTTCCCAAGTCGATTCTCGAGTCTCCTTCCCAATGAACTGTTCTAACCGGGAAGGAGCGGGAACCGATCCGAATCAATGCCAGAAGAACTCTTGTAGTCTGTAGACTAGACCTGTTGAATGTCCGACCACATCAAGCTTTACACTTTGCACGTTTGTGCGACTTAGCGCCACATCTAGAACACGCGTGCACGAAGCGGCACTCATCGTCCGATCTAAGGCACCCCGCATCGCCATTCCAGGCGTAACAAGCCTTCTTCGTGTTGTTGCCCGGTGATCTTCTGCGAGCACTATATGTGTTAGTGCCTTGTCTCTTCATCTTCATGTTGTGGGGGCCGTAGTGTTCTATGCTTTCATCTTGGTGAGCCTTAGAAAATGCCGCGAACCCGATGCTTTCACCGAGCTTACGAATGACAAGCACGTGGTCGACATTGGCCACGTCCCTGTAGTGGTCTTCACGAGCTCTCGTTGAGATGAAGCCGATGTGTTGTATAAAGGCTCTATAGTCCGATATTGTGAGGGAAGTAATATCAAGGCACCAGTCGCATGACGCCTTCACAAGTTCATGGGCGTTCATCTTTCTGACGTCCTTCCCCATCCCATACTTCTTCAACGACCACCTACTTCGTCGTCGTCGTGATGAACTTCCGTCGCTACTCGACCTCGACGACCGTCTTCTTCTCCTACTCGACCCTCTTGAGTGTCGACGCGATCGACCGCGGGTCGAATGGACGTGGTCGGTTCCTCGCGTCCAACTCGGCGGTAAAGGCGCTGCGCCCGTCGTCCGTCGCTCATCCTGTGGTTGCAATCGGTCGTCCGCGTCGTCACAGGGTGTCTTCGCTGGAACGACGTCGTGTTGGCTGTCGTCCTTAACGGTGGTCCGCCGTCTGGTTCGTCTTCTGTCTCGCTCGGCTCGTAGATCGTCGAGTTTGTCCTCTAGCGCCGTGACGCGCATCTCGGCCTTCAGTCTGTCGATTTCCGTGCGTGCACTCGACTTCCGCTCCTCCAGCGACAACTCGGCGAAGTTGGAAGCGGTCGACTCCATATCGTCGACCCCACCTACCGATCTCGCGCTCTTGGTCGGCGCTGTACTGCTACGCGTAGCCATACCTAACCTCGTAACAGGTGTGTCGATCGATTTAGAACCTGGACATTGGTCATGAGTGTCGTGGCTTGTCCCACACTCTGAACAATAGCGGCAGCCTGGCATGAAAGCGGACCAGGGTTAAGCGGATTAAGCGTTCAGCTGTAGCACGCACCCGGCGACCTTGGAGCCGTTATTTTGAAACCAACGTGAAGTAAAGTTCTGAGTCGATCGTGTCTTAAGTGTATGTACGATCAATAACTTATGTCCAAGTCGATATTATCGACACACTATCTGCAATATATGGATAGCTTGATAGCTGTAGCTAGATTATAAGGAGTTCAACACTGTCTTTCTGTTGATTTGATATCGACCCACATACGTGGAAAATCTATGAAGTCAATGCTTGCTCTCAATATTAACGTCCCCTCCCCTGTGTATGAATACAGTCGACACAGTTATATGGTGATCGACGGTCGTTAGTAACCGACCGTCGAATCTAATTTAAGGCACAATACCGTCATCCATGTGAATTCAAGCTGTGCAGATCGATCCTGATGTTGTCCAATCGACCAGAAAATCGACTCGCAGGAACGGTCGTCCGGATCCCGGACGACAGGAAAGACGAAACGGTCTCCAGGAAGCAAACAGGTAGCGAGTAGACTGTTTGGGGAGAGCTTGTAGTGTAGTTGTTGTCTTTTCAAAGGCAGGAGAGAGACTGACTGCCCGGGCAAGTAGTGCAACTTGGTGGTGGCGCTGGGGTAGGCAAGGACCGGGGCAAATGAGGGCAAGTCAGCGATTGGACAATAATAGTAGTAGAAATAACAGAGGAATAATCGTGATAATATTATAGATAATCATGCGAGAGCTCTGCCCCTTTTAGATACGTATAATAAATTATACTCTCTATATATGTGTGCATATATATGTATGTTTCTATGTCTATTACTAGACACATCTCCCGGACCTGGCATTAATCGTAAGCAAGTAAATGCATAGTTTACGTTCTGTAAATCTTCACCGCAACCTATAAGTATAAGCTCAGGGAGTATGAAGTAAGGTAAATATGTGGGTGTGGGTGTGGGTGAGGGTGGGGTGGGGTGGGGTGGGGTGGGGTGGGGTGGCTAAACGTGTACCCACCAGACACCTCCGCCTGTGGCGATTACCCGCAGTGTGATAGCTGTGGAGCTGCGGAACTGTTACTGTTAGTATCTTGTGAACCCCATAGCTTTGTAAAGAGGCCCTATATCAATCGCCGGTGTTTACGACGTTTTTAGTCTTAGATGTTTAATGGGAAATGCCTTCCCAACTAATTTCAAATATCACAAACGCAGTGGGGCAAGCAGTAGGTGAATACAGATAGTTAGATACAAGATTCACCCCGTACTGCTGCAGTAGCCACAGGAGGGGTGCATACCAACCCTATGTAAAAGCTGGCGAAAAAAACGGGTCAAAGAATTGAGAGCCTAATTTCACAAACTAAGAAGCAACAATTATTCTTTACATCTGTTTTATTATTAGCCCGCTACTTTTGAGTTGAAAAATATAATATAATATCTAGTTTAATAAGATTTAAAAGTGAAATCGACGGCGTTCTGCGGCCGCCATCTTGTCTTTTTGCATTCTCTCCCATTTCACCAAATCTGTGCCGATATAAGTAACCATTTGATACTGGAGCCACAGTTTCTAGTTCAGGTTCAATACTAAAGCTATTTTCGCCCGTATTTAGACTACGTTGACGTTCACCCGTGTACTACAAGTACCGGGTGAATCTTTTATCTAACAGATAGTGTGCAGCATAGCGTGAATACAGATATAGTGTGCGGCATAGCGTGACTGTTGCAGCTAATGTGAATAGTTGGTGGGGCTAGGAGTTGTCGAAATGAGGTTTCAATGTCAGCATATATACAGAACGAAATGACACCGACCCAATTCCCCCATGCGTCTTTCTTTGCTTTTAACCAGATGTTAGCAATGTATTTCACAAAGAATGGGAATTTGGGGACTAAAACCCATTGGCTAAATACGATGTACTTCAGATTGTAGAATACGTGCATTTTGATTTGTTTACTGCAAAAGGAGAGGGGGGGGGCAATAAAAACGTGGTCTGGAATATGAATGAATAACTGAAAAATCTTCTAAAATCTTTAACTTCTGTTTAAGCAGCCTCCCATGAAGGTGCCCTTAAATTGTGCTATTTGGTTAGATCACTGATGTCGAGTATCAAGACATTGGATGGAATACGCACTTAGTGGACGCCTTCTCTAATTTCACCTGTTGTCCTGGTAAGAATCTAATATTGTAATACTGATTACGCATGCCCGTTATGTGTTTGACCGCGCCTGTACTTATGAATGTGTTCACTTTGTGTGTTGCAGGTGAGTACTTTGACCCAGACCCTGGAGGCAAGTTGTACAAGCACCGGTCACACAGGTAGTGTGCTACACCCGGCTCGTGTTCACACACCCGGCTAGTGTTCGCAGCGTGTGGTCCTAAAAGAGGGCCCATTACTGGTACTTAAAAACCGGCTATGTGCAGTGTCTTATGGTTGTTTTACCAGTCTTATTAAATATTTATTGCACACGTGTTGCATTGATACAGGGACACCTTCTGCTCGGCAGAATGACACTCGTGCCATGTGGAGTCATAATAGTATAGCAAACTAGCTCTCTGTGCAAGGTCCATGAAGTGAAAAACACGATTTTACAATGTTTGTGGACATCACAGTTACTTAGTTCCTATAGTGGGTATAGTGGTATTAAGTGGGCCTCAGCCTTCGGCTTCAACCCATTTGAAATCACTCCACCCACTTACCTTTATTACTATTAGTATTACATTACTGTAAGATTGTATCCTTCCATTATTATTATTATTATTATTATTATTATTATTATTATTATTGTCATTATTATTATTGTTATGTGATGTATAACGCATTATGTGAGTATAAATGGGTGGAAGGAAATAATTTATTATATATGTTACTATTCTGTACTATGCCTCCTTGACTCCACCCATGTGACTGGTGGCGCGGCCACCGGGCTTCCTCATCACTAACGCTCGCGCCACAGTGTCAGTCGCACCAGATGATATTTTATTCATTGCTTGATAAATATCAAGTCACATATATATTTAATTGGACATTTAAGTTCGGTATTGTTTATGATTGATCCGGAGAGTTTTATGGTGAGATTATTCACATGTATTAAACAGGTTAAATGAATGGTGGCAAGTCACAGACGGGTTTCCCGCTACAGAACACGACATCTGGTGGTACCAAACATAACCAACTCCTTCCTGGTTGCGGCTCACAGTGTTTGACATGGGTGCTGCAAAAGTTCGCCGACTTCATATTGTTTGTTTTGTGTTAGTGTTTAGTGGTTGGTTCGTGCTTTTTTATTTTATCCCCCGCCCACGTTCCATTTTTTTTATTAAAGAGAATCGCTGCTTTGAGAGATGACTTCTTTCTGCCCAGGTATGGATGTATATCCCATAGCAAACTGTAAAGCTAAAACAGTTCATCCTGCTTTCTGATGCGAATATGGGATATATTTAGTTTACATACTTTCATACTCTCGGATGTGGCTAATAAATCAGTGATATATTGCGAAGTCAAATGACTATCTTTCAGTCCACTTACACAAAGTAAAATCCGCATAATCTCTGTATGGTTTGATAGCACCCTACTACTGCTCATATAGTAGTCCGAAATGAGCCCCACTACCACACAGTGGCAGTGGTAACTACGCAGACCCCTGTTGTTGAGAAGTAGTAACAGGTGGCAGCACGCCAGCAGGAACAGTCTCTGGGATAGACTGTTTCACCCATTGCCAGCAGCCACCCCGAATGGGAGGTTACATGCTACCCGGCTGGACCAATGACAGGTCAATTCTAGTCTGACCATGGCGGAATAAACCAGGGAGAAACCTGGGGTTTGAAGTATTCTCGATGTCACACTTTATTCCACAAACGGAGTATGGCACGGTCCATCACACGAATGTTGTTCACACCATCTTATCATTTCATCCATAAATAATTCAAATGCTTTAAAATTGTTACGCCTGAAAGACCAGTGCCTTGATGTTGATAAAAGAATATTTTTGAACAGAAAACAAAAACATGTTTAAAACAAAGCTTGCCTAGAACACTTATCTAGATTTGCTCCTACATATCCAATTTAGATACTGGTGCACTTATTATTGCTACTTAAAATGAGTATTAAAACAATTTAATAGAACCGGTCTCTGCTGAAGCGTATAGTACCCGCAGATTTGGATGTGCACACCAAAGTTAATTTGCATGGTTTCCCTTTAAATATATCCAATGTTAACCTATTAAAATAAGCTACTTCAACTGAAGTAAAGTAGATTATAATGATCAACCTAATATATTTATCTTAAAAAATATGGCAAAATGTCAACATCACCATGCTGTCTAGCTTCAATATGATCTCGTCTCTACTGGTGCTTCCTTATTCATTTATCTATCTATCTATCTATCTATCAATCTATCTAATTTTTTTTTTTTTTTTTTTAAATTTATTTATTAGGCTTTCTATCCGTTGCGCTTATTGGAGATCAGCGCTTATGGGAGACCAGCCCTTACGGGAGAGATTATTAGAACAGTGAGACTGGTCGTCATACATATATATATATTAGCACATACATAAACGTTAAAGGGGGCGAGTAATGGGAGCCGGCCAATGTTGGACATTTTGGTATGTAAAGTAGTGTGTAGCTGATCTTGAAAATCTGTCATTTAGTATGCTAATAGTGAATAGCGAAAGTAGTCAGACTATTCAATTCGGTGATTTTGGTAGGAGTTCAGTGTTGCTATAGTCGCCTCACCCATACCATTCCCAATCTACCTTGCTACTTCGGCGGTCGCAGCCACTGAGAACAACTGCCCTGCCACCTGGCAGACTGTGACTGTCTGAACTACACAATCATGGTACCGACCTGACATCGTGTGGTCACTGACTGAACTAGTCCTACCGTACGCCTATGCTTAGTCTTCGGCACCTTAAAGTTATAGCTGCGCAGTGCTTTAAAATTGTCGAAACCAAAACACCTCACTAGATTCATTTTAAGTATTCAAACTTGTATACTGGCGTAGTCATTAAACATTTGTTGCAGTTGACTCTTCCTGTGCTAGGTGCTATAGAATAGGGAGCGGACTGCTGCATCTTGTTTCTATGAACACCAGGAAGGTAACACAATGCGAATTGCATGTTGAAGTGGCGAATTCAGACTCCTTCCATGGCTCCTTTAACTGCATGTTCCTATAGTTTACACCCTTGAGTGGATTGAAATCCAAGGTGGTGGATAGTTAGTTATACAAGAGCACTAGCACCAGTGGCATGTATATCACCAGTACCACGTATCTTACTGGAATGGGGAACTCCTGGTGGCTTAGCCTATTTATAGCGCTAATTAACACATGTTTTACTGATTATGTGTGATTACTGTCACGTAATGACTATTTTGTATGTAATATATGTGATATATATTACAATCGATACAAAAAGGTCTCAATGTCCACTGACACTCAACCACATTTTTATTAAGCGATTTTAATGTTATGGCTTTGGGTCAAACTAGAAGAAATGTTAGCCTTCTTGTGGACAGCAGGACTGTACTGCCTCATGAAGCTCATAAAACTAATTCTAAGAGAATAATTCCATTGAATTTTACCTACGATTTTCTTTTTCTTTGCCACACTTTTTATGATTGTGAGCTTTAACCTTCATAGGTGCCTCTTGACACATACGTGGTTGTAAACCTTTACATTCTGTGCAAATGCAATAGTTGAATAATAATACAACAGAATAATGACTGAATACTTCTCTCCGTGAATATGGCCTTCGATGCCGACATGGTGTTAAACAACCACCAATCAATCGATCAATCAATCAACCCTTAACAGTTAGTTACACATCTGCTTGGACATTCAACCCTCGCTACAGACCTGGGCGGACCGATGTGTACAATGTGAGGTAACGGCGTATCGATCTGGGCGATATGACAATCAAAGAATTATTCTAAGGCTCATCGGAGATCCATGCTGAGCGTGCAAGTGATTTGGAGAGGTCTACCGGGGCAGGGACATAAATACACCTGTGAAAAATGACACAAATATATAATAAATGATGCCAGGTATTCCCGAAACTCGCACTCCCATTCCGCTGGGTGTATAGGGTCACCCAGTAACACTCCAGAATACATGCGGTTCACGTTGAATATGTAGGATCGAATTAAAGTAAGTAATTTGGTTTTTAATAGTTTACGTTTTCATCGGTCTATGGAGCTGAGTTGAATGCGGACTTTTCATGAGCCATTTCTCTCGCTATACACTTGGTGGCAGCACCCGTTCCTGGCCATCATGGTTGGATAGACGGTAGGTGTGTGTGTTGGTGGTGTATCTGTGTGGTGGGTGTGATGGTGTGTGGTGGGGGTTTAGGGATGTAGGTGTAGATATGTGGGTGTAGATATGTGTGTGATGGGGGTGTAGGTGTGTGGTGGTGGGGGTGTAGGTGTGTGGTGTAGATATGTGTGTGATGGCGATGTAGGTGTGTGGTGGGGGTGTAGGTGTGTTGTGAGGGTTTAGGGGTGTGGTGGGGGTGTAGGTGTATGGTGGGGGGTAGGTGTGTGGTGGGCGTTTAGGATGTGGTGGGTGTTTAGGTTTTGTGGTGGGGGTGTAGGTGTGTGGTTGAGGTGTAGGTGTGTTTGAGGGTGTTGGTGTGTGTTGTGGTGTAGGTCTGGTGGGGGTCTAGGTGTGTGATGGGGTGTAAGTGTGTGTTGGAGGTTTAGCTGTGTGGTGGGGCTTTAGGTGTGTGGTGGGTGTGTATGGGGTACTGGGGGTATATGTGTGTGTTGTGGGATGTATGGGGTATATGTGTGTGTGTGGTGGGGGGTTGGGGTTGTGGTGATGGGGGGGGAGGGGGGGTTAGGGATGCTAAAGATTATGAGGTGCCGCTCTGTAAGACACCCCTACACCTCCACCACAAACCATCTACACCCCCACCACACACACCATCAACCCCCACCACACACACCATCAACCCCCACCACACACACCTACACCCCAACCACATCCCTACACCCCCACCACATCCATACACCCCCACCACACCCCTAAGCCCCCACCACACCCATACACCCCACAACCCCCACCCCACCATACCCACTCACCACACACCCCTACACCCACACCACACCCCCCTAAATCCACATACACCCCCCCGCCACACACACCAAAATCCTCACCACACCCCTACACCTCCACAACACACCACACAAACATAACCCAACCACACCCACTAACCACACACCCCTACACCCCCACCACACACACCAAAATCATCACCACACACCAACATCCTCACCACACCACACACCACACACCCCACACCCCTACACACCCACCACGCAAACATATGCCCTCACCATACACCCACCACCCACCTACACCCCTCGACCCCCACTACACCCCCTCAACCCCCTCTTATTTACACAATCTTGATAGTAGAAGGAACTGCTTTTATCCAACCAAAGATTTACAGAGACCGGCATGGTGCGCCATCTGACGAGAGAGTTATGAAAACTGAAAGGTCCCCATTGGTATGTGTTTATTTTATTAAAATACATATTAAATGGATCTAGTAGTGTCGTATCGAATTTAAGCGAGATATATTATTGCTGCAATCGCCCACTGAAGAGGCAGTGTAAAGCCAAGCTCGTGAGTGAATCAGTCGGTCGGTCGGTCGGTCGGTCGGTAATTAGAGAAACCTGCTTGATACATAAACACGCCGCATGCGTGCGCATGCGCCACCATCGCATGGCGCTCGTGCGAAACCATCGACCACATCTATCAGTAGACCTGTGGCATCATGGGTCTATTGACGTCTGTTGCCTATCTAGTATCCCGATAATCACTCTAGTTATAGGTGCGGTGTTGGTGGTGGCTTAGTGAACAAATCCTGAATTACATACAACGGTATTACACCAGGCTTATATTTACACTGGTTGGTATCTAATAAAGCAAAGGGGTCCATCACAATAGTTAAGCTAGTGACATATATCGACAGAATTTGGAACCACTTTAGTCGGGTCGTTTCCCTGAGTGCCTATGGCTTCACATGTTATATCTTCGTAAAGAATCCTAGGAAAAATAACGAAATGCTTGATTATATTCAGCCATTCATATCACAACAGGCATCAAGCTCTTATCCTTGTAAAATATATTTTTTTAAAGACAACTATATTGTATTTTTCTTCTGGGTTTCACCACCGCTCTCTTCACATGTATTAAACCCCACCAGTTAAGCTAAGGACATCTAGCGGTAGAATCTGGAACCACTCTAGTCGGGTATTTTTCAGCTTAACTGGTGGGGTCTATTATCAGCATGTTCACAATCGTACAAAACATACACTTTTTCATGACCCTCTCCCCCCACCCCCCACCCCCACAAAGTGTACAATAAAAATGTTGGTATTTTAGTAGTTTGGACTTGAATTGCAAGAAGTGTGGGTTTGAATCCTACTTAATTTGATTAACATTTGTATACGTTTTAGAAACTGTACAGTGGGTCTTATTTACTCTTATTAGTCTTAAGGGCCTGTCACACTATGACCTTTGGCGTTAGCGTATGCCGGTGTATGCGGTTGTCGACCATACGCCATCATAGGTTATGCATAGGTTACGCATAGGTTGGGCATAGGTCGTATACACTCTTCATAGGTCGGCATAGGTCAAGCGGCAAAAATAAGTTGTGCATGTTCAAAATGTTCAACTTATGCCGGCGTGTGGCCCATACGGTTCTCGTACGCTGGACGTATGCTGGGTGTACATCGGCGTATGTTATGCACACGTTAGGGGTAAGTCAGCATAGGTTAGCCGTATGTTGAACCGACACCCTCCGGGTGACTCTGGCGTACTCACAATGTTCTGTAAACGGGCTGTCACACTATGGCGTATAGCCTCAGCATATACCAATTTATTTGATTTTCGACCGATACGCCGTCATACGTTACGCATAGGTTGGGCATAGGTCGTATACGCTCGTCATAGGTTGTCATAGGTCGAGCAGCCAAAAATGTTTTGTGCATGTTCAAAACTTTCAACCTATGCCGGCGTGTGGCTCATACGTTCCTCATACGCTACGTGTACGTTAGAGGTATGTCGGAATACGTTAGGAGCACGTTCGGTATACGCCGGCCTACGTTACTCATACGCTGGTCCTGTCACCTCCAACCGTCAAAATAAGTTCCAATACACCACATATACGTCGTCATATGCTTTGCATACGTCGCTATACGGTAGGGATGCAGTAGCCATACGCCAGGCGTACGCTTCATACGCCGCTGGGACCTCCCGCAGTGCACAAAGGTCGGCTTATCTCTACCTATAATGTTTTTCGCCACGTTATGCGTATCCCACCGCCATATGCCGTAGTGTGACAGGCACTTTAACCTCCGCCCCAGCGTACGTCGAAATTTTATGTACGTTTTAAAAGGTAGGGTGGGTCTTACCACCCTCCTCACCCCCCCCCCCCTACCCCACCCCCCCACCCTCTATGTGTTTCACCAATACACGTGCAGGCAGGTTTGGAGTAAGCGCCGCTCACTCAATAGGCATTCATGTGTGAGCCAAACAAAATGATTAAGAGCTGTTTTTCAATAATCAATACCCACCGAGTTACGAGTATCACAAAGTACACTGCACATGTATGTGAGCGCCAGTGGCCATTAAGTGCCTGACTCAGAGTCCACGCAATAAGTTAGTTAAGATTAGATTACTTAAAGTTGCATAGTCCGATGGTTTTGAGTATCTGTCATTTCTGAGATAAATATGTAGGTTGATCGTTACAATCTACCATACTTTAGTTTAAAGTAACTTTTATTTTAAATGGCTAATTTATTATACAATTCAATGCTAACTTCAATCCAGCTGAAATTGGGTTTGTAATTAGATTAGTTCAGACGTGACTTCCGTTGTTTATACAGTTCACTGCTAACTTCTGTAACCCAACTTGAAATGGGTTAGTACTAGTAGCCAGATTAGTTCAGACGCGACTTCCTTTGTTATACAAGTCAATGCTAACTTTAATCCAACTGAAATTGGGCTGGTAATTAGATTATTTCAAACACAACTTCTTTTGTTATATAATTCATTGCTAACTTCTGTAGCCCAACTTGAAATCGGTTAGCAGTTAGCTTAGTGAAGACGTGACTTCCTTTGTTATATAGTTTAGCACTAACTTCCTTTTCGGTGAGGGTTTTTTCCCTCAGCCATTCTCAGGACACGACTGCCCATCCTACCCTATAGTGAGGGGGCGGGGGGGAGCAAACTGGCTTTTCAGAAAATTGGGTTATGGCACTATTGCAACTCTTACTTGTAAGTTGTCAAGTTGTCAAGTGGGGTAATGTGCGTGTTCCTGCACGGGAGGTCTTGGGGTCAGTCCTCAACCGAGTCAAATCTAAGACAAGCTTTTGGCGCTCGGCATTAATTACTAAGATAGAGCAATGGCCGGTGTCGCAGTTTGAGCGCCCTGCCAGTTTGAGCGTCCTTCTGTTGCTTCTGCGCATGCGCGGATAGAGACAACATTAAAACCACCCTAACTATCACAGTAATTTGTGATTGTTGGTGCTTTGAAAGCAAATTTCTCTTGTTTCTATTAAATAGTTCAGATCTTTCTCTACAATTTCACATTCAGCTTTTTTTTAATCAGCCAATTGGAAGTTCTTGAATTTATTTTGCGAAAATAGTTTTTGAGGCCATGATCTGGTAAGGCTAACACTGGCACTGACACTCAGAATATCCCAACTTTCACTATTAGCAGTTTTTAATACTTTCAGAGTAAATTGCTCTTAGGTTACATTAAATACTTCAGATCTTCCTTTTCAATTGCGCATTAAGATATTTTTAATCGATCCAATGAAAGCTTTAAAATCTATTTTACAAAAAAAGTATACAACCACTGGCAGGGCGCTCAAACTGGCAGGGTGCTCAAACTGTGACACCGGGTGGCTCAATGTTAATGTGTAATGTGACTGAGTCGGATATTGCCAGCATTTAAAACAAATCCTCCTGATTGTATTCCCAAGGAATCTGGCAGGGGACCTAATTCACCAACAATGCTGCTTGCCAGACAAAGCTGCGCATGCGTGGGCGGCGTGTGACGTGTGTGGTGCATTGTGGGTGCGCGCGGTGTGCACGTGAGGCTGATACAGGGGAGAGCCACTGTGTCACTTGTCGCTGGCACTATACACACGGCCAACCTCAGTAGTACATATGTATAGATGGCCTGCATGCAGTTTGGACAACAATAAACAATAGGCAAGCTCACTACATGAGTATTATCTTCTTCAGTGTACCTCTTGAATGTGATTGGGAAAGTTGCGCTGCACCAGTGTAAGGGGGACGAGGATATTTATATCTGTTACCTGAGACATCTGTAGAGACATACTCCCACCGTCCGGTATGGCTACGACACAAGGACAGGTAAGTATCAGAATATGGACAAAATAGAGCAGTATAATAGATAAGTTCAATACAAACTTAACGATTGACTCACACAGGTGTGTACGGTATTCTACTGTGTGGGGGGAAAGGGTAAGGACATATGTGTGAAGCAGCGGAATGTATGTAGTTAGCCAATAATTAAAGTTGCATAGTCCGATGGTTTCGAGTTTCAGAAATTTTCTGAGACAGACACATTAGGTTGATCGTTATAATCTACCTTACTTTAGCTTGAAGTAACTTTTATTTTAAATGGCAAACTTTTGAAATATTTTAAGTGCAACCATGCAAAATTAATTTTGGCAAGCTTGCCAAAACTCTGACACCATAGCATTCTGCAGTAACATGATCTATTCAATTGCCTCACTATTCCCTTCTGTGTGGTGACAAATGATTAATAAGTGCATCAGTATCTAAGCTAGATATTTAGAATCAAATTTAGATCATTGTTTTGGTTTTGAAAATTTGATGATTTCATCGGACTATGCAGCTTTAAGTACAGCCATATTAGTCCATTTCATTATAGTGAGGTGCACTCCCCCCCCCCCCCCCCCCCCCGAGGTTAAATGCCACGTGGCTGATTGCATCGGGGAGCCTAACTAGCGTAATGGTTAGGACGCTCCATCAGGAATGGCAGCAGTGGAGGATTAATGTCCCACACTAGGTGTAATGTTTCCCTTCGTTTTCAAAAACACCACCCCCCACGACACTTTTATACAGGAAGTAGTCAATTTGGAAATACTAAATAAAGACCAGTGTGCTTATTATTAATAAAGTGGGAAATTAAAAGTAGCTTACGCGATCATGAAGAGGGGTTCGTGCATTAAAAATATATAATAATGTATGTAATCATGGAATCGCGTGAAGGATTAGTGTAGAGGGGTTATATGTGTAATGCAGTGGTGAACTTATACTTGTATAGCATTAAATTGTGGCTGGGTTGTTCCCTTCCTGCATACCTACATAAAACTTAGGTAAGTTGGTGGTGTACAGAATTGCATTTTGGCCAGCATCCTGTATACCGGACATGTAGCAGTCAATTACAATGCTTTTATTAAGTGCTTAGCGACGTTATCTGATAACAATGTTAACACCAATAGTCAGTAGATCTGATGAACAGTCAGATATGACGTGTCGTGTGCCGGTTTCACGGTTTATATTCTACTGTAATCAAAAGACACCATTTCACATACACATATGTATAAATAGTCTTACTGGGTGGGCAGAGTGATTTCAGATAGGTTAAGGTTGCATAGTCCGATGAAGCATCAAATTTTCTAAACCAAAACACTCACCTAGATTTGATTCTACATATTTATCTTAGATACTCATCATACTGGTACAGTTATTAAGCATTTGTTGTCACATAGAAGGGCATAGGAAGTCCATTTAATAGAACCTGTTACTGCATAACCCTATGGTGGCAGGGTTTTGGCGGGCTTGCCCAAATTAATTTGGCATGTTGTCACTTCAAATATCTCCAAAGTTAGCCATTTAAACTAAAAGTTACTTCAACCTAAAGTAAAGTAGCTTATAATGATCAATTTAATGCATTTATCTCAGAAAATGACAGAAACTCAAAGCCATCGCACTATGCAATTTTAACGCTGAAGGCTGACACTTATTTCAAAGCATCCCACTCACGGGGACGGTTACGGTGCTGTCAACTTGAACTTGTAGTAGGTACAAGTATGTAAAATTGTGTTTTCTACTTTTTATTGCGAATTTACATAGCTACTCAGCTACTCACTGTGGTTTTACAGACTCCTTATGGCACTAGTGTCATTCGGCCAAGCAGAAAACATGGTGGTATCAAAGTAACCCAAGTGCAACAACATCATGTGGAACACCAATGTAGTGAATATGAATGCTGCTATGCAGAGGCCTTTCCCAATCTCAGTCATGGCGGGAATAGTGCACAGCCATGTTCATACTATACTAGTACTTGGCAATGTTATGTAATCCTGTCCCTAGTATACCTCGGTCAAAGTGAACCTTCAAACCATTGATTGGGACAACTTTGTATGCATTTGTTTTATCAAATTTAAAATGTATGAATTCTATAACTACTCTGGCTTGTACATTTTGTACATGTATATGTAATCGTTGCTGGCAGTCAGATATTGTAATGGAGACACGTGTGTTTTAACTATAGTGTGGTATATTTCACTGCTAGCAGCGTCTGAATACAGCTTGTCAGTGAGACAAATGACTAGTTATTTAACTCCGTCTCTCTCTCTCTCTCTCTCTTTGATAACATTTTTCTACACTGAAATTATTGCCTTCAGCAAACACATACAACCCACCTTTGTTCCCTATTTTAGAACCAACTTACTTTTCTGCTAGGTGGGCAGCGTGTGCCGTGTGTGGTGCTTCTCAACTTTTCACCAATGTCAAATGACCGGTGATTTAGCACTGACATTTGTTGTATTCCGGGGAATAAATGTCTGAACAAAAACAAACTAATTCCTTTTAATGCTACTGATCAGTAGCTTTTAAACAAATTTGGGAAGACCAGTGTTTCACCACTGACACTTGTTGTTTTCAAAGAAATAAATGTGTGAAGAAGGGGGGAAAAAAACTTTTAAAAGACAGTACAGTGCTATTGATCCTACCCGCCCAGTCCGTAAAAGCCTATCGCTGTGAGAGGCGAGCAAATCCAGTCTCCCCTGTTAGCAATGAACCCAGGTCCCTATCTTTTGTAGCAATGCCTTACTTCTTTCTAGTCTGCCTAACATTTTTGTTTATACGTCTAAGTATGGGGTTCCTACTGTACAGCTACACAACAGGTGGAGGTTGTCTGTTGTCAGCGGTCTATTGTGTATTGTGTCATGTGCCACCAGCCATGTTACATTAAGCGCGTTAACATTCATGATCATCCTGTCACTGTACAGCAGGTATACTACTGCCATCTGACATATTTTTGCACACACGTTACCTTGGTACAGGGGTGCTTTCTGCTCAACCGAATGACACTAGTACCCTAAGAATTCACTAAAGCCCCGTTCACACCCACAACTTAAGGCCGAACTAGATAAGGCGAACTAGAGGAGGCAAACTAGGCGTCCTGTCCACACATGCAGTACTTGGGGCGGTTTAAGGCGGAAATCGATATCTGCGCATGAGCAAGTCCATACTAGCCAGCGCCAGTTTCGGTTAGTCGATGTCACCACGAGAGAGTGTGGGTTCGACCTAGATATGTATGGACTGAATCCTATTGTTTTGGAACGATCAAAACTTCTGTTGGCCAGTGAAAACCTAAAAATAAATCATGAAAAAAATATCTCTACACCTCTAGCCGGTTCATAGATCAAATTATATTATATAGTGTGACGTGCTTCAAGTAAACCGCTACCGTCCACACAAGCAAGGTGGGCTGACTTAAGCTAGTTCGCTTCATATATACTACCTCGCGACGTGGTTTACTTGAAGCAAACTAGATGAGGCGACTTAGCCTTACGTCGCCTCAGCGTAGTGTCCACACGACCAATTTGAGTCGAACTAAAGGAGGCGAATTAGTTAAGCCGACTTAACTCGCCAGTGTGAACGGGGCTTAAGACATTGTTCCAAAACAAATAGCAAAGTACAATTGTAATGTGCAATAAATAAAAGTACGTACTTGTAGCACTTGTGGCATTATAATATGGATGGATTGATTTAAAATGGACCTCAGCCTTTGGCTTCGACCCATTTAAAATCACTTCTCCGCCCACCCACTTACTGTTACATATGCCTACGCCTATGTACGTTTTGGTTGTGACATACATAGGCAGGTGACGTGAACCACCACTCTACCACTATACCACTATACCACTATACCACTATCCCACTATACCAAGTGATGTAACTGCTGACTGGTGGTTCTATAGCCCTGTTTACACGGGCGATTTAAATCGCTCCATATGAAACTACTTGCCTAGATCGACTCACATTTGTCGTGTAAACGCGACTCTGAGGCGTTTTAGGGCTGAATCGATTCATATGAAACGGTTCATCTATACCACCTCGCGAGGTGGTTTATTTGAAGCGATTCAGCTTGTTTCCGGGCGGTGATAGTGTAAAGTAGTAGTGCTTGCCGGCTACATGCAGAGCAGTAACTAATCGCTGGTGCCCAGCAGTGTGAGGGACCGATTAGGCCGAAATCTATTGAATGCGATCATATTTAACAGAATTACAGACTCAAATAATGAAATTTAATTAAATTAACCTTAAATTCCAAGCGATATTAACGTAGCAGCTACATTTGCGTCGAATCGACGTGTGTAAACTAAACAAATAGCAGTGCTTGCCGGATACAGGCGCCTGCTGGTTCCCGGCGCCGACACACTTTCAAACTCCGGCGTGTAAACACGCATCTAAAACGCTTCATATAAATCGTTTCACAATTCCCCGTGTAAACACGGCTTTTGAATCTCCATTCAGCCAGCACACACGTCAGTGTTCAGACCCTGCAATGTCTGAGCCAAGGCACTGTATTTCGAAAACAGGGAGAGATTGCGTGGTGGGGAATATGTTCAGGGGCCCCATCCGTGTCTTTGGGGATGGCGGTAAAAACCAGACCCATTAGCTGCGAGGCAGGTCCGAGAACACTTGCTGGTGCCAACGGTCTACATTGTATTACTGTATTATGTGTTGCCCCTGCTACCAGGTACATTGACACCTGTTTGTGCTATTTGATATCCCAGGTGTCTGGGCTCGGGACCAAGAGTTTTTTTTTAATGCAACCTGTTCTTACCAAAACAAAAATATCAACCAAAATAATAATAATAATAACAATAATAAGAACCAAAATAATAATAATAACAACAATAATAACACCCCAGATGCACACTAGAATAGTAGTATTAGTAGAGTTTAGATGGCCTGTCCCGAGCATATGACTCACTATGATAATATGAGTGGCGAATTCGGCAGTGCTAGGATAGGACAAGGATTAGTTAGTTAAATGTTAGGATAATGTGACTGAGTTGGGTATCGGGTCATGGTACAGGTGGACGGGTCTCCCACTGGAGCAGCACTATGAAGTCGACATGAGTGTGCACTCTCACAAGTCAGTGCCTGCCCTGATATGGTATTAGATGTTGCTAGACGTAAAACCTCAACAAAGAAGCAAACAAGCGAAACACATTTCTACTTGAACCAAGTAGTGTGGTTTGACATTGGTTTTATGTACAATTTTTACAAATTTATAATAGAAATTAATTACATTATGTTTGCTTAGAAATGATCTTCGCCACTGGAGCAGCAGCTGGATGTAGCAGATAAGACACGGTCACGTAATGTAATTATTTCTACTACTACTGCACTTAGTATTGCTATTATTATTACTATTATTATTACTATTATTATTACTAATACTATTATTATTACTATTATTATTCCTATTATTGCCATTTAAATGTAGTTACAGTAGTATCTACCTTTAGAGCAATATGATTGGCAAACCCTTGCAGTGTGCGAACCTTTTCCAATATACAGGGATGAAAGATCTCCGCGATTCCGCGGATTTCCGGGATTTTTCAATCCCGCAGCACCATCAGCGTAGATTTGTACTAATATGTGGTGCAGACGCCGCAGCACTATCAGTGTATACCATTAATAAATGCTCCAAATGCTGCACACCATCAGCTTATACTATGTTGTATTGACTTGTCTGGATACCATGTTCGTAGTCAGCCGTTATTAATTCTCACAGTTAACACCAGATGGCAGCACCACACTGTAGTCTGCTAGTATGCTAATAGACTACATCACGGTTCCAGCGGCGCGGTGCATTGTGGGATGTGTCAGAGCAAACCCCCCCCCCCCCCCAAAAGCACATGGCACATGCTAATACACTGGATGCAGCAATGAAATGTGCTAATTTCAGCTCATCTCAGCTCTTCTTTGAAACATAGAATACTAACTAAAAATATATATATAATAAATTAAGATATTAATCTTTTATCCAGCATTGCATTTACATCAATATAATCAGCACATCTTATGCCATGTGCATTTAGATTTAGAAAGATCTAGGCACTCAGACTAGTGTTAGAGCCACAGCCAGAGTACTCAATGCATTGTCAATGGCAGTGAGTAATCTCCATACAGAAAAAGTAAAATATTGCTAAAACCACACCACCTAGGCACAAACCGCTTGGAACACATATAGAAAACAGGTTTAACAAAAAGATTATATTAAATTGATAAGGTTAGGGTTTGGGATTTCTATTAGTTTTGAATAAAACTAACGTTTTTCAATGTGCGTATTGGCAAACTCAATGGCCGTACGCCCTTGCTTTGCTCCCAAGGCCGTTTTCGGCGCATGCGCAGTCGGAACCGTGATGTAGTCTATACATGCTTCAAACGGCGCAGCACTATCAGTGTATACCAATATATATGCAACTTGACTTCCGGCAATTTTCCGCGATTCCTTGACCTATGGGAGAATATCCGCATTTTCCCGGATACCACTTTCATCCTTGAATATATGAACTGTTCTTTTTCACTCTCCCTCTGGTGACAGGACACTTGCCACGCCCGGTGTGGCGGTTTCAGCACCCGGTCAGTTTCAGCGGCCTGTCGTGGCTTCTGCGCATGCGCGGATTTTCGCACGTTGCGGCGAGCACTGCTATTTGTTTTGTTTACACTCGGCGATTCGACACTGATCTAGCTGCTACGTTAATATCGCTTGGAATTTAAGGTTAATT
This sequence comes from Branchipolynoe longqiensis, assembly GCA_030323885.1. Classification (NCBI taxonomy): domain Eukaryota; kingdom Metazoa; phylum Annelida; class Polychaeta; order Phyllodocida; family Polynoidae; genus Branchipolynoe; species Branchipolynoe longqiensis. The sequence continues at coordinate 24,669,394 of CM059197.1, forward strand.
AACACTGCCGGGCACCAGCGATAATTACAGCTGAGCTTGTAGCCGGCGAGGCCACGGGTCTTTTGCATATGTCTTAAAATCCGCGCATACGCAGAAGCCACGACAGGCCGCTGAAACTGACCGGGCGCTGAAACCGCCACACCGGACAACGATGGCCTGGGTGCAGAGCTGTCCTTTGAAGACAGCTACTAATATGAACTGTAAATGTCTTCAGGCTAAATTTTGTGTGACATGTGTTTTAAACACCGTGAACAGAGGAGGAAGTATGTGGGCCTACTTCTCATGAAGTAAAGCGTTTCAGCTTACTTCAGAATGCGAGTATCCACAAGCAATGTGGGCATGTGTGTCGTCAGAGAGCGTGTATATAAACAGATGAGAGGGACAACTCCCGCGAAAATATGTAACACAGGCTGCAGTGGCGATCCTGGCGGTTATTGTTGAACAAGCCTTGAGTTTGCCGGTACACTCAGTGCAAAACATTAATTTTCTTAAAAGATTAATAGAAATCCAGAACCCTAATCTTATAAATTCAATATAATCTTGTTGGTAAACATGTTTTCTATATGTGTACTAAGCAGCTTGTTTCTATTTGGTGTAGTTTTAGAGATATTTCACTTTTTCTGTAGGAAGATTGCACATGACCATTGACAATGCCTTGAGTTTGCCGTACGCGTAGTGAAAAACGTCAGTTTTATTCCAAATTAATAGAAATCCAGAACCCTAACCATATCAATTTAATATAATCTTGTTGGTAAACATGTTTTCTATGTGTATTCCAATCAGTTTGTTTCTAGGTGTTGTAGTTTTAGAGATATTTAACGTTTTCTGTATGAAGATTGCTCACTGCCATTGACAATGCCTTGAGTTTGCCCATTTGTTCAACAACCACCACTTGGAGCGCCACAGTCGGCAGCTGTTACATGGTCTAGTATGACAGTTGTCCCTCTCATCTGTTTATATACACGCTCTCTGGTGTCGTCACCATTCAGCAGCTTCTCCGTTAGGTGGCGCCACCATAGCTTAAACTAGAAGGCGCCACCAATGCTGTCTTGGGACATTCCTGCCCATTATCAGCAGTTCGATGAAAGCCTCAAATTTTCGAGATTAAAATACTTTTCTAGATGTGATTTAACCAAAATGAACCAACAAACAAGACAACCGCTGTCGCCCATATTTTTTTAATTAAAGTTGAATAGTCCGATGGTTTTTAATTCCTGCCATATTTAAAACAATTAATATATTAGGTTGGTCTCCTTTACTTTAATTTGAAGTAACTTCTATTTCATCGGGTTAACTTTGAAAATATTTGAAGTGAGCACCTGCAAAATAAACTTTGATGTGCGCATTGAAACACTTCCTTTCCTCTTCCATTCCACTCCCCCCCCCCCCACCCTCGTCCTTTAATAATAATTTTTTTAAAGTAACTTAAAGTTCCATAATCCGATGGTTTATTTTTTTACCATTTCTTTTAGATATATTCGGTTGATGTTTAATGTTTAAATCCATTCAATTGTTTAAAGGATTACCTTTGGATATATTTGAAGTGAAAGCATGCAAAATTATTGTTGGTGTACACGGTGAAATGCTGAGCACCATCATTTTTTTTTAATATGCTTTTTATTGCCCGTTTTGTAAGGGTAGCAGCATAACACAAGAACCCCTAAACTACAATAAATGTTTAAAGAGCGCGCCAGTATCTAAGTTGGATATTTAGGATCAAATCTAGGTGACTGTTTCGGTTTTAAAAAAAACTCATGCTTTCATCAGATTATACCGCTTTAATTTTAAATTTACAGAGTAATCGGCTTTAATATTAAATTTATATAGGATATGGACAGAGATCGTGCACTTTATTATGCTTTTCCTCGTTTTGTGTGTGCAATATGGTATTTATTTTTATGAAAAAACACTTTTATAACCTATATGGTAATTAGGTCTAGTCTTGGATGTGGGTGAATCCCTTCGTAGTAAAGTGAGTTCTGATGCTAGGTGACAATTTGTGAAGCCTGGATCTGGGTAGTAACGAGGCCCGCAGGTGGCGCCACCTGTAAACAGAAAGGTAAATAAATCAGTTCCTCTGAAGCGTATAAGGGAACGCCAATACACAAGAAAGGTGCATGCCTGCCGGACACCTTCCGAGAGCAACGATATTCAACAATGTGTTGGCCTGACCCCTTAAGTGGCGAACACACTGGACTCGGACGTCACACGGTTCTCGCGCGGGCGTCAGGCGCGAAAAAATCTAAATGTATGTAATAAAGAGAAGCCAAACACACTGGCGCGCGCGGGTATCGCGCGGACGGATAGCATCGCTTTTGGAGCGATTTTTGCCGCTTGATGCTTGGTGCCGCTTGGCTTTTGACTGACTTTGCCCAACTTTTTCCGACTTTTCCTGACTTTGCCCGACTTTTCCCGACTTTACCTGACCTGATATTACACGACCTGACTTTACACGACTTGACTTTACATGACTTGACTTTACATGACTTGACTTTACATGACTTGACTTACACAACCTGAATTTACCTGACCTGACTTTACTCGACCTGACTTTACACAAATTGACTTTACACAACTTGACTTTACAAGACTTGACTTTACATGACGAATTTGTGGTGTTGTTGGGCAAAGTCCGGTCGGGTAAAGTCCGGTCGGGTAAAGTCCGGTCGGGTAAAGTCAAGTCGTGTAAAGTCAGGTCGGGTAAATTCAGGTAGGGGAGAGTGAGGTCGGGTAGAGTGAAATCGGGTAGAGTGAGTTCGGGTAGAGTGAGGTCGGGTAGAGTGAGGTCAGGTAGAGTGAGGTCTGGGAGAGTGAGGTCGGGTTGAGTGAGGTGGTAGTAGAGTGAGGTCGGGTAGAGTGAGGTCGGGTAGAGTGAGGTCGGGTAGGGTGAGGTCGGGTAGAGTGTGGTCAGATAAAGTCACTTTTTCCGCGTGCCGTCCGCGTCCAGTGTGTTCGCTATTTCCGCGTGAGAACCGCATGCCGTCCGCTTGTACGCGACGCATTAAATCACCACCAATCAAGCAATCAAAAAGTGCTTTATACATTTTGGTAAGTTCACAATGTTTTTAGACTGAGTATCAAGTAGGCATAAAAACAATGCTAGAAGAAAAAGAAACAAACAAACAAACAAACAAACAAAAAAAGAAAGAAAGACAGTGAAACATAATGGTTAATAAGAAGCTTACGCGATTGTGAGAGTGTGGTTATGTAGTGTATGTGCAACACAACTATAATTTCACGATGAACTGTTCAGCTATTTAATTAGACTAATAGGCTTCAATTATGGAAACAGAAAGCACATGGTAGGCTCCAATTAGATAAGCGGTAAGCGCAGTGCGCCATGCCCACTGGCCATATCTCTTCATTGCCTGTTGTCGTTATTTCTAGTGTGTCGTGTTTCTTCCATAAATACATCGCTATAACGACGACTATCGACAATGTGGGACCTCGTCAGCCCATGAATCAGCGGAGGTGGTGGGTGTACAACCGCCATGACAGCTATGACCACCAGACACCACGGTGCGTGGTGGTTCTGGTTGGGTGAGTGGCGCCTGGTGGCTGTAGCTGGTCACTGCTGTCATGGCGAGGTTCACAGAAGTTCAGTATAATAGTCACTCAAACAGTCCCACCAGCTGCACACACATACAGCGTCTTCAGTTATGTGCACCAGACGGGATAGCCGAATGAGTTGAACGTCCATCTCCCGTGTTGGTAAATCGTGGGATTCGAACCCACGGGTTCGAACCCTGGTCGAATCAAACCAATGACATAACAAATTATACTTGTCGCTTCCTATTCAGGCGGTCGGCATTATTATGATAGGGGAAGACTGGTTGGCTCAGTGTCAGGATAATGTGACTGAGTGAGGATATCCCATAGTAATGATAGTGTCTTCCACACGACGCCGACGTCTTCCACACGACGGGTCATGGTGCTGGCGGCCTGGTCTCCCGGTGGGGCAGCACGATAAAGTCACACTGAGTGCGCACTGTCACAAGTCGGTAACCGTCCTGATATGACCTTCGATGTTGCCAGGGCGTAAAACCCCAAACAACTGACCAATCAGTTTTGTGTTGGTTTAAATTTTAGGTCTTTATTTTCCTTTTCCTTTTCCTTTTTCTTAGATCCCATCTTGATAACATTGATGGTGATGATGCTGACAATAACGGCAGTGATAGCAGTAATTTAGGAATTTAAAAGTTATATAAATAACTGTGATGGTGCCCTGGCCCTTGAAAAAAAATGACTGTTCAATGAATAAAATTAAATTTCAGGTTGTTGTTTTTTAAGACGTTAAATGGGGGAATGAATACTTATATCATCTTTCCATGGGATAATATTCACGGAAATGTACCTGCTATTTAAATGACGCAGCAGCTTACAACATATGCTACGGGTTATTAATATTAAAGCTGTGTCAAGAAAGAAAGAAACAACAAAAAAGCAGTACAACGGCCAGCAACGAGCTGCATCTCCAAATACATAATATACGGTCCGTGATTTAGATGTCTAATAGTATGTATGAACAAACAAAAACGGTGTCTTTTTAACATTCATGAAGCTACTGAATCCAGTCCCTACCTTATAAGTTATATGGGGTGAGTCAGAGCTGTGCAAAAACAGTGTCCACAACTCCTGAAAGGTCTCGCACAGCGCGGGGACTACACCCAAAACTGGCCGCACACTGGTCCCCGTGTACAGAGCCGGCCCATGCTAGCCGGGCCGACGCGGCGTGACACCGGTGGTCATGGTGTGAGCCTTTGTGTGTGTGTGTGGATTGGGCATGCCTTATACCAAAGATCCCATAATACTAAGACGGCTCACTCAGCCTGTACTGTGTAATCAAAATGATCAAACCCACCACTTGGTGCGCTGGCTGTTCTATTGGTTAAACAGGTGCTATATTATATGTATAAATGTATATATGAATGTGAAAGATGTGTGATGATGGCGATGCTGCTGATGATGATGATGATGATGTGTATTTGTTCATAGCAATTTCATATTGATGTGTATTCATACTTACCTATCTCATGTATAATATAATTGTATGTGTTTACATGTGGAACACCAACCAGCAGCCGGGCTGATCAAACCCACCACAAGATGGCCCTGTGAAATTTACCTTACCATGGGAGAGATAGGGAGTGAGCCGTCTTAGTATTATAGGGTCTTTGCTTATACGTCAGAAGGTGGGCGAGGCCCGTCTGGCTCACTGAGACATGATCATTCTGTCATAATCACAGCAGCATCGTCACCCCACCATTCACCCCACATACCCCACCGCCATCAACACCCCCCACCCGACGCCCCAGAAGTGCTAGCGCGGAATCTGTAGCTGGACAGCACACACCTGGACACCCAGGTCACTGTGCGAACATCAGTGAGCTATCTCTACTAACGAGGCTCGCCGGGACAGTAGAGGGGTGTAACCCGGCACAAACCTGCCCACATCAGGCGGGCTGTAAGACTTGACGGGCCGGGGGCCTAGGTGCAGCCATCATGATTGGGAAGGTGAGTGGAGGCCACCTGTAGCTGGTGTACAGGCGGTGACGTGGGCGTCATGTGGAAGATAGGCTACTATGCGATATCCTCAATTGTGACTTGAGTAACGTGTATTGCGTATCAATGTCGTTGCCGTGGTTCCAAGTGTATGTTTATTTGTATAATCGGGTGGGGGGTGGGGGGAGGGGAGTGATGTGTGTTCTGTGGATGTGGTGTTTGCGGTGGGGGTGTAAGTAGTATCTTTGCCTTGGGTTTTTGTTGCTTTTTCTTCTTCTCGTGTGTGTGTTTGTGTGTGTGTGAGTGAGTGAGTGAGTGAGTGAGTGAGTGAGTGAGTGAGTGAGTGTCTGTGACTGTGACTGTGACTGTTCGTCGATTCTAGAGTGTGTGGTGGGAATCGTGTATGTTTATTTGTATAATCGGGGTGGGGTGTGGGCGCGGGGTGATGTGTGTTCTGTGGATGTGGTGTGTGCAGTGGGGGTGTAAGTAATCTATGTTTCTTTGTGTTTCGGGGGGTGATGTGTGTTGTGTGAGTGTAGTGTGTGTGGTGGGGTGGGAATAGTGTATGTTTATTTGTAATAATTGGGGGGGGGGGGGGGGGTTGATGTCTGTTCTCTGGATGTGGTGTGTGTGGTGGTGTGGCAAGTAGTGTATGTTTCTTTGTGTGTCGGGGGGTGAGTGTAGTGTGTGTGGGTGGGGTGGGAATAGTGTATGTTTATTTGTATAATCGGGGGGGGGGGTGATGTGTGTTCGGTGGATGTTAGTGTGCGGTGGGGTGTAAGTAGTATGTTTTTTTTTGTGTGTCGGGGTGTGAGTGTAGTATGTGGGGTGGGTGGGAATATTGTATGTTATATTTGTATATACGGAGGGGGGGGGGGGGGGGTGATGTTATTCGGTGGATGTAGTGTGCGGTGGGGTGTAAGTAGTATGTTTCTTTGTGTGTCGGGGTGTGAGTGTAGTATGTGGGGTGGGGTGGGAATATTGTATGTTTATTTGTATAATCGGGGGGGGGGGGGTGATATCTGTTCTGTGGATGTAGTGTGTGAGGTGGGCTTTAAATAGTGTATGTTTCTTTGTGTATCGCGGGGTGACGTATGTTGTGTAGTGTCTGTGGTGGCATGGAAATAGTGTATGTTTCTTTGTTTAATCAGGGGGGGGGGGGGGTGATGTCTGTTCTGTGATGTGGTGGTGCGGTGGGGGTTTAAGAGTGCATATTTCTTTGTGTATCGGGGCGGGGGGGGGGGGGGCGGTGAGGTGTGTTTGTGGATGTATGTGTGCGGTGGGGTGTAAGTAGTGTATGTTCTTTGTGTGTCGATGGGGTGAGAATGTTGTTATTCCTGTGGTGAGGTGGGAATATGTATGTTTCTTTCTTTAATCAGGGGTGATGTATAGGGTTGGTGTGATCAGTCTGTTCTGTGGATGTGGTGTGTGCGGTGGGGTGTAAGTAGTATATGTTTCTTTGTGTGCTGGGGGATGAGGCATGTTGGGTAGTGCGTGTGGCGGGGTAGGAATAGTGGATGTTTCTTTGTATAATCGGGGGGGGGGGGGTGATGTGTGTTCTGTGGATGTAGTGTGTGTGGTGCGGTGGAAGTAGTGTATGTTTCTTTGTGTGTCGGGGGGTGAGGTGTGTTGTGTGAGTGTAGTGTGTATGTTGTGTGTGGTGGAATGAGTGTAGTGTGTTTCATTGTGTGTGTGGGGGGGGGGGTGTATTTTGTGTGTGGTGGGATGCGGGTAGTGTGTGCTTCCTTGTGTGTGAGGGTGTGTGTGTGTGGTGGTATGAGAATATTGTGTGTTTATTTATGTCTGATTCTGGGTGGGTGGTAAGGTGTATGTGTGTGTGTCTGGGTGTGCATTGCGTGTGTGCAGTGATCCATGTGTACTGGTAATATTATATAGTTTTTAAAACGTGTGCCATGTCGTTAGGTTGTTAGGGGGTTCGGTTTTATTTTTAGCCCTCAGATCGGTATGTATTTATAGACGCCTATCAACCTCACCAAAAAAAATGGTATAAAAGTGCAACAAATAATATCCCCTACCCACCCATTCACCCCACACTCTGACACTATACCCTCTTGTGGTAAAGGAATATATAATCTAAGTCGACAACATTTTGTTCATAGCCATAGGGAGTGTTCCTTTCAATGTTCACTTTGCACACCATCTAAATGTACCCATAGTGTTGGACTCGATGAGGAGGAGTTATAAGTGAGCTGAAATAAAACAAGAGATACCTGAAGTAGGCGGCACAGTTTTACATAGATTATCAGCTGCCCCGATGTGTTATTTGATAAGGATTCCACCAGGTAGCTGGTTTGGGAGCAGGGAGTACGTAACATATGCTTTACATACTGCAACTCAGCAATTTCGTGGCGTTGTGGTATCCATGCAACCTGCTCACCGCATGATCTGGTTACCCGCGGTGTTGGTACCAGGTTACTGTGTGTTGCCGACAATGTGATCTAGTTACTGTGTAGTTCTGGTTACTATGCAGTGAAGCTTACAGTGTGGTTCTGGTAATTAGTTCTGCTGATTAAGCAGATATTGTTACATGTAGTTATGGTGACCATGTACCTATGATTGTTATGTAGTTGTTTACTTTGTCGGTGTGGTTGCCTTGTGATTACTCATTCATGTAGTTACCTTTTGGTAGGTATTTAAAGGGGCTGTAACTTGACCAAAATAACTTTAATTATTCATAATTATTGCGATTATATATGACTCGTTTTAATTTGAATAGTTTGAAGCAACACAATTATTCAGGGCCCAACCACGGTCTGAGTCTCTATGGCTATTAGTGGCATTTGGCCCTAATGCCTGTCCTCAACCATGTAGACAGGAGTAAATTACAGACTTGGAAAGTCATGTGAACCTTACTATCCCTTAAATTAAATTTGAAGACTTTTGAGCATGCCTTATAATCAATGTAAGTCCTCCCATTCCTTCCCTGTGTGACGTCACAGAACTAATACTAGTACATTTGTTGTTGACGTCATCACTGCGTGGGTACTGATCCTAATGAAGTAACGCTCATGGAGTTTGAAATATCCACACATTCTGGCGCATGCGCATGTGTGTTCGCGCTTCTTTCAGTAGTTAATCCCAATTATATTCCTTGTTATTGTTTGAGCTACTACAGGCAGAATGATCCTGTTTAGTAATGGATTAATCAGATGCATTGTAGTATTGGGATATGTCTGGCCTGTCCATGAATTAGTATTTTATTTACTCTTTATTGAGCTGGCATGGATATCCCAAATGACCGCAAGTAAGCTTATTAATATAAATATGTCTGCAAAACCCCGTTCTACATACACTGTTAATGACAACACCCTACTCCCCAAGGTGTGTATGAGTGTGTTGGTGCATTGTGTTTGACAGCCCTGCAGTGTAGAATGCCACATATCCGCCATGTAGCTGCTGCAGGTCAGGACCTGCAGAGAGCTCTAGACATGCAGCGTCAGTGAGTGTCAACGCGGTTTGTTTAGTACGTCAGTTAATGTGCTGTGGTCGGATGTTTTTTTAAATAATTGGCCTGTCTCCGTATCCGTTAGAAGTGATGATATAGCTCCTTGGACTTCTTCAGCGAAAACAATATTGTTGATAGTAGAAATTAAATTAGCATCTGTGAACCTTCGATATTATATTAATTTTACTTCAAATATTGATGGTTGTTTGAAATGTGCCCTACGAAATGGATACTGTTGATTTCTGATTGAATTATATATATACTTCTAGCTATATATTGGTGGGGGTAAATAATTTATTCATCCGAATATAATCATTTTCAGCACCGAGGCACTCGTTTTCGGGCCATAGGCATTGCATTGCAGATAGGTAACTCTTAAATACCCCATCGATATTTATATACCTACTTTTCTCGGTGTGTCTTCGCAGTTCCGAATAAAAACGAGAGCATTATGAAATAAAATCATTTAGGACGGTGCATTACTATTCCTGGACCAGAACGTACTCTTGTCATACTAACGGTATGACAAGTCCCCCCCCCCCCCCACACACACACCTCCTTCTTATGAACACATCACGACTTTTATTGCTGAACTCTTCAAAGGGGTGACAGGTGGGTGTGGTGGAGTCACTGCATTCGGGTGACCGCGGCTTGTGGAGGTAATTTCCCACACCTGCGCAGTGAACGTTAGGAGCAGGGTGTACAATGAGGTGTTCCACCCGGAAGTCCAGTCAGGACATCCTTATGAGGTCACGATCGGTAGTGCGGTTATTCCGGGTTAGAAGAAGCTGTTAATAGAGAGATAACTTGAAAAGGCACTGGTGGGGAAGGGGCTATGCTAGACCGGAAGTAGTAAATGTGGGTGTCGAGTTTAGGTGGTTTCTAGACTAAGGGATACAGAGATGCGTAGGTGTCTATGCTGTGTCCGTGAATCAAGGGGGCCGCAGTAACGTCACACAGCAAAAAGTAGGGTGTGGTTTTACTTTGTAGGTTTTTTGTTTGTTTTTAAGCCAAGGTTACCCTGAGGTAATAGCGCTGTCACACTACGATGTATCTCGCCGGCGTGTCACCAACGCGCAAAATCACTTTTAATCGTTGAGAAACGTCAAACCTTTCGGCGTCAGTGCAACATATTAGTAGCGTGCTGCCGGCGTTGCGGTAAAAGTTTGGCGCGCCGTCCTGATATTACCTTAGATATTGGTAGGACGTAAAACAACAAAAAGCAACCGTTTGGCACAAAGTGTGGTAACGACCCTCACACGCGCGCGGCCTCTGCCTAGCGTTCGCATAACGTTATTCCAGCTATCTCCACGTGCTCCTAACGTAGCCCTAATATTGGCACACCCGCGTTGGCGCGCGTTGTCAGTCGTTGAAAGTTTTGTGCAAGGACAAAGCTTCGCCGATACCCTGACACGCATCGCCGACCGTCGCCGTCCATCAACGATTACCAATGCGCACCTAACGTGTGCGTAACGCTTTCAGATGTCTCCCGACGTTTCGCCAAAAAGTGACACGTCGACGCGCATTGGCGAGAAACGTCGTAATGTGACGGCACCATAACAGTATGGCCCTGATATGGTCAGCTTTTATTCTTTATCCAGATGACCTCTGATGGCCGGGACATGACCTTCCCCCTACCCCCCCCCACACACACCTCCCCCCACTCAATCCCTTGTTGAAACTGTTGAAATTCTTGAAGGGGCCCCGACCAGTGAGAGCTCCAGGGTTGGTCCAGGCCCAGGTTGCTATCTAGGTTCTCGTCGGCGCCTGTTCATGCCACAGCATGTCTGGTCTTCCTCGGCCCAGCACCAGGCATCACGAGCGACATCTGGTGGCATCGAGAGCCATGGTGGGGTCGATGGGAGTGTTGAGAGCCATGATAGCATTACTTGGTTGGCTCGTCAGTCTCGTTTCCGCTTTGTTCACGTGACTAAGTGAATAAAGCCACTTACAATTCCCTGCCCCCTCTCTAATCTTCGCTGGAAGATATATATATGTGGACTGGATAATTTGACATTGCCATTGCTGTATTTGTATTTATGCACTTAGGTTTGTTTTCATTGCCTCCCCCCGTATCCGCAACTCCCACTAATCAATCCCCATTTGTGTTTTCCAGGTGAGGACCTCTTCCTGACTTCCGGTTTTTAATTTCACTCTTTAAAAATAAAAAAGGGTAGGTCGAGGTTTGAAAATTAGGACTTCTTGTTGGGTGCTGACCACACAGGGGTAAATAGATGTAGTACTTACCTTAATCTTGTTGGGTGCTGACCACACAGGGGTAAATAGATGTAATACTTACCGTAATCTTGTTAGGTGCTGACCACACAGGGGTAAATAGATGTAGTACTTACCATGATCATGTTAGGTGCTGACCACACAGGGGTAAATAGATGTAGTACTTACTGTAATCTTTATGTGTGCTGACCACACATGGGTAAATAGATGTACTTAAGTAATCTTGTTGGGTGCTGACCACACAGGGGTAAATAGATGTAGTACTTACTGTAATCTTATTGGGTGCTGACCACACAGTGGTAAATAGCTGTAGGACTTACTGTAATCTTGTCGGGTGCTGACAACAGAGGGGTAAATAGGCAACCAATGTATTTTTTATATCCGATCGTAACGCATACAGGCGCAGTCAGTGCCTCCTGAGACTGTCTAGGAATGTCAGCTTTGAGAAGGTTAGCTCATTCCATGATTAACAGAGACACATTGTTTCTCCATTGGACATGTTGAGGCTGGGATTTAGTTTAGTTAGTTGGTGGTGATTGTTTAAAGCCGTGTCGGCAGTGTGGCAGAGACAAGTGCCTACTGTGTATTCTAGAAGTTGGGGTAAAGAAAGCTGTGTTACTTTGATTGATTGCTTATACCCCTGTCACACTATGACGTAACGAGCCAACGTGAGCCTGACGTGGTCACTTTTCATCATTACATTGACGTACGTTGGGTTACGTTATGATGACGTCAGAATGACGTTAGACTGACGTCGAGCTACGTCACGTTACATCGTGTTACATCAGCGCGCATCAAGGTTTTGAACCTGTTCAAAACTTTCGACATAACTCGAACGTAAGGGTTTACGTTCGCCGTACATTCTGTACACGTAGCGGCGAACATCAATGAATTAAACGGAACGTTAGTCAAATGCTGCTCACTTACATCCACTACGTTCCACTTACCTTGACCCACATTTAAAGCCAGGTGGAAAACGTCCAGCGGCGATAATGGGAACGTCATGCAGATTCATGAATGGAAGCTGATAACGTACGTTCAGCGGTTCGCCAACTTTAATGACGTAAGTAATATAAGGTAACGTTAAAGCAACGTAGTTCTGGTGATGGAATAACGTTCATAACGTTCGGTGAGCGGCATTACGTTGTCCTCTCTCGATGAATCACGTGAATCATACGCTTTACCTGACGTTACGCCTACGCGTCAACTATGCTGCATCCACGTTCAACTTGCACCCAAATTTGCATACTACGCCGAGAAGTTAGACATTTTTCACGTTCTCCCTACGCTGACGTCGTTACGTCGTAGTGTGACAGGGCCTTGATGGTTTAACGCCTTGTCAGCAACAAGGGCACTGTCTTACTTAACGCTATGATTTAAAATACATTTCAAGTGGTTAGAGAACCTGCTTCAAGTTTTTGTGTGCCCCCCCCCCCCCCCCACCGCCACCCCCTTTCGCCCCTTTCTTGACCAAATGTGTTAACACCATAACAATTAGCCCTACAGAGGCTGGGAGAGTGTGGGACTGAAGAGTGTTGTCCATTATAACAAGTATTTATCAATTATGCCATGGAAATGTTTCTCTGCTATATGGCGCAGCACATACATACAGTAGTGGGTGTGGAATGTTGTGGTTTGCACAGGGCGAGGATGTTTTTAAATATAAGATGGCAGTTCCTAGACCGGCCTTGTGATTTTAGGAAGAGTATCAATATATTGATGCTTCTAATTTTACGGTTGTCCCAAATTTAGTTTGAATACTTTGATAATAATTTTAATTTAATTTGTGATGGTTGACCTATTTCCCGCCAATCGCTCAATGTTGTAAATGTATCGGGAGCCCTGCCATCCAAATAGCAAATGGAACGGAAGTTATCTGCGAAACAAATATGCCTTCCTTCTATCTCAGTTGATGTTACAGTGTTAGTCTAAATGTAGAGCATCATTCCTAAGCTTCTAAAGATATATGCTCTCTCTTTTCTTTTTTTTAATGTGTCGTTTTTTTAAAGTAGCCTTTTCAACCGTTATCTATGCAACATCCTCCTGTAATTAATTATTTATCTTCGAAATTTCTGTTCTTTTCTTTATCCTCTTTTTTTAAAAACCCATAAAACCCCAACGTTGAATAGGCTACCTTTGTTAATGAAATAGTCTATTCTGCAGTCCATTATAGCCATTCAGTCCTCTATTTGACCTTGTACTCCGTGTAATGTTGACTTTCACCGCTGTGTCGTGTATACATGATGTGACTAGATGTGACGGTGTTTTCGCCTTTGTTCCAGTTTTCTGATCGTCACTCTGTCTGAAACTTGACTCCCGCCCCTCCTCTCCCACACAGTCCTCCGCAATGTTTTAATGTTGCCATTCTCGGGGACCCGTTTTCCCAGTTCGATATCCAATTTTCAGCCAAATATAATAACCTCAGTCTTCAGTGAAAAGGTATTTAAGTTGCACAAATCTATCAAAGATTCACATATCGCGACCTTACTATAAAAAGGTTCTATCTGACAAAATGGTGTTTTCGAGATAATGAGGACTGAAGCTGTGAAACTGCATGATAGCAAAGCAGATAGAGCAATATTATTTTTAATATATCTCAGTGAAACATACCAGTTGAGAAACAGTTGTGTAACTGCATGATAGCCTTTTGTAGATAGAACATTTTTACATCCATAACACTAATTCGGTCACTTTGACAGTACGGTCACGATATTCTAAACCAATATATTTACTTAGATTTGATCCTACACACCCAATTTGGATACTGGTGTACACATTACAGATTTATTGCAGTTTGGTGCTCCTGTACTATGTTGCTATGGTAGAAAACTGGTCAACTAATGCCTGGTACACACCTCCCGTATACGATTCCTGCGCTGAAACCCATTGGATGACGCGACCCAACCCGACCCGATTCCCGACTAAAACTTAAACGACTGACCGCTCACATATACCGTTCTCGAACGCCCCGATTCATTTTTCAAATCTTATAAGATTCCAGTCTTAAGCCCTAAAACTGAGTTTTAAGTCGCGAATCGGAACACTCAGGTGTGTTAGGGGGTCACACACCTAAAGACTGAAACCGAAGAACACTCAAACTTAGGCACGAATCGGGCAGTTTTAGGTTTTATACGGGAGGTGTGTACCAGCCTTAAGTCACGTCCAGCATTGCCTTCTTCACAGAAACAAATGCTTAATAAGTGCATCAGTATCTAAGTTAGATATGTCAAATCAAATCTAGATAATTGGTTTGGTTTTGAAAATTTGATATTTCATCAGACTATGCAGCGTTAAGAAGTGGGTGTTGATTCGATAGTCAGACTGCCAGCAGATATCGCCACCTAGTGTACTCCGTGCACTCCATCATCCGTACTAAGCGCAGCAGCCCTCCGGTGTGTGCAGACGGTGTCCGTATATGGATCACATCGAGTCAGTGCAGTGTATATAGCCATATTGTACTTCATGAATACTGATGGCGCCCCATATTTAGACAAGGTGGTATGTTCCAAGGCATGGCGGTCCCTTCTCGCATCTATTTTCGCGAGCCGCTAAACCACGGTGGTGCCACCTAGCGGGAAATCGGTAGCACTTCTCATCGTTACATTATGTTAAATGTAGTAGGTCAACTTCTCAAGACACATTTGTTTAAATCTGCTTTTAACTAGGTGAAATTTATTTTCCTGTATATATTTGTTGTTTTGTTGTGTAAAGCGTCTGAGAACGGCTTGCTGGATCGGGCGCTATATAAATGTTTTATTTATTTATTATTTATTTTTGGGGTTGCTGGGGCGAAGAGGAAGAGAAGGCCACTCCCTTTTTTGGCTCGGTGTGTTAAGTGCTATCGACTTGAGTTGGACATGGGTGGTGTGTCCATATGGTAGTGAACTGACATACCACCAGAGGGCAATAGGGGCGTAATCGATTAACACTACCCGGTGTGGTGGTTTCAGCGCCCGGTCAGTTTCAGCGGCCTGTCGTGGCTTCTGCGCATGCGCGGATTTTAAGACATATGCAAAACACCCGTGGCCTCGCCGGCTACAAGCTCAGCTGTAACTATCGCTGGTGCCCGGCAGTGTTAGGGACCGATTAGGCCGAAATCTATTGAATGGCGATCATATTTAACAGAATTACATACTCAAATAATGAAATTTAATTAAATTAACCTTAAATTCCAAGCGATATTAACGTAGCAGCTAGATCAGCGTCGAATCGCCGAGTGTAAACAAAACAAATAGCAGTGCTCGCCGTAACGTCGAAAATCCGCGCATGCGCAGAAGCCACGACAGGCCGCTGAAACTGACCGGGCGCTGAAACCGCCACACCGGGCAACTAGGATCACCCGAATCGTAAGAATTTCAAATCGAACACCGCGAGTGGAGTCGACAAATACACGTGCCGTGTGCAAAACGACCCGACCCCAGTAACCCACCTCTTGTGCTGGTACCGTCCTGCAGTATACCAGTCCCATTCATACATGTTTTTTTGCAGTAATAACCTAGATTAATTAAATGGAAATATAACTAAACTATGCCATCATAAAATGCTTTAAATCCTATTTTGCTCTAGTTATATCGGTTATGGTTTAAGAAAAAAAAATTTTTAACGGTTTTGGATTAAGTCACCATTTTTTCCACCCCGAGCATGGAGAAACGTAGTTGATTATTCGACCCGAGTCTGTAGGATGTGCGCATGTGCCAAACAGTGGCTCGGGTGACCCGAGTTGATTAATCGATTACGCCCCTAGGTGTAGATGGCTCTATCCCTGGACTATCGTGTGTAATGTTTTGGGGTGGCAGGTAGAGAGATGGGATGGGGTTGGGTGGGGGGGGGGGGGGGGGTGGGGGGGGGGGGGGAGGGCTGACACAGTTCTGCTCAACATGCTTAGCGGCTTAGGTTTGCTTTCACGTCTACTGCTGCGAACTGGCACGTTGAAAGATGCAGTAAAGCCATGCCACTTAAGGGGCTGTCACATTAGGTTTTTTTGCGGGAGCGTACATCGGCATAAGCGCGTTGCGTCATATACGTCGGTATATGCCGCCATATGCTACGCATACGCCGTCATACGCCGATCCTCCAACAAGCCTGTTTCCTTGCTCAAAATTTTCAGCGTATGGCAGCGTATGGATCATACGCTGCTCATACGCTATGCATACGCCAGCATATGTTACGCATAGGTTAGGGGTACGTCGGCATAGGTTGGGCGTATGCTGGATTGACACCCGCCGGGTGTCTCTTGCGTACCCCCCAACATTCTGTAAAAGTGGTGTCACACTATGGCGTTAGCGTATGGATTTTCGACCCATACGCCATCATACGCTATGCATATGGTACGCATACGCCGTCATACGCGCGTCCGTCCAAAATTTTTTTGAGCATGCTCAAAAATTTTCGGTATATGGTGGCGTATGGCTCATACGCTGCTCATACACTGCTCATATGCTCGACGTACACTATGCGTACGCCGACATAGGTTACGCATAGGTTGGGTGTACGCTGAACTTGTCAATCACAACCGTCAAACCTCATCACAGTATGCTGCGCATAGGTCGGGATACGCTTTGAATACGCCGCCATAGGCTAGGGGTAGGTTAGGCATAGGTTAGGCATACGCTGGGCATACGCTTCAGATGCCGCTGGGACATCGTGCGTAGTGTATGACGGTGTATGGGTCGAAAACCGCATACGCTGGCATACGCTAATGCCATATGCCGTAATGTGATAGGGCCTTTACATACTAACGCTACATAATCACAAGACAATTTGAATTATGCATAGGCACATTACTGACTTCCAAGTGGGCGGGTGGAGTGATTTCAAATTGGCCAATGCCGAGGTTCAATATTAAGCCTACACGTGTCTTTCATTTCTTGTTGCACGTTTAAATACCTATTTTGCCATTCCCTATGGAACTTTATACGTTTCATATATGTCGCTACATGCCACGCATACGCTAGTCATGTGCTCTGTGTATGCTTCATATGTTGCACGGACCGCCCGTAGCGCGAAAAATTTGGCAAGTGCCAACATATTTAAATTTGGTTTTTATTTCAAAACGTTACGCACGCGCTAACGCCATACGTTGTAGTGTGACAGGGCCTTAAAAAGACTTAGTGGCAGGTATTCTCGGGTGGTCTGTTAATGATGTATCAACACAAAGCCACACAGCGCCACACGCCCCGCCCACCGCACACAGTCGGATACATCTAGGGCCGACACCACGCCCTCTAAACTACGAGTGGTTATGTTATTTACATACGGTTTACTGCCGGATCCGTCGCCTTTCGTGCGACTCTTTCCTGGTTTGCATGCAATGCCATTCAACACATATATACAAAACACACCAAAACAACCTTGAGTGAATCGATGTTTCTTTGGTATCCACGTCCACGACCCCTTATATGGGCATGTCCTGGAGGTACGGGTGGAACTGACCGCAGTGCCACCTGGTGCCGCACTCTCTGAAACTAGCGCCAGAACGATATGCGCAGGTAAATGTATATATATATTGTACGGACCGCTCCACACGCATACACGCGCACACATCTACACACATGTAGATATACACACAGACACACGCACACATACTTACACGCACTCACATACACGCAGCTGTAGGTGATGAAATCCCAGAATGTATTTGTAACACATGGCTAAACAAAACACAAGTTCAAAAAGGTGAATCTTGCCGTATTAAATACACAGGTATGTGTGTCTATGACGTCACGATGTGTGCTTCTGTCAATGTGGGTAAAAATCACTGATGCCGACCCTAGATACCATCAAAGGAAAGTAATTGGGTCGGATTCCTCAATTAGCATAACCCGCGTGCGTCCTGTGCAAGTGATTAAAGCGTTACATGCTTCTTGCAATCCGCGTCTTACATAATTAGATATGTCATTTAATTTTCACTACAATATGTGATATTTCAAGTCTTTCTTTAGAAGCACATTAAAAGTGAGTTATGAGTGTAGCGATATGAAGTTAAAGCTGCATAGTATAATGAAGGACTAAACTTGTCAATTGTTATGTACATTTGTTGAGATGGTCCAGATCTGGTTGTTGGTCCTACCTTTTGATGGACATGGTACAGCAGGTGGCGTCTGCTATTACTATCGACATTGATTATCGGAATGCACCCTATCGGTCCTCTGAAGGTCACACAGACGATTAGCGTCGATGGAATCCTACATGTCGCGAGAATCCATTAATGCAAATCAGCCTGTTGATTCAGGCTAATCTGTTTGGCGATTTGTGTAGATGTGTTTTGACCGAAGCTCCTAATTAAGTCAAGCTCCCACAACACCGCTACTTCACAGATTGTTCCTCAGATTCGGACAAACATCTTAATGGTTACTCTGATAAATCTGGTACCATGTAAAAAAAAAAGTCAAAGAATTGCACACACAAAATATGTGCAGTGCAGTTAAGTTGTAAGATAAAGGTAGAGAAGTAGTGAGTGAATGTTTAAAACTAGTGCATTATTCCTTTGCCCTTCCATATCTTTACAAACTAATGCGCGCACTCACAACACCTGCCCTGTCGGATTATTGATTAATGGCAGCAAAAACAACAAAAACAAAACAAAGCCGTGTTTGTTTTTATGGTGGAAGCAGGTCTGGTTTCCTAAAAATCCTCGCCGCACCTTACCTCACTTCGCCTCACCTCACACAGACAGCAAAGTACTCAATGAAGAAATGAATAAACAATAAAAGAACAACCGGTTGGAATGTGGTGGAGAGGTGTGGTAGTGTCCACCGGGCGTGTTGGCCGTGGTCACAGGGTGTACTTTTGTACAATGCACGTCTCACACTGCTACAGCTACCACTCCCTCCTGCCCCCCCCCCCCCCCACACACACACAGCCTATGCCAATCTGCTACCGCCTGCGCCGTGTTAGGCCAGCAGTGCGCCTCCAGATTCGCCCCCCCCCCCCCCGCCTCTCATCCGAGGCCTTGAAAAGCCTTGAATTTAACCTATTTAGGGTAATTAGTCTTGAAAAGCCTTGAATTCCATTAAACGGTCCCCACTGATCTAAATTAGTCTGAAATCACCATTTGCCATTGTTTTTTTTTTCCCTGAAATCCAAATGAAAATAGTCTTGAATTCCTATCCAAAACAGCCTTGAAAAGCCTTGAATTCAATATCTTCACATGTGTACAGACCTTGATGGTGTCGCGCTGAGTGAAACCAGCTAGAACCAGCCACGCGTGTCAAGCAGAGCCTGTCCTGTGTACATGAGCTACAAGCACACTGACACTGTGACAGCCCTGCGCATCCCCGACCTGCACAGCGGCTAGTGTTGAACTGTGGTGTATGCTTCTGTCATTACAGGCGCCTCTAGCGGTACCACTGCACCTCTAGCTCCTCTAGGATCGGCTGCAGCTGCCAGAATTTAGAGCAACTCTTAGTGACATTATTTGGAACAAGCTGTTAAGGACTTTATTTAGAACAACTATTAGTAACATTATTTATAAGTTGCGTAGTCCGATGGTTTTGAATTTCTGTCATTTTCTGAGATAAATATATTAGATTGATCGTTATAATCTTCCTTACTTTAGTTTAAAGTAACTTATTTTAAATGGCTAACTTTTAAGATATTTGAAGTGCAACCATGCAAAATTTATTTTGCCACACGTGCCAAAACTCTACCACCATATGCTTCTGCAATAATATGTTCTATTCAATTGCCTCAGCATTCCCTTCTGTGTGGCGACAAATGTGTAATAAGTGCACTACTATCTAAGTTTGATATGTAGAATCAAATCTAGATGATTGTTTGGGTTTTGAAAATTTGATGTTTTCATCAGATTCTGTAGCTTTAAAGTTGCATGGTCCGATGAAACATATTTTTTTCAAAAGCAAAACACTTATCTAAATTTGGTTCTATATATCTAACTTAGATACTAGTGCCTTAGCTAAGGATTGGGGACAGCCTATACAGAATAATCAGTGCATTTATTACCTCACCCCCTTGGACACTTACTTTGAGACAACCATTATGCTGGAACACTCATTAAGCAAATAGGTAAATCTCATGGCCTCATTAGCCATGCCCTCATTCCAAGTACCATATGTAACCTAGTCAGGTTCCAGGATGTCCCACTAGAAGTTTGATGGCACCATATAGCCTGAACTGTTTTAAAGTTGCATGGTCTGATGAAGCATACTTTTTTGTATTAAATGCCAAACCACATACTTATATTTGATCCTATGTTTCCAACTCAGACGGAACAATGTTAGACTGAAAATCTGATGGTACCCTTTTTTTGTGTGTTTTTTTTTGGGGGGGGGGGGGGAGTTTTGTACATCAGTTGATTAAGGAGGGGAATTTTCAATTGCAGTATTTGGTCTTTTTCATTCCACTACTCCTTGCCCTATCCAAATAATGCCAAACCCCAGATTAGGTAGGACAAGAATAAATGTTTACGTCATTAGTTTAACACAACCAGGGTTGAAACCCAAGGGTTCAAATCCTGTGACCTACCAAAAAGGGAAGTGGGTGTTTAACACATTTGGCCACCCCTTCTGGTTAGTTTGAATCCTGTTCTGCCATCTATTTTTTAATCTACTTTAAACAAATTCAATTTAGTATATTATAGATGCACAAATACATCAATAATAAATCAATGTGTACCCAATTTGATTAGTTCTATTTATGGAATTGACAACGAGCCACGAGCAAACATTAATAAAACAAAGACGACCAACAAAAAGTATCTGAAGAACTGTTTCGATTTCTATTAATCAAGAGCGGCTAACAGGTCCCAGGCCTATTATAGCTTTCATCATATTGATCGCTTGAATGAGGGTGCTAAAGTTGAAGAAACAGCCTTGAAGAAAATGAGCCGGCAAGCAGCATTCACTCTCACCCGGTAAACACGCGTGAGCAAACATTATTAAAACAAAAACGACAATCAAAAAGCACAATTTCAATGAATATTCCACTGCTTCAGATAAATTATGTTATTTTGGAGAGCGACCACTCACTGCTAAGATCAAATTGTATTATTTAGGAGAATGGCTTAATAAAAATAATGTTAAAATTGAAAAGAGCAAGCAAACGCCCATAGCTACAGTATGTGGCTCTGATGTCACACCGACATCGAGAATGCCAACAAACAAATGACAATGCAATGGCGTCATCAGTTCAAAATGCTAGGTGACCAGGCTCTACTTTATTTAAGTCATTCCAGATCACATGGTCATCGCGAGATGTGAATCTGGGCCACAACAACAAGAGTTTTGGAAAGCTTGCCGAAATTATTTAGGATTCTTTTAACTCATATTGCTCCAAAATTTGCCGGAATAATGAATGTTGGGTTATAATGGTCAACCTGGTAATGTGGTATATTTATCTAAAAAAAAATAAGGCAAAAATTTGAAAGCCATCGGACTATGCAACTTTAAGCAAACTAAGCAACATTATTCATAACGTCACTATTGATACATGGTGCGGTGGCCGAATCGGTAGAGCGCGGGACTCGTGTGCAGGAGATCGGAAGTTTGGTTCCCGGTCGAGTCAAACCAATGACTTATAAAATTGATACTTGTCACTTCCTAGCCTGGCACTCAGCATGAATAGGATATGGCAAGGACTGGTTAGGTCAGTGTCGGGATAATATGAAGTCACCATGAGTGTGCACTGTCACAAGTCAGTACCCATCCTGATATGACCCTAGATGTTGTCAGGACATAAAACTCAAACGACCAACCATATACACACTCACTGTCACACATATGCATACTCTCACTCTCACTCTCACACTCACTCACTCTCATTCACTCTAACTCTCACTCACATGTTCAAATACACTGGCCATACACACATAGGGGCGTGTACGTGTGTCCGCCGTTCTGTGTGCGCGCGCGTGCGTGTGTGTGTGTGTACATCCGTCAGTGTGGGCGGCAGTCACACCTGTAGTGCGGCGAGACACAGGAGGAAGTGAATAGGGCGGTGTGCATACTGCGCTGGCCGGGAGTACACGCACAGCATGTAGCCAACAGACGGCCACGGGACGGCTCCTGAGCAGTGTTGAACCGTGCGCGGGCAGGCAGAACCTACCCCTGTACAGTCACAGTTGTAGGCACAGTCCACCGGGACAGCTGTGCCTGCAGGTAGAACAGAGCAGTGGCACGGCGACGGTGACGGTTGGAGCGGCAAACGGCGGAGTAACTGGTGCGCTGGTGGCCGGAGGAGTAGTTACAGTGTGTAGTGTGTGTGTGTAGCATGGTGCTGCAACCAGTCACTCACATCATGCCGGCCGGACGTGCATTCACCAAGGTCCCACAGGTAAACCACGTTATCCGCAGTAATACACACCTTTGTACAATGTACAAGGATGAAAGGTTTCCGCATTTTCGCGGAATTCACAGATTTGAACAAATATTTACCGATTAACATTAAAGCAAAATGTCAAGAATCCATATGAATTGGTTAGATCGAATTCCGTTCTTATATGACTTCAGATGTTGCTAGAACATAAAACCCTAACAAGAACGAATCAGGTATGGGCAATAACATAGACAAAACAGTGATAGTTCAAACCTGACTTCCAACATTTTCCCCGCAATTCCCTGACGATGCTAATCCTATGAAGGGAAATCCACGTTTTCGCGGAAATTGAGCGTCGGTGAAAGATTCTCGGCTTGATTTCCGCTTCTTTTTTTTGTTTGCCTGAGAACACTTTCATCCCTGAATGTAGCCGTGGTCCGCACAGGTAAACCACACACCACCATGGTGCTACCCACAGCCTTGTTGGGCCTCCTAGCTTAAGCTAAGATTCCTTATATGCGGTATGCGAATGGGAGGATTCCTTCTACGCGGTAAAGGGGCTGTCACATTAGGGTTTTTTGCGGGAGCGTATGGCGGCGTAGGCGCGCTACGTCATATACGTCGGCATACGCTGTATACGCTACTCATACGCTAGTCATACGCCACCAGATGCCGGCTTATGAGGCATACGCCGCCATACGCTTTCATAAATCCGTCCGTCCACATTTTTTTGTGCATGCTAAGAAAATCTCGACCTATGAGGGCGTATGGCCCATACGCTACTCATACGCTACTCATACGCTGGCATACGCTCCTCGTACGCTAGGGGTACGCCGGTATAGGTTTTTCATACGCTCAACTTGTGTCACCGGCGTATCTCTAGCGTATGTAGCATACGCATAACCTACGAGTTACGTATGGGGGCATACTCCTAGCGTATGCACGCTACTCATACGCGCTTACGCTACGCGTACGCTCCACATGCCAATCAAAACTGTCAAAAAATGTCACAGCACGCTCCCATACGCAAACGCTCCTCGTATGCTCCTCATAGGTTCCACATACGCTCAAAACCAGCCGAAAGGTCACCAAATGTCATTATAGGCCGGCACGCGCAGGACCTACGTAGGTTTTCAATACGCTCCCGCCATATGCCGTAATGTGACAGGGCCTTAAGCGGCAAGCGTCTACCCCCCAGCACCACTACCAGATGTTTCCACTCAGCACCCCTGTCCCTGTGTGTGACCGTTCCGTAATGACCAGTCGCCTCTCCTAGTCTAAACCTAATGGACAAGTGCGAATGACGTTTCTATTCGCACGCCGCATGCCGCATGCCGCACCGATCGCTACAGGGACCGATCGAGTTGTCGCTTTCGCATACTGCATGTAAGGGATGTAGTCCATTGACTTCAAGGCGTTTCGATTTTTTGTCGCATTCGCATACCGCATGTAAGGAATCTTAGCTTAAATCTGGTCTGGCTGTGTCTGGCAAAGGGTATTAACAGCCTCGATAATGGTTTATTTATTAAAGCTGCATAATCTGATCAAATTTTTATGAACCAAAATACTTATCTAGATTTCGTCCTGCATATCCAACTTAAAGTTGCATAGTCCGATGGTTTTGAATTTCTGTATTAGATCGATCACCAGTATCTACTTTACGTTAGTTCAAAGTTACTTTTATTTTAAATGGTAAACTTTTTAGATATTTTGAGTGCAAACATGGAAAATTAGTCTTGGCAAGCTTGCCAAAACTCTGACAACATAGACTTCTGCAGTAACAGGTTCTGTTAAATTGACTCAGTATTGCCTTCTACGCAGAAACAAATGCTTAATAAGTTCATCAGTATGTAAGTTAGATATGTAAAATCAGATCTAGATAATTGGTTTGGTTTTGAAAATTTGATATTTCATCGGACTACAGCTTTAAGCTTAGTCGTATTACTGGTGCAGCTATTAAACATGTATAATTGTTTTGTTGCATACACTTTAGAATACTTTTTTTCAGCTGAGTCAAATTACTAGCAGTTTTCACTGCTTGAAGCTTTTATGATTTCGCCGTGAACATCAACATTAATTTTGGCATAGTTTCACTTCAAATCTCGCCAAAGTTAACCCATTCGAATAAAACACTACTTTAACCTGAAGTAAAGTAGATTTTGATGATCAAGCTAATATAGTTTACTTTCTTCTTTTTTTTTAAAGAAAGGGCAGAAAAAAATCTGGCAGAAAAAAATCTGGCAGAAACTCAAAGCCATTGGAATGTGCAATTTTAAGTGCCTTTATAATATATTATGTCTACGTCATGGTTCTCTTAAATTTCAAATGTAAGTAAACATGAAATAACTATTAAACTCCAGCTTCTGCAGGGTCAGAATTGCTTAAATTATCAAATGAAAATGAAAAAGTATTTTCCATTGTGCGGTTTGGAAGCCTTAAAGGACTCCTTGGACTAACCACTACTGGCCTTAGACCACAGAATTCCTTATGTGACGCACTAAGTACACCATATGACAGTCTGTGGAATTACAATGCGCTAATTGTTTCGTGTGTGTGTGGAAATGTTACACAGTTGACCCCTTAAACCACAACCATCTGTGCATGTCAAAGCTCGCCACACACAAGCGTCTCGACCTCTTTCTGAGACCACTCTCCAGTGGTGTCGCCAGTTTATAATTATAATCTGAAGAGTAATGCTAGGTACACACCTACCCTTTTTCCGCACCCACCTACCGTATACGATCTAAACCTGCCCAAAAGTCTTGAGGTGTGCGCTCCCCTAGCACACCTACCGATTGCGATTCGCGACTTAAAACTCAGTTTTAGGGCTAAAACTGCTTCCTTACGATTGCGATTCGCGATTCGAAAAATGAATCGACCCGTTTTCAGTTTTAAGCGGGTCGGGTCGTGAGTTTTAGTGCGCGAATCGTATACGGTAGGTGTGTACCTAGCATAAGCACATCGTTTGGCTTCAATGCTTGAGTCTAGTTTACACTGAGGACTACTAGCGTTTACTTAGCAGTGGCCCACTCTCCACAAGGGAAAATCTTCAAGCGTGTAACTGACCTTAATGGGACTGTCGTCTCCACACTCTCTAGGTTTTGTGTGAGGGTTGGTGTATGTGTTTAGGTATAAATATGCCATTATACCTGATTATCTAGCAGACACTGCTGGTCGTGCCACCATCCAGTGTTCAACCACACTATCCGCTGAGCTAGGATATCAGTCGCAGCAGAAGCATTTTTATGGGACTAGATCACCTCTGGCCAGGGATGATAATCTTTCTCAACACATATATGTTTATGTATGTATACATGTATGTAGTGCGTATGTTTGTATGTATGTATTTATGTACATGTATATAGTCAGGGTATGTTTGGTTGCACACATGGGCACTGAACCATACCATACACAGCCCAGGCCGACACAGATGTGGCATACCTAACTGTTGCCAACGGTTCACCTTGAACCAGACGGGATGGCTCAGTGGGCTGGGGGCCTGCTTCCCGTCATGGAAATTCCTGGGTTCGATTCCCAACTGAGTGAAGCTCGATGAGTTCGGAAGTTGATAATTAGTCGCTATTTTGTGCTGCTTGGCAGAGTGTCGGGATAATGTGATATGACCTCAGGTGTTGCTAGGATGTAAGACCACAATCGTACATTTAGGCTTACTCAGTTACTGTGCTTCGTGTTTAAATGAGGCAGTAGATATTGCTATGGGGGGGGGGGGGGGGGGGGGGGGGGATTGTTGCTGGTGATGGGGAATCAGAGGGGGGGGGGGGGGGGGTGAGTGTGACGCCATGGTAACTGATCACACACCAGTGAGGGATGAGGGAGTGCGTGGGACGGGGTGTGGGTGGGAGGGAGGGAGGGAGGTACCAGGGGGATCAGGGCTCATTACCTCAGGCCCCATTAGCCCAGCTCGGCAGGTAAAATAAAGTAAAGTAGATAATAAAGATCAATCTAATATATGTATCTCAGAAAAATAACAGAAACCCAAAACCATCGGACTATGCAACTTTAAGCCATCAGGAATCCATCTACTTTTCCCCTGTTTATGAAGTTGGGCTGGCCCACTTCTTTGCACTCTGGGCGACGAGTTTCAGAAAGCCTTTATACTTGCGCAGTTACTACCTGTCTGTTGCGTTGTGGCTGGTGCACAGCACCCTGAAGTAATTGGCTTCGAATGTCGCCAGTCAGACTCCTTCTGAATTGGATCGTAAGAAGTGAGTGTCATGTTGCCCTTCATATATTAACGATGGTGTATGGCGATAAATACAATTGTCACCAGCACCTTGACCGCTGAACCTGCGTGTTCACATAAAGGGGTGTAGACTGTAGAGTAGATA
Source organism: Branchipolynoe longqiensis (assembly GCA_030323885.1). Taxonomy (NCBI): domain Eukaryota; kingdom Metazoa; phylum Annelida; class Polychaeta; order Phyllodocida; family Polynoidae; genus Branchipolynoe; species Branchipolynoe longqiensis. The sequence goes on from CM059197.1 coordinate 24,696,217, forward strand.
TAATAAAAGGTACTGATCTTTGCGTTAAGGGTAGTAACACTAGCAGGGAGCAAATAGATGGATTCGTGATGGTTTAAAATTGCATAGGCTGATGGTTTTGAGTTTCTGTTATTTTTCTGAGATAAATATATTAGATTGATCTTTATTATCATACTTTACTTTATTTTGAAGTCATTTTTATTTTAAATGGTAATTTCTTTACATATTTTAAGGGCAAACATGTCAAATTAGCACACCAAAACTTGGATACCATAGACTTCTGCAGTAACTGATTCTATTAAGTTGACTCAGTATCCCCTTCTATGCAGAGACAAATGTTTTTAAAGTGCATCAGTATCTAAGTTGAATATGTAGAATCAAATCTAGATAATTGTTTTGGTTTTGAAAAGTTGATGCTTCATCGGACTAAACAGCTTTAACGCCGTGTCCACAGCATTGCAAAACCTTTGTCAAAGTTTGGTTTCATGAAATAATGTGTTTATCACATTTATGCTTACATTAGAATTCGCACAGAATTCTGAAATGGACAAATTTGTGGTAAATGAGAGCAAAATTGAAGCGGTTTAATTTGGGCTGAGTGAGAGCAAAATTTAACCCGCTGGATATAACTAAAATCCTAAGACTAGCAAGAGGTGATAGTGTAGGAGGTAAAACTATAAGAGATACAAACATCCTCAAAAAAGTTGTCATTGTCGGCCCCCATAGCGACACGAGTGCACGGTCTGTCCCCTATTTGATCCCGGGTGCAGTCTGTGTGCATTAATTATTACATTGGGGAGGAGGGGGTCTGAAAGGGGGGGGGGGAGGCAATTTCAGAGCGAAACCAACTAAAAAGAATCAAATGGGCATAGTTTCCATATTTTCTAGTACATCTATCAGAAGCCACATGGGAATGTAGTTGGGAAATGGTGCGTGTACAACAACAACAAATCATAAAGTGTTGTTGGCGCCGTCATTCTGTGGCATGCATGTCATGTCCCAGCTAACTGATTACAATTAAAATGCGATGTCTCTGGGGAGGACGTCGCGGAGTTTGTAGTCCACGTTGATGCCATCACTTTGCTTTATCGGCATGCCCTAGTTTCTAATACACATGCCCTAGTTTCTAATACACAGCCAAATGTGTATAGATAGGTAGTAGTTGTGGGTGGTTTTCTTATTTTTTGACGCGACGCTGTGGCCGAATCGGTATAATTCAGGCTTCCCGTGCGGAAGGTTGGGAGTTCGGATCCCGGTCGAGTCAACCCAATGACTTACACAATTGATACTATGTCACTTCTTCGCCTGATGTTTGGGATTACTAGGAGAGGGCAAGGACTCGTTAGCTCAGTGTCAGGATAATGTGACTGGGTGGGATATCAGGTCATGATGCCATTGGCCTGGTTTCCCAGTGGGGCAGCACTATGAATTCGCCAGGAGTGTACACTGTCACAAGTCGGTACCCTTCCTGATATGACGTTGCTAGCTTAGGTGTTGCTAGGATGTAAAACAACAAACATACAAAGCAAACATCTTAGTTTTTGTTTGTTTTTATGTTGCTTTTACTAGTAATATATACGAAATATGTATTCTTTGTAGTCGAAGAGCCAGTTTATGGTTGCAGACAGAACACCGAAACGCCCGGGCATTAAATTTCAGATATAAAATATACTCGGGTCGAGTACTAAGCATACTAGAGCCGGTTAGCCGGTCGGTAACCATGGATACACGACCGGCTGTTCACCGGCCACCACAGCTGGTTAGAAGCAGGCGTGACGTGACGTGACGTACCAGCATTCACACGCCGCGTAGACGGTCACCGACCCCCCCCCCCCCCCCCCCCGCCTCACCAAATTTATTTTTCTTTCATTCCATCTTCTTTTTATTTATTTTTCTTCAAACCCGATATTTCTCCATGAGGTTTATTCCTCCTAAAACGATGGATCCGGTAATCTATTTTCACTTTAAAACAAAATTAATTATTAAATATGTATTCTTCTGAATAATCTGGTGTCAGCGACAAGGTATTGCTCTTCATCTGTGCATAATTATTTACACTTTTTCCCCAATATAATTAGGCGTATTGGAATGTTCATAAGATTATCTCCGATAATCTTTCTGGATCTGTGTATGTGAGAAATGGATCCCTTTGCTTGATTCGCGATTGTGATTATGGTGAACTTTACTAGATATTGTTGTTCTTTGTTGTTTCCTAGAATTAACGGGGAGTGATTTGTTAGCTGGTCCATGCCGAACACAATCCGACAGAATTGCTGAATCGGCAGGACTAAGAGCGCTGAGCGACTTCTCGTCTAGAGATCGTGGTTTTAAATTTCCTCTGAGGCAAACCAATGACTTAACAAAATTGATACTTGTTGCTACCTTTTCTGCATTACAAGAATGGGGCAAGGACTTGGGTTGCTCAGTGTCAGGATAATGTGACTCAGCGGGATATCGGGTCATGGTGCCGGTGGCCCGGTTCCCTATTATGGAAATACTATTAAGTTGCCATGAGTGTGCAATCTCACAACTCGGTCCCCATCCTGATATGACCTGAGAAGATGCTATGTCGTAAAACCTAAAGAAAGAGTGGATTCGCGGTGACATTAATTTGAAATGATTAAGTGAAGCATGTACTTCACATGTAGATACTTTAGGCATTCTAGTCATTTATTCATGAGCAGATGTCGACTTGTTTTGTTTTAAAAAAAATTAGACTGATAAATTGGGATCGATTTTAGATTCTATAATATGCTGTTATATTTCATGCACACACACGCACACGCACACGCACACGCACGCACACACACGCACACGCACACACACACACACACACACACACACACTCACTCACTCACTCACTCACTCATATTATTTATCTAGCACTAATTCGTGCCTGCAGGCAGTTTCCCTCTAAGTGTCCTTGACCTATGCGGCCCGTCCTCTCTGGTCAGCTGGTGGTTGGTCACGTGGTACACTGGTTATAATAATGCACTCGCACACCATACAATAGACTATATCACGGTTCCAGCGGCGCGGTGCATTGTGGGATGCGTCAGAGCAAAACAAAGCCGTGAGAAGCACATGGCACATGCACTGGGTGCAGCTATGAAATGTGCTAGTTTCAGCTCATCTCAGCTCTTGTTTGAAACATAGAATACCAACTAAAAAAATATCTATTATAAATTAAGATATTAATCTTTTATCCAGCATTGCACTTACATCAATATAATCAGCACATCTTATGCCATGTGCATTTAGATTTAGACAAATCTAGGCACTCAGACTAGTGTTAGAGCCATAGCCAGAGTCAGTTTGATTTATCTTATTCATGTTTTTGTTTATATTCTATGGTTAATGACATATGTAGAAATAGAAAATGAGTAGGGTTAATCAGATATTGGTTATATATTTCTTTGAAACAAGTTTTTGTTGACACATTTGACATTTTAATATTTAGAACAAGAATTAATTCTGGCTAATCAATGGTGATGTAAACATCAGCCTGTAAAGTGACTGAAATTTTATGTTTCTTAGCTCAAAATGCTTAATTATGGAGAGTTGTATCTTAAAAATATTCATTATATTATTATAGTGCATCCTTCCATCCATGTTTGTGCCAAATTGTTATGTATTTCTATTTATTTTGAAAAAATGCCAGTTTTGCCCTATGCATATCGGCAAACTCAATGGCCGTACGCCTTTGCTTTGCTCCCGGCCCCGTTTTCAGCACATGCGCAGTCGGAACCGTGATGTAGTCTATACGTAGTTTACTGCCAAACACTGTCCACTGGACAGGATGGCCTTATGGTTCCAGCATCCGCTTCCCATGTGGCATGTCATATAGGCGCGATCGATCCCCGGCCGAGTGAAAGCAAAAGGCTTGGTTATGCTTTCTATCTTACATGGATCATGACATTAGTAGGATAAAGCAAGGACTACTGCCTGGCTCTAGTGTTAGGATAGTGTGATTGATGGGGATATCAGGTGATGGGGTCAGATTTGCGGTGTCCCTGTGGGCCAGCACTATAAAGGCCTGCGAGTCTTTTGTCATAAGTCGATGTCCATCTTGATATGAACTGTGAACCGATATGAGGATGTAAAACCCTATTCAATTAACAGAACACTTGTGACATGAGGATGTAAAACCCTATTCAATTAACAGAACACTAGTGACATGAGGCTGTAGAACCCTATTGATTAACAGAACACTTGTGACATGAGGGTGTATAACCCTATTCAATTAACAGAACACGTGTGACATGAGGCTGTATAACCCTATTCAATTAACAGAACACTAGTGACATGAGGCTGTAGAACCCTATTGATTAACAGAACACTTGTGACATGAGGCTGTAGAACCCTATTCAATTAACAGAACACTTGTGACATGAGGATGTAAAACCCTATTCAATTAACAGAAAACTTGTGACATGAGGATGTAAAACCCTATTCAATTAACAGAACACTTGGGACATGAGGTTGTAGAACCCTATTCAATTAACAGAACACTAGTGACATGAGGCTGTAGAACCCTATTCAATTAACAGAACACTAGTGACATGAGGCTGTAGAACCCTATTCAATTAACAGAACACTAGTGACATGAGGCTGTAGAACCCTATTCAATTAACAGAACACTAGTGACATGAGGCTGTAGAACCTATCATTAACGAACTAGTGCATAGGCGTAAACCTATTGATTAACAGAACACTAGTGACATGAGGCTGTAGAACCCTATTCAATTAACAGAACACTAGTGGCATGAGGCTGTAGAACCCTATTGATTAACAGAACACTGGTACACCCACATTTGGCGATCATCTGGGAATGGTGTGCTCTAGCAGCTGCCATTTCTTCGGCGTCGGTCCAGGTCTGTGTCAACTCATTCAGCCATCCTCACATCAATGCCAGGCGCTCAACTAACTTTTAATTGTGGAACTCCATTAGAACCAAAGTGCACTCCCGACATTACCGTGCTTTGCCCATACTGCAAAGTGGCGTGCGGGGGTTGGAGAGTGCGTCGGGTGCAGCTGGGGGCAGTATGGGTGCTTTATCGACTCTGCACCGGCCCCGTGGCAGGGAGATGGGATGGGGGGTGGGAGATTGAATGTTCTCACAAGATCTATTTTAATGTCCAGTTTTAACTGCACCAAATACTCGATGAGACATTCATAACTCTACAGTTTCAGGGTGGCATGGGGTGAGTAGGGCGGGGAGGGGGGCTGCTTAGTGGATGGTGGTTGATGCAAAGATTAAAAGATAGCGACATTGTTTGCCGGTGTGGCGGTCTCCGATGCCACAAGGCTGCGGTGCCAAATGTCGCTTCTGGGCATGCGCGGATTCGAGTGACACATCGGCGTGAAACGTCCTTACGTGCAAATAGACAATAAAATGGACAATAAAATCTCCTGGCACACAAAGAAACATAGAATAAGTGATAGAGAGATAGTTTAATTAGTTAGTACATACCGTCTGCATCCCAGTAGTGTGTTGACACTTGGTGCTTCAGTTTTCTGATCTATTTGGGCGTAATCGATTAATCGACTCTGGTCACCCGAGCCACTTTTTGGCGCATGCGCACATCCTACAGACTCGGGTCGAATAATCGAATAGGATTTGAAATTCTGACGACTGGGGTGGCCCGAGTCGCTCGGATGGTGTTAATCGATTACGGCCAAACTAGAGATTTGACGCATGCGCAGACGACGCTGTTGGATTCTGACGCATGCGCAGAAGCGACATTTGGCACCGCAGCCTTGTGGCATCGGAGACGGCCACACCGGGTTTATTAAAGCTACATAATCCGGTGGTGACACATTAATTTTTCTAAACCAAAATTTCCAAGTTAGATACTTCTGCGCTAATTAATTATTTAATGCTGCATAATGCGTCAATTTAAATACATGTCAGCCTATTATGTCCTGAATTTCTAGGTGAATACCAAAATTAATTTAGCATATCTTTCCTTCCAAAGTGTCATATGTAGAAGCGGTCAGCTTATGATATCCCAGCATTCCGACATGCCAGTCAACAATAACTTTGTGTGCTTTCACTTCAAATATTTCAACGGTTAACCCTTTAAGATAAAAGTTACTTTAGACTAAAGTAAACTATATTATGATGATCATTATCTTTGATTGAAACTGTTTCCTATTCTGTAAATGGGGTACAAACCCTATTTTCTGAATCAGCAGTAACCCTCCCTCCTTTAGAACCATCGCGACCTTAGATGTTGCTGGGACGTAAAACAACAACAAACAAACAGACCTAGCATAATCACCACACACACAGCTCCCAGCTTTGATATGGCAGAAACTCAAAACCACTGCAGCGTTACAGTTAACTAGACGAGGCAGGGGGGTGCAGAGAGGGACAACTGTATTTTCCCCGCCCAATAGTGGACGGTATTTATTTTCACACATCTAACTCTAAGTTGTGGCGGGAGGAGTATGCGTATATATCAAGTATTTACCCATAATGCCGTACCTTTACAAACTACATTATTGCTTATTTATGGGCGGTGTTGTTTTTGTAATTTGTTTTTAATTGGGGGCTGGGAGCTGTGTGTGTGGTGATTATGCTAGGTCTGTTTGTTGTTGTTTTACGTCCCAGCAACATCTAATGTCGCGATGGTTCTAAAGGGGGGGGGGACTACTGATTCAGAAAATAGGGTTTGTACCCCATTACATAATAGGAACGAGTTTCAATCCCCGCTCACCCAAACAAGCACAAGGTGAGTTTAAAAGCTGTGCAGCCATTTTGTGAATATATTTAATTTAGCACCAACTGGTTGAGTCCATGAATGATTCGTGAATTGGGTGTCCTAAAAACTGGCGACCATCACCACCCTAAACTATCTCCCGTATTGTGTACTGTGTCAAGGCGGGCTCCACTCGCCATCTCTAATTGGTGTATACTGGCTATGATGGTCCAGCCCATGCCAGAGAGATTACCTTTTACTACTGCACGGGACTGTGTAGAAATACCACCGGTAGCCATGGCAACGCGTGTGTGAATTAATGGTTAGTGGTTAATGGTCGTGGATGGGCCTGAGGCTGTGGATGAGTGCTGATCGGTGGCTGAAACTGACATGAAGGGGTGGGGGTGGGTGAGGTGGGGGTGGATGGACTTGGCAAGAACATGTAAGCATACCAAGTATGGTGTCACTGAGTAACTGCTTAAATCTGCATAGTCCGATGAAAATTGAAAGCATCAACTTATCAAAGCTAAAACACTTAGCTAGATTTGATTCTACATATCTAACTTGGATGCGGGTGTGCTTATCAAGCACTAGTTGCTGCATAGAAGGGTATGCCAAGTTAATTTAATAGAACATGTTATCGCTGAATCCTATGGTGACCAGCTATCTCAAACATGTGACAGGAACTCGAAACCATCGTATTATGCAACTTTAAACCCAGTCAAATACACTGATTGCTATAGACTCGTGTGTATACAAACTGGCGTGTGCGCTGGGTTGTGCATTGTGTATTGTATAGTCTATGTTTACAACCGGTTATTTGTCTATGTGTGTGTGTGTGTGTGTGGGTGTCCCTGTGTGGGTGTCTGTGTGTGTGTCCGGGTCCTTGGACCTAATAACTTAGAAGGGGAGAATTACCTGGCTTCCAGGCCCAGAAAGGAGTTCAATCTGGTTACCGGTTCAAGGACACACACATAATGCCCCGGTACACACCTACCGTTTACGATCGTTTTTCCGCACCCACCTAGCGTATGCGATCTAAAACTGCCCAAAAATCGTGATGTGTGCACTCCCCTAGCACACCTACCGATTGCGATTTGCGATTTTTAGGACTAAAATGGTAGGTGTGCGCTAGGATTACGAATGCGATTCGCGATTCGAAAAATGAATCGGCCCGTTTTCAGTTTTAAGCGGATCGGGAGTTTTAGTGCGCGAATCCTATACGGTATGTGTGTACATGGCATTAGGACAGCAAAATCACGTCATTAAAGATGTATATTCCGATGGTCTTGAAGATCTGCCGGGTTATTTGAATGGATACATATATTAAGTAGATTGTTATAATCTACCTTACTTTACTGTGAAGTAGCTTTGGAGTTAAACCATGCCACATTAATGTTTGCATGCACATTGCATTTCTGACACCATAGACTTAACACTAACAGGTCATATTTAAGTGTCTGTGTATGCCCTTTCATGCAGCAAATAATGATTAATAATTGAATCTGAATCTAAGTTTGATATGTAGAATCAAATCTAGATAAGTTTTTTGCTTTTGAAAATTTGATGCTTAATCAAGTTAATGGTAGAGAATTTGATATTTTAATGACACGATTTGATTTGACACGATCCGCCAATCATGTGTGGTCTGCTATCTATGTTCTCGACTTGTCTTTTAAAAAATATTTGTATATTAATGTATTAATTTATTAAGCCGTGGAAATGTCAGTTGTGTACAAGTGGTTTTTCTCCTTCCGCTGCTCCTCGTATGGAATGCATCTGATTTATTCCATTTCGGGTCATTGTTTCTCTTTCATGTTTAATAAAATACATGGATACATTTGTTTTTAATGAACATGTTGCATGGGTTCTTCCATAGATCAACGTATTATTTATTAAATTGGGGTTTAAACAAATTGTGATTCGACGTAAGTTCTCCTCCTGCAATTCAGCCAAACAGTTGTTCTATATTTGTTTGCATAACATTTTAAAGAGCTATTTTTAACATCAATGGCGAGGTTATAGTACATTGTTTGAAGCAGCCTTTGTGTGTGCTGTAGCGCAGGTAAATCCTGCTAGCAGTGTTCACGGATTGACCTCCTCCATACGGGAACTAATCCGCACTGCCGGGTGTAGACACACTGACCTCAAGCAACCTCCGCGCACACTTAATACAGCTTATGAATTATGAATTGTGAAGCCTCACCCTATTACCGACATACACACAGTAGCAAACACACTCATACACTACACTCACAGTAGCCTCACTCACCCCATATACACTCATTAACATACACACAGCAAACACACACACAACAAGTACACACACAACAAATACACACAAAACAAGTACACACACAAGTACACACACAACAAGTACACACACAACAATTAGACAGACAACAAGTACAAACACAACAAGTAACACACAAAACAAGTACACACACAACAAGTACACACAACAAGTACACACGCAACAAGTACCAAAGCAACAAGTACACACACAACAAGTACACACACAACAAATGCACATACAACAAGTGCACATACAACAAGTACACACACAACAAATACACACACAACAAATACACACACAACAAATACACACACAACAAGTACACACACAACAAATACACACACAAGTACACATACAACAAGTACACACACAACAAGCACAAACACAACAAGTACACACACAAAAACAAATACACCACAACAAATGTACACACAGCAACAGCAAATAAACACAGCAGAAGCCCTGTTCACGAAATAGGGTTGCAGCTAGAAACACTATAGAGGGAGTGCACGTGACGTAATTACTTAGCAGTCAGCGGGCTGCCATCTTGGATTACGAGCACCCTCCCTAGCCATGTTGTGAATGCATGCAGATGCAGTAAAACAGAGTTGTCTTGTGTTATGGGAGGTTCTGGGCAGTTTACATCCAATGTGTTTACTTACATCACTTTAGCAACAACTTCTGAGGCCAAACTGCTCAAAACAGTGACAATAAATCAGTAAATAACCACTGTGTTGGCAGTTGCAAGCCTTCTGTATGTAATCCAATATGGCCAGTGAAAGTTGCCCCGTGACGTCATTACACCCCCTCTATACAGTAACAGCCCCCCTCACACACACACACACACACACACACACACACACACACACATCAGTAATACACACCTCATACTTACAATAACATACACCATATGTACTGACAGTAGCACCAAATATACAAACATACCATACATGTGCGCACATATATGCCCCGTACCTGTATCACTGCCCAAACCTATGAGAGTTTATAGCCCAATTGTCTCAGCCCCCCTCCCCCTCCCACTCCCCCTCCCACATCGGGCCCCTTAGATGATAAATAAGACTACCACTGCACCTCCAGGGCCCCCTACGCCTACAATAAGCGAGTGGAGACTTGTGTGCACCCCCAGCCTGCTGACAATAGTGCTGCAGTGAAAGTGGGTTATGTTTAAAGTGGGCTGGTCATTAGCCTAGTTCCCAGACCTGTAGTGTAGGGGTGTCTTGTGTTACTAACAGTATCAGGATAGTGCATAGGTAAATATAGTTAATTCAACCAGGATGCCACGTGCATTAATGTTTACACATCAGGAGGTGCCTTGTCGCAAAATGCCAGCAGGATTTATGTTTGCAGCATGTCTATTTTATTAAATATTTATGCTTTGGAGATCTCTGAAGTGAAAACGTGCAAAGTAATTTCGGTGTACACACTGAAATGCTGAACATCATTAACCTACATGACCTGCACTGTCGCAGCACTGCCAGGTTTTAAGTGACTTATTATTCTTTTTATGCAGCAATAAATTTACAATGAATGCACCGGTATCTCAAATAAAAGATGGACAATTGCATCGGTTAACAGAATACATATATATATGATTGGTTCATCGGATTGTGCAACTTTAATGAAAGTTGGTAATGAAAACATGGTTTAACAGGCCTGTAATGCAGATCACATAAGTATACAGTAATCATTAGCCTGTAACTATGGAAATATCAAATCACTGAATTGCGCTTTAGTGGTTTTCTTTTTAAGTACAATGTGGTGAGGTATAGAAATTAGAAAGGAATACTATGTTAATCTAATAGAAACTGTTATCTGAAAACCTATAGTGTCAACATTTCGACGTGCATGCTCAAATTGCTTTTGATTGTTTTCACTTCAAATGTCTTCAAAGTTAGTCATTTATATATTTATTTTTATTAATTACTTCAAACTAAATTAAGGTTCGCCGACCACTGCTTTTGTCTCAAGAAGGTAGTTTTTTATTATCCAAAGTGGTCACAAAGTGGTCGCAAGCCGTAGTGTCACTCGGGTTTTACATATCCGTTACATGCTGCAAGATAATAGTCCTCACGACCTCAACATGCCTTTATGGCTGGCGCACACCTCCCGTTTACGATTCGCGCACTAAAACTCGTGACCCGACCCGACCTGACCCTCTTAAAACTGAAAACGGGCCGATTCATTTTTCGAATCGCGAATCGCAATCGTAATCGGCCCGTTTTAGCCCTAAAACTGAGTTTTTAGTCGCGAATCGCAATCGCTAGGTGTGCGCGGGGAGCGCACACCTAGCGATTTTTGTGCGCGAAACGGGCAGTTTTAGATCGTATACGGTAGGTGGCTGCGCACAAACGGGAGGTGTGTGCCAGCCATTAGGAACATATGTATCGGTAAGACAATATATCTTTTATAGCCTGTGCACGTGCAATTCAAGTGGCTTTTTCATAAGGTGTAAAGTAGAGCCGGCCTTTTACACAAACAAACCAATCTATTTTCGGACCAATATATTACCATGGCTCCTTCTTCTTCTCCTCCTCCTCCTCCTCCTCCTCCTCCTCCTCCTCCTCCTCGTCGTCCTCCTCCTCCTCCTCCTCCTCTTCCTCTTCCTCCTCTTCCTCCTCCTCGTCCTCCTCCTCCTCCTCCTCCTCCTCCTCCCTCCTCCTCCTCCTCCTCCTCCTCCTCCTCCTCCTCCTCCTCCTCCTCCCCTCCTCCTCCTCCTCCTCCTCCTCCTCCTCCTCCTCCTCCTCCTCCTCCTCCTCCTCCTCCTCCTCCTCCTCCTCCTCCACCTCCTCCTCCTCCTCCTCCTCCTCCTCCTCCTCCTCCAACTCCTCCTCCCTTCCTCCTCCTCCTCCTCCTCCCTCATCCTCCTCCTCCACCTCCACCTCCTCCTCCAACTCCTCCTCCTCCTCCTCCTCCTCCTCCTCCCTCCTCCTCCTCCTCCTCCCCTCCTCCTCCTCCTCCTCCTCCTCCTCCTCCTCCAACTCCACTCCCTCCACCACCCCTCCCCCCTCCTCCTCCTCCTCCAACTCCACCACCTCCTCCTCCACCTCACCTCCTCCCCTCCTTCCCCCTCCCCCTCCTCCTCCTTCGCTCGTCCATTAACCTGTTTGTGCGTCTTGTAAGTAGAGTACCCAGCTCTTCAGGTGCAGTAAACAAGTGGCGACGTTTGGTCACTGCATTCGCACCGAAGTCATTCCCGGTCGTAAAATTGCATTTCAATCATTGTGCAAGGCTTGGATGCACCTAACAAATATCAAACGGCTTACGTCATTTTGTGACTGCAAGGAATTGTGACTTTAGCTTTACATTGTTGTCGCTGTCGTTGTTTATAATTACAAACTATTTAAATAAATATAATTGACCCAATTACTATTACAGTATAAAGCTAAGATTCCTTAGACACGGTATACGGCATGCGAATGTGTTAGATATATGCTAACCCCCAACATTTGTTGGGGTTTTTCCTCCAAATTTGTGACGGAACAGTATTGTTTTCTATGGCAAACGCAGCAGTATTCATATTCGCATGCCGCCTCGATCGGTTCATGGGTCGATCCATTTGCCGCATTCGCACATTCGGATGTATGGAAGCACCACTATTCATTTAAATGCTTTTTGATTTTTATTCGCATTCGCATTCGCATACCGCGTGTAAGGAATCTTAGCTTTAGTGTTAGGGTTTCCCATTCCCCTTCCATGCACACCCATCATACCCTGTTCTCTGAATGTAATAAGTAATGTAAAGTTATTAAAGCTGCATACGCCGATGAAAGATTAAAATTGTCTAAACCAAACCATCGACCTAGGTTTGATCTGACATATCCAATTTAGATACTGGTTATTGCCGTTTGGTGGTATGCTCGAAAACGGGTAAACAAATCATACAATAGACCTATTTCATATGACGTCAACATAGGTATTTAGGTCAGTGCGCGCGCTGCTTGGCTGAAAACTCAATGGCTATGAGCAATTGACTACATCACGGTTCTGACTGCGCATGCGCTGAAAATGGCGTTGGGAGCAAAGCAAAGGTGTACGCCCATTGAGTTTGTCGATACGCATAGGGCAAAACTGGCATTTTATTCAAAATAACTAGAAATACATAACAATTTGGCATAAACATGGACTGAAGGATGCAATATAATAATATAATGAATATGTTTAAGACACAACTCTCCATAAACCATGGAATATTTATAAAAACATGAATAAAATAAATCAAAGTGACTCTGGCTATGGCTCTAACACTAGTCTGAGTGCCTAGATTTGTCTAAATCTAAATGCACATGGCATAAGATGTGCTGGTTATATTGATGTAAATGCAATGCTGGATAAAAGATTAATTTATTATATATATTTTTTTAGTTGGTATTCTATGTTTCAAACAAGAGCTGAGATGAGCTGAAACTAGCAGATTTCATAGCTGCACCCAGTGTATTAGTCTATCTTCATACAGAAAAAGTGAAATATCTCCAGAACCACACCACCTAGTTCTAAACAAACCGCTTCAAACACATATTGAAAACATATTTAAGAAACAGATTGTATAAAATTTATATGGTTAGGGTTCTGCAATTCTATTAATTTTGAATAAAATTGACGTTTTGCCCAGCGCGTCTCGGCAAACTCAATGGCAGTGTGCAGTTCTGCAGCCAAGCTGCGCGCGCATGCACAATGTTTATAAACATTGAAAGGGGTCTATTTTCTCGGCCAAAACATTGACCTAGATTTGATCCTACATATACGCTGGGTTGATTGATTGATTGGTGGTTTTTACGCCGTGTCGGCAGCATAGGCCATATTCATGGCTAGGTCATATATATATATGCTGGTATTCTCGATGTCGGACATCCGGGCACTTTTTGCATTCACAACGCGCGAAGGGTAAAAGAAATGCCACTGTCATAGAGACAACATTAAAACTACCCTAACTATCACAGTAATTTGTGCTTTTTGGTGCTTTGAAAGCAAATTTCTCTTGTTTCTTTTAAATAATTCAGATCTTTCTCTACAATTTCACATTCAGCTTTTTTTTTTATTAGCTAGTTGGAAGTTCTTGAATTTATTTTGCGAAAATATTTTTTGAGGCCATGATCTGGTAAGGCTAACACTGGCACTGACACTCAGAATATCCCAACTTTCACTATTATGTCTGTTTTTAATACTTTCAGAGTAAATTGCTCTTAGGTTACATTAAATACTTCAGATCTTCCTCTTCAATCACGCATTAAGATATTTTTAATCGATCCAATGAAAGCTTTTTAATTTATTTTGCAAAAATAAATGCTCCGCATAGACATAGCATTGCTGCAGCACACATCACTGCGATGTTTTACCCTTCGCAGGCTAGTTTCCGGGGTTGTGACGCCACGCGACATAGAGAATACTCAAACATGGGTAAACAGAGACTGTGTCTAGCATTGTGCACGCCAAAACTCATTTGGCTTATTTTCACTTCAAATGTCTATAGCACTTTAAATCAAAGTTATTTCAAACTAAAGTAGGTTATAACGATCAACTTAATATATTTATTGAAAAGATGTGGCAGAAACTCAAAGCCATTATACAACTTCAAATGTTTGCTGGGTATCCTTCCTGTGCAAGTAGACGCAGATTGTGTGGTAGTATAGGACATTTGGTGGTACTGGTGGGTGCATGTAAACGACAACGGGTCCAGTGCGGCGGAAGTAAATAGACTCATGAATATTAAGTTTGACCTATATGTGATGTATCACCCCCATCCTGCCACACACAACTTAGGGGAAAAGTATTCAACCAAGATGTTTTGATAAAAAAACGAACTTAAATATACGATTGCTATGAAATATGAAGTAAGTTATATGTGTTCTAATAACAAACCACGAGGGCATCCTAGAACACACTCCACCTGTTGTGTTTTGTAAATGTACAACAAGTCAAGTGAGGTATCCCCAAAAATAACACCCCCCCCCCCCCTTTAAGCGATACAAAAATAATGATTAAAATAATCGCTTGGTACACATGTATAAAACATGTTTACCAAAAAGATTATATTAAATTTATAAGGTTAGGGTTCTGGATTTCTATTAATTTTGAATAAAACTAGGTTTTGCACTGCGCATACCGACAAACTCAAGGCATTGACAATGGTCGTGAGCAATCTTCATACAGAAAAAGTGAAATATCTCTAAAACCACACCACCTAGAAACAAATCGCTTGGTACACATATAGAAAACATGTTTACCAAAAAGATTTGATTAAATTGCTAAGGTTAGGGCTCTGGATTTCTATTAATTTTGAATAAAACTAATGTTTTGCACTGCGCGGCAAACTCAATGAAGCACAGAAGCGATGCGGAGACCAAGTTCAAGGTCGATTCATAATATATATAGGTCAAACTTAATATTCATGAGTCTATTTACTTCCGCCGCACTGGACCCGTTGTCGTTTACATGCACCCGGTACGGGTAACGGATGATGCAACAAATTAGCCAAATTTACAAGTTCAGAAAAGTTGCCCTTTTCTCTGGATGGTGTACTATTGTGTCGTATAAATTGGATTTTGGTTAGCGGTGCTGAGGCTGTAATTTGGTAATTAGGGAAATTGAGTTATAATTGAATGGTCTCACTTCCGGAAACAAGTATTTAGTGTACTGTTGCTTTAATTTAAACAGTGTCCATGCGGAGGGGCGGGGCTGACCCACTTCAAGCTACAGCGCATGATGGGGTTGTTTCAGTCATAAGGTGTATATCATGTATGTATGTATGTATGTATGTATGTATGTATGTATGTATGTATGTATGTATGTATGTATGTATGTATGTATGTATGTATGTATGTATGTATGTATGTATGTATGTATGTATGTATGTATGTATGTATATGTATGTATGTATGTGTGTGTGTGTGTGTATATGTATGTATGTATATGTTGTTTCTTTGTAGGAAATGTGGATTGTGTTATTGGAGAACCAGGATGGTTGTGTCAATATTTAACGACGACCAAGTGGAAGCTGGCAGTGGGGGGTTGAAGGTTTGGTATTTTAGTGGCGGAATGAGGGGAGGTGTAAAAAGTGGTGTCAACCTATGAACAGACACTATGCTACCCATAAAGACATAACGGAGCCTACATTTATGACTAGCTAAAACGGGACAACCTAGATGCTGTATATAAACGGTATTTGTTGGACAAAATCGGAAAATAGTGGGCAACAAGCTACCTTATAACGGGCACCACTACATGACTGTACTAGGTACTGGTTCACCAATAGAGGTAATCACACACCCTTCTACCATACTCAACACACGGGCACCACTACATGACTGTACTAGGTACTGGTTCACCAATAGAGGTAATCACACACCCTTCTACCATACTCAACACACGGGCACCACTACATGACTGTACTAGGTGCTGGTTCACCAATGGAGGTAATCACACACCCTTCTACCATACTCAACACACGGGCACCAC
Source organism: Branchipolynoe longqiensis (assembly GCA_030323885.1). Lineage (NCBI taxonomy): Eukaryota > Metazoa > Annelida > Polychaeta > Phyllodocida > Polynoidae > Branchipolynoe > Branchipolynoe longqiensis. Next base: position 24,712,669 of record CM059197.1, read on the forward strand.
TACATGACTGTACTAGGTACTGGTTCACCAATAGAGGTAATCACACACCCTTCTACCATACTCAACACACGGGCACCACTACATGACTGTACTAGGTGCTGGTTCACCAATAGAGGTAATCACACACCCTTCTACCATACTCAACACATGGGCACCACTACATGACTGTACTAGGTGCTGGTTCACCAATAGAGGTAATCACACACCCTTCTACCATACTCAACACACGGGCACCACTACATGACTGTACTAGGTGCTGGTTCACCAATAGGGGTAACAGTACACCCTTCTACCGCACTCAACATGCAGGCACCATTACATGACTGTACTAGGTGGTGGTTCACCAATAGGGGTAACAGTACACCCTTCTACCGCACTCAACACACAGGCACCACTACATGACTGTACTAGGTGCTGGTTCCCCAATAGGGGTAACAGTACACCCTTCTGCCGCACTCAACATACAGGCACCATTACATGACTGTACTAGGTGGTGGTTCACCAATAGGGGTAACAGCACACCCTTCTACTGCACTCAACATACAGGCACTACTACATGACTGTTGTAGGTGCTGGTTCACCAATAGGGGTAACAGTACACCCTTCTACTGCACTCAACACACAGGTACCACTACATGACTGTACTAGGTGCTGGTTCCCCAATAGGGGTAACAGTACACCCTTCTACCGCACTCAACACACGGGCACCACTACATGACTGTACTAGGTGCTGGTTCACCAATAGGGGTAACAGCACACCCTTCTCCCATACTCAACACACAGGCACCACTATATGACTGTACTAGTTGCTGGTTCACCAATAGGGGTAACAGTACACCCTTCTACTGCACTTAACACACAGGTACCACTACATGACTGTACTAGGTGCTGGTTCACCAATAGGAGTAACAGCACACCCTTCTACTTCACTCAACACACAGGCACTACTACATGACTGTTGTAGGTGCTGGTTCACCAATAGGGGTAACAGTACACCCTTCTACCACACTCAACACACGGGCACCACTACATGACTGTACTAGGTGCTGGTTCACTAATAGGGGTAACAGCATGCATCCCACCCAACTGCCGATGTTTAAATGGTGGTGTGGACCTCAGCAGACTGTTTTGATCCATATTAACCCTTCCCCAATCACCTGCAGGCGATTTGGGTGTTCACCAGGTGGCTGGAAGGGACTTCAATTATGTCACCCAGTCTCAGGGAGCGCGTGTATTCGAGCCACTATCCAAGTAGTGCAAGCTCATTGCCGGTGACAAGTCCGGATCATCTGCGGTCACATGCCCACTTGGCTGACTTCTAATGTTCCTTGTATATATATTAACAGTGGGAAAGTTCATACACTGCAGTGGCCAGTTGCTCTTTTTGTACTCGCACTGACACCTTTGTTTATGTAATAGAAGTGGCGTATTAACTTTGCAAATTAGCTGCATGGATCGTATAAATAACGACCTTATTGAGAATCGGACTGGTATTTAACGATGACCAAGTGCAGATGCGGCGATGGTGGTGGTGGCGAGGATGGGGAGTGCGAGGTTTGGGGGTTATCTATGGCCGTGTTCACACGGGGAATGTAAATCGATTCGTAGAAAGCGACTTGCCTAGTTTGACGCACATTTCGCGTGTGAACGGGCGTCTGAGTCGAATTAGGGCTGAATCGATTCCTCTGATGCGGATAATGTAAACCACCTCGAGGTAGTTTATGTGAGGCGATTTCTGTGAATCGATTTATTTTGCCTGTGTGAATGCAACCGACTTACGTGAGGCGGATTAAGAACGTGACAGTCGAGACCTGAGTGTGTTGACTTTCCGGTAAATTTGCTCTATGAACCTGCTAGAGGTGCACATATATTTTTTTCATCATTTATTTTTAGGGTTTCACTGCCCAGCAGAAGTTTTGACCGTTCCAAACCAATACGATTCAGTACATACATATCTAGGTCGAACTCACTCTCTAGTGGTGACGTTGCCTAAGCGAAAACTGGCGCTGGTCAGGCTGGACTTGCTCATGCGCAGATATCGATTTCCGGCCCCAAGTACCGCCCGTGTGAACGGTCCGCTAATTCGATTCGTAGTATTCGCCTTGGCTGAATCGCTTTAGATTTTGCCCGTGTGAACACAGCTTATGTTAGACAACAGAGGATATGGGGAGGTGTAAAGGGATGTGCAAAGAAGGCGACAGATACTATGCACGTCAATTAAACGCCAGCTTTGTTTCCTAAGCAGGACATTTTAGAAGCTACTAGTAGTGGTTTTTTTTTTTAGGAATACACTTATGTTGAGCGCCCTTTTTACTTTATGTATAGCTTGTGAAAATAGAAACAACAAAACTCCTCCGTTTGGGACTGCATTTGAAAGGGGAAAATTGCAACATTTGTCTTTCCATTAAAGCTGCATAATCCGATGACAGCATCACTTTTGTGGAGCTAAAACATACATAAAGAATTCAATTTAGATACTGGTGCAGTCAGACATTAAGCATTTGTTGCTGCACATACACACTATTAAATCAGTTTAATGAAGTTGTTACTGCTGACGCTGTTGATGTCCATCATTTCGACAAGCATGCCAAAGTTAATTTTGCATGTTTTCACTTAAAGTAAATTAATCCTTCAGTTAATCATTACAAATGAAAGCCACTTTAAGTTTAAACTACACTAGAATATAACGATCAATAAAATATACGGTCTTATGGCGAATTTCCACTGCCAACCTGCCCTCTGATGGCAGTGACAAGAACTAATGTGGGTAGCTGGTTACTGCGCATGCTCCGTGGAAGGGGTTGTGTGACTTCATTTGGTGGGCTCATTGAGGGAGGGTCTGATGGAAGGTTGTGTTGTTTTACACTTGTGCTAGTCTTCCCGGTGTGTGGTGGGCACAGCAGGCAAGGTGTGTTAGTGCCGGGTGCTCAATGTATCGACGTGCCACTGTGGGCCGGCCGTGGTTTTTGTTCCAGGTACTATTGATCAAGGCACACGTAGTGTCCATGTCTGCATACCACCACCAGAGGGTGTGGGTGGTGGTGGTGGTGATGGGGAGGGGGGGTCGCACCATAAATAGTATGGAGAGAAGGCGGGGGGGGGGGGGGGGGGGGGGACAGAGAGGGGCACATTAAAAGTCACATTTACAGCTTTAAATATCACACTAAGCACATCCATATGTACATTTTCGCAGATTGTTGAATATTATTTTATTTTCTCAAACAAACTGAGAAAATGTCAAATGAAGGACAATTTTCGTTTAGGCTGTCTCCAGCTGTGTACCATAAGGTTCTCTGTACCAACTGATGTTCTATGAAATACCCAGGCCCGTGTCCCCTGTTTATGTCTCTGTGAACAATGAATGGGCTGACAACACGAACTGGGATGATTGAAGCATTGAAAATGGATCGGTTTGAGCTGAGGAAGTTGCAGTTTAAAGTGTTGGCTAGAAAGCCTGCTTCTATATGTGAGTCACAGGCGGATGTAAACTATTTTCCTGGCTATCCCACCCCCGCCCCCGCCCCTACCCCAACCACACCACACACCCACACCGCGCTATTATTATTATTATTATTATTATTATTATTATTATTATTATTATTATTATTTTGATGTAGGGACTAGGAAGGCCTTCCCTCCAATTGTCAAGCAGTTAAAAAAATACATGTGTAAGAAGAAATGCCTTTGATTTTCTAGCTACTCAGAAGGGTGGGGGTTGGCTACAGTTTAAAACTGAACACTCCGATCAAAGCATTCATTTTCAACAACAACAAAAGCACTTACCTATTTTATCTTGTACATATCCAGCTTAATATTTACTGGTGCACTCACTAGGCATTTATTGCAGCTTGGTGCACACGTGATACGCTGCTGTGTTACATAAAACATAGGTCAACGAAGTCCAAATCTAGCATTTCGGTGTGCATGCCAAAATTAATTTAGCATGTTTACATTTTAAATGTTTCTCAAAAATAACCTTGTAAAATAAACGCTTCTTCAAACTAAACTAAAGTAGGTAATAACAATTAGCTTTATATATGGACAGTAAAAAAGCACAGTCTTGTGCAATTTTGACTATATTGTGCCTTTGGCCATGCTCCTATTTGTGTTGTATTTCTTGGTACGGGCCGCGTACCCCATGTCGGACACATTCGTGACACGACCCGAAATGACGTTTCCGGCTTTGTGAACACTTAACGGATGTGCAAGTGTGTGTGTGGGTGGGATGTGGGGGTGGGGTGGGGTGGACTTGGGATATCAGGTTCCAGGTGAAACTAAGCTATTTAAAACAAACATATTCATTAAAATATGTAATTTAAAATATAATTTAAGCCGTAAAGGCTGTCTTTGAGATGCTCCAATTTGTTTAAGGTCAGTGATATCAGATTTAGAATTGTTAATCACTAAAGAAATGGTATTCAGTTTCATTTGTAATAAGAAGCGTTCTAATACCCTTAAAGATAACACCGCGAAAGCACTAAATTAGCCAAACCAAAACACCGAGATTTGCTCCTACATATTCAATTCAGCGAAAACACCTAGATTTGCTCCTACATATTCAATTTAGCGAAAACACCTAGATTTGCTCCTACATTTTCAATTTAGCGAAAACACCTAGATTTGCTTCTACATATTCAATTTAGCGAAAACACCTAGATTTGCCCCTACATATTCAATTTAGCGAAAACACTAGATTTGCTCCTACATATTCAATTTAGCGAAAACTCCTAGATTTGCCCCTACATATTCAATTTAGTGAAAACACCTAGATTTGCCCCTACATATTCATTTCAGCGAAAACACTAGATTTGCTCCTACATATTCAATTTAGCGACTGGTGACTGATTAAGCATGTATTGCTGCATAGCGCGAAATAAAGGTTGTTTCAAACTAAAAGTAAAGTAGAATATAATGATGAACCTAATATATTTATCCTAAAAGGATGAAGCTCAGATTGTGCAACGTTAATTTTTAAACTTACGAAACAATAGAAGTATGTAGCACACGGGAGTCATGTACTGAGGGCGACCCTGCCATAAGTATTTAAATAGCGCCACTACCGTGAATATATTGAATATCAACACGGAGCGTGTGAGAATATTCACAAGTATATGATTCCTGATGACCTAAGCTGTGTTTACACAGGGAATTGTGAAGCGAATTAGACAAAGCGATTTATATGAAGCGAAGTAGTGGTGCGTTTACACGAGCGAGTTTGAAAGTCTGTTGGCGACCGGGAACAAGCAGCCTTAGTTCTGCCTGTAGCCGGCGAGCACTGCTATTTGTTTACATTACACTCGGCGATTCGACGCCGATGCAGCTGCTACGTTAATATCGCTTATAATTTAGGGTTAATTTAATTAAATTTAATTATTTGAGTATGTAATTCTGTTAAATATGATCGCATTCACTAGATTTTGGCATAATCGGGCCCTAACACTGCCGGGCACCAGCGATTAGTTACTGCTTCCCCTGTTGCCGGCCCGCACTACTATTTTGTACTATCGCCGCCCGGGAACCAGCGGAATCGCTTCATATAAACCACCTAGCGAGGTGATCTACAAAAAGCGCATCATATGAATCGAATCAGCCCTAATACGCTTCAGCGGCGTGTTTACACGGCGAATGTGAGGCGAACTAGGCAAGGCGATTTATATGAAGCGATTTAACTCTCCCGTGTAAACACAGCTCAAGCTTGGTAGGATTCTTGCTGTTCATTTGTTTGTTAACACGCACACACCCGCATACACTCGCGCGCACACACACACACCACACACACACACCACACACACACGCACACACACATATACACACACACACACACACACACACACACACACACACACACCCCTTCCAGGCAAAGTAGCAGCGAGTGTCAATTGTTGTAACTTACTGTAAGTGCTTGGTTTGACTCGGCCGGTTATTATACCCGCCACTTCCGGCACGGTGACTTGGATTATAATAGAAAGTAAATAAGCAGTACTGAGTGGCCTCCATGTACCAGCCCCGTGTGTACACACGCTAATTAGTCGGGCTGCGGTCTAAGGCTGGCACTAATTAAACGACCGCCCGGAGGGTGGTGATTGGTACGAGGCCCCGCCCAGCGTTCGGTCACGTGACGTCCACTGGATGGGCCCCGCCATTTGCACTCCATGACTCGGGCCAACGCAATCCTACCTGCCGCAGATGGACCGGCGTGCGGTGGTGTAGGGGTGGTGTGGGTGGGGTTCTTACGGGGTTCCGGGAAAACATGGAACGTAGTGACAATTCAACCTAAGGTTCCCACGCCATTCATCATCATCATCATGCTGTCGGTCGCGATGCGACAAAGACTGCTTTCATTACTTGAGTGCCGCTCTCTTCATTTCATGAAAGCTGCCTGCAAAAGTGTTGAAGTGCTGCTGGCTTTTGCAAGTTACCAGCGGCACTCTCTCGGGGAGCAAATAGAGGTTTCTCTCCGGCAAGAATATGTCCAGACAGGCGCAAAACTATCGTGTCCCTGCAGTGGCTGGTCGGGAGATGTTGGGAGTTCCATACATCAACCGCCCTTGATGCTGCCACAGTGACATGGTTTTCTGTTCAGGGTTTGCTCCCTTAGCCTTCTGTTCTGTCAAGAACCTGTACCACAAGGCAGTGGTTTACAACTCTGCAAGCAGGGGCGTCAAACTCGCTGAGGTATTGAAATACCCGCATACATACTGCAATACTCGCATACACATACAATTTAAAATACGCCATTAGAGTAATTGATAATCGATTTTTCTTCTTTGAAAAAAAAGGAAAAAAGAATAAGAGTTTGGTTAACTTATGGGAAAATATGCATGGCTACTAAGTGACGGTTTGTTCATTTCATATGTTATATTATATGCATGTTTATTTACCCCAAGGTTAGCGATAACGCTTGAAACGACAACAAAAACAGCATATATTTATAGAACTAAGTAGATTCAAAATACTGGAGAATGGTGGCTCATCATCTTGGAAAGAAAGTATTGCGAAATGCTGGTTTACAGTACGGGGTGGGGTGGTCCTAATTTAGTAACACATCAATGATTGGGCGATTTAAAGCGGCATAGTCTGGTGAAAGTATGCGTTGCCACATAGAAGAGAATGTTGTTGAACATTTTACTTCTGAAGCCCATGTTGTCAGAATTTCTACATGTAATTTGACATCTTTTCACTTCAGTTATCTGCAACGTTATCCATTCACAATAAAAGTTACTTCAAACTAAAGTGAGATAGACTGTAATGATCAATCTAACATATTTATCATTTAATAATAATAATAATAATAATAATAATAATAATAATAATAATAATAATAATAATAATAATAATATTTATAATAACAATAATGGCAGAAACTCAAAAGCATTGCACAATGCAACTTTAAGTAATGTTTCTTATCGCAAACGTTGTTGTTGTTATTATTATTATTTATTTATTTATTTATTTATTTATTAACCGAAACGTGAACTTGTTCACATCGAGGAATTGTGTGGGAAGAAACTAAGGCTTTTAAACAACATATATTTTATTTAATTTTTTTTCCAGACTGAACGAGTGGGTAGATACAATAAAATTGAATAGTTTTAAGGTCCTTGGAAGAGAAGATTGTATAGGGAGTGTTAGTCACGACCATGTTTACAAGCGTCGCCTTTTACAAGTGTGTACCGGGGTGAGAGAGCGGGGGCGGGTCTGTGGTACCTGTATAAACACACGGGGTGGTGGGAGGGGGGGGGGGCAATTGAGGACACAAACTATCTGGCAAACATTGAAAAGTGAATCAAATGAATAAGCGTCGCTTGTGTCACTTGGCGGCGTCACGAGTTTCCGGGTTCATTGTCATAGACAACCAATTCTGTAAACTTATGTCCCCTTGCCATATGTTACATGATCTGCTAGTTTTTACCTTTTGTCATACTTTTTAGATATATTATTAGATTGATCGTTATGCTCTACCATAACTGTCTGGGCCTACTATAACAATGTCAGCCAAAGTGTGATAGTGGAGCCAGTATATGATCGGTGTCCGTCTCAGTAGTATCACATTTTGTTGGTGGCACGACAAAAGAGGTGACTTTGTAATGAAGTCGGGGAGGTGTCAGTCACGTGGCTGCTATTGCTAACTGCGCACTAGCACCGGCAGTGCACGCTTCCGGCGGAGACCAGCTGGGGACGGGTCGGTAATACCCCTGTCACACTACGACGTAACGAGCCAACATAAGCCTGACGTGGTCACGTTTCGTCATTACTTTGATGTACGTTGGGTTACGTTATGATGACGTCAGAATGACGTTAGACTGATGTCGAGCTACATCACGTTACGTCGTCTTACGTTGGCGCACGTCAAGGTTTTGAACCTGTTCAAAACTTTCAACGTAACTTGAACGTAAGGGTTTACGTTCGCCATACGTTCTGTACACGTTCAGCGAACATCAATGACGTTAAATGGACGTTAGTCAAACGCTGCTCACTACGTTGACCCACATTAAAGCCGGTGGAAACCTCCACGCGGCGTAATGGGAACGTCAGGAGAAAGTATGCTGAACCTATGTCCAACGTACGTTCAGCGTTTCGCCACCGTGTCATGACGTATGTAACATCACGTAGCGTAGTTCTGGCGATGGAATAACATACATAACGTTCCGTGAGCGTAATGACATTGTCCTCTCTCGTTGAATGACGCTATCACTACGCTTTACCGACGTTACGCTCTCGTCAACTACGCTGCATCCATGTTCAACTTGTGCTCAAATTTGCATACTAAGCCGAGAAATTCAACGTTTTTCACGTTCTCCCTATGCTGACGTCGTTATGTCGTAGTGTGACAGGGCCTTTAGGTTAGTCTGGTAACCTCACCTTCATATGTTGGCCTGCTGGATATTATGTTTGAATAGTTCTGGAGCGGGTCAGATAGTGTAATGTGAATTGTCGCGCCATTCCAGATGCAATGTTGCATACTAGTGCTCGTAGGATTTAGGTATAAACAGTCTGCCTAGTCCCACTGGTTACACTTACAGTCCGATTTGGCTGTAAAGAATCTCTGCCTCCCCATTACTTTAATGTGGACAATGGTGCCAACTAGTTACAGTAGGGTTTGGGTGTAAAGAGGTTCTGCCTCCCCATTATTTTAATGTGGACAATGGTGCCAACCAGAGCTCGTTGGATTTGGGTGTAAAGAGTCTGCCTCCCCATTATTTTAATGTGGACAATGATGCCAACTAGTTACAGTAAGATTTGGGTGTAAAGAGTTTCTGCCTTCCCAATACCTTAATTAGGTACTGGCAGCGCCCATTAAAAGTCCAGGAATGGTGCTTTTTTCATAAATATTCACATGCTTGTAACTATTTCTGTATGTATATGATTAAGATGAAATTACATAACCTAGAACATCAACATATGTTCTATCCGATGGTGTTGTTGGATAGAATATATAGTAAGTTTGTATTTATGTAAACTCCATTTGTATGATGAGTGTATTTAGTGAATATTCCTTCATTACTGATGTAAATGAAAACGACATTGAAAACAGGGTATCTTTAATGGGCTCGCGCTTCCCTGCACTGCCTCGGAGAAAGTCATGGACGGTACCAGAAGAAGTGCAATGACCTTGGACGTAGGTTCAGCATACTTTCTCCTGACGTTCCCATTACGCCGCGTGGAGGTTTCCACCGGCTTTAATGTGGGTCAACGTAGTGAGCAGCGTTTGACTAACGTCCATTTAACGTCATTGATGTTCGCTGAACGTGTACAGAACGTATGGCGAACGTAAACCCTTACGTTCAAGTTACGTTGAAAGTTTTGAACAGGTTCAAAACCTTGACGTGCGCCAACGTAAGACGACGTAACGTGATGTAGCTCGACATCAGTCTAAGGGCAACGACTTTCTAACCATACATGGGTTGCCTTAGGTCAAAAAGGTCAATGAGGTCAAATTCTGCAATTTAAATAATTTTTAAAGTTTAAAGCCCATCTACTGAATTAAAAAATATTTTAAACCTAATAAGATTTGGTATGGATAGATAGACAATTTGATTCCCTTTCCAATGATACCAATCTTACTATAGTGCTAGTTAGTACAACGAGCCCCAGACAGAATATTGACACTAACTTGTTTGCACCTTTGCTGACCACACTAGTTTCACAATGGTAACACCCATGTAGAAACATTTAAATGACATTGATATCTATTGAGATATATCAGAGAATATATGATCTAATATTGGGCCAAATTTGGGGAAGATCCAACCGTTGCTCTAGTCACAGTGAATATTTAAGGATTTATTTAAATCAATATTTTTGGTTTCAGTCCCTTTTAATTTGTATTTGCCATCAAAATGCAGCTTTTGATATTATCAGTTAAACTATTGTCCTAGCTAATATCCATTAGTTTGATATGCTATGTCTGCAAAATTTGAAGACGATCCACCTATTGAATGAGCCACAGTGAGTGTTCAAAGCTAGATGAACAAATCTTTATTTTTTATTTTGTATACTTTTATTTTGTATACTTTTCTTTTGTAAGTGCAATCAAAATGCACTTTTTGTATTTCTAGACAGAATATTGATATGATAACATGTATTACCCCCAGGTGATGCGCACTGTCAATAGGAAGTTTAACCAATTGGTTATGCTACAATGAACATTTAAAGATTCATTAAATTGATATATTTGGTTTTCCCACAATTTGTCTTTATATGTTCAATCAAAGTTCAATATTTTCCATACTTTTGGATATAATATTAGTCTCAGTGAATGGTTTTTGTAATACTGTGCCAAATATGAGGAAGATTCAAAAGATTGTTTTGCTGCAATGAGCTTTTAAAGATTGAAATGTTGAAAAGAATTCACTTACAGATGCTGTTTACATGCAAACAATAACACTTTTTGACATTTTAGGATGCAAATATCTTTTGATTCTCTGAATATAGAGCTCTGAAAGAAAATAGGGTGTTACACTGTTATGAATAAGTGAACTATTTAGCATTTATTCAGTCTTGTTGCAGTTTTCCAAGAAAATATCATGCTTTGAAAATGGCTATTTGACATTGTCTTATTAAAAATCTGCTTTACTAATTGATTTAGCAATTGACAATTTTAATTCCTTTATATATGTACAATGGAAATTGGTTAGCAGAAGGCCCCTCACATCCTTCCACTTTTTATTATATTTGGTCAAAGTTCCACTTTTAATTCAAAATTAATACATTTTTATATATTTAATCTTAACAAATTATTATCTCCAGAACAATACTATATATAACCCAACTATTTTTGGAATTGGGTTTCTAATTTCAATGTCTACAGGAAGGAATAAAAATATTGAATCATAGCATATTTTTTTATTTCGCTGCCGGTACCTACTTTAATGTGGACAATGGTGCCAACTAGTTACAGTAGGATTTGGGTGTAGAGAGTCTGCCTGCCCATTACGTTAATGTGGACAATGGTGACAACTAGTTACAGTAGGGTTTGGGTGTAAAGAGTTTCTGCATGCCCATTACTTTAATGTGGACAATGGTGACAACTAGTTACAGTAGGGTTTGGGTGTAAAGAATCTCTGCCTGCCCAGTACTTTAATGTGGACAATGGTGCCAACTAGTTACAGTAGGGTTTGGGTGTAAAGAGTTTCTGCCTCCCCATTACTTTAATATGGACAATGGTGACAACTAGTTACAGTAGGGTTTGGGTGTAAAGAGGTTCTGCCTCCCCATTACTTTAATGTGGACAATGGTGACAACTAGTTACAGTAGGGTTTGGGTGTAAAGAATCTCTGCCTCCCCATTACTTTAATGTGGACAATGGTGCCAACTAGTTACAGTAGGGTTTGGGTGTAAAGAATCTCTGCCTCCCCATTACTTTAATGTGGACAATGGTGCCAACTAGTTACAGTAGGGTTTGGGTGTAAAGAATCTCTGCCTCCCCATTATTTTAATGTGGACAATGGTGCCAACTAGTTACAGTAGGGTTTGGGTGTAAAGAATCTCTGCCTCCCCATTACTTTAATGTGGACAATGGTGACAACTAGTTACAGTAGGGTTTGGGTGTAAAGAGTTTCTGCCTCCCCATTACTTTAATGTGGACAATGGTGACAACTAGTTACAGTAGGGTTTGGGTGTAAAGAGTTCTGCCTCCCCATTACTTTAATGTGGACAATGGTGACAACTAGTTACAGTAGGGTTTGGGTGTAAAGAGTTCTGCCTCCCCATTACTTTAATGTGGACAATGGTGCCAACTAGTTACAGTAGGGTTTGGGTGTAAAGAGTCTGCCTCCCCATTACTCCTTTGAGATGCTGATGGTGTGTGCTTTTATTAAGTACACAATTGCCGACACTATATTTAAGTAGTTTGATTATTTCCTTTAAAGTCCTCCTCTTTTCCCCCATTGTTTCATATATTATGTTATATATGTTATATATTATTCTTTTGTTCATTCTGAACGGCACAATCTGATTATGGTTGAAATGTTGTCATTTACGTCACATACACATACAAACACGTCACACACATATGCATACACATACACAGTATGCACACACATTGATTCTTGTCGGTATCTAACCCCGCCCTCTGCATTATTGGAACACATTATGAACGGGCTGTGGTCGGTATTAGGATAATGCGGCTGAGAGAGATGTCGTGTCATGATCTCCCAGTGGGGCAGCACTATAAAGTCACCATGTGTACGCCCTGTAAAAAGTCCTAATATGACTTTAAATGTTCCCAGGACCTAACACCAACAAAAAAATAGACTTGTCAAGTCTTTGGTGGTGTGCCAAATATTGAATATTGAATATTGAATATTGCTGTTCGCCTGTGTTTCAGACGAAGATTGATCCGGAGACCATATTCACCAAGATGGGGCGGATAGGTAAGGGCAGCTTCGGGGAGGTGTTCAAGGGCAACGACAAGCGGACGCAGCAGGTGGTCGCCATCAAGATCATCGACCTGGAAGAGGCTGAGGATGAGATCGAGGACATCCAGCAAGAAATCATGGTCCTGTCGCAATGTGACAGCCCCTACGTCACAAAGTACTTCGGGTCCTATCTCAAGGTCAGTCAGCGACCACGCCGTGTTGTATATTGTGATATGTCAGTATTATTACGACTGGAGTGGTGCTGTCTTGTTGGTTCCGTGAGTCCTCACTACCCGAAACCTGCGCCGCCACCATTCCGCCCACTTCCGCTTGGTTAGGGGGGGGGGGGGGGGGGGGGGGGGGGGGGGGGGGGCACTAACCACTCTGCCAGCCGCTGCCTCCAGCGATACATCACCACTTGTTTTCTATGTTTCTGAACAAGGCATTATTGAATTAACTTTCAATTATTTGGGTGATGTACCCCCAAATAGCCATAGCTTACCCTCATTAGCCCATGTCCATCTATAAATACCCCCCCTCCCAAGAACAATTAGCTTCAGAATATGCATACTTAATGTGAAGTTTGTGAATTTAAATCAAATTCAACACATTTTTTCACAATTCATTTTATTTTGCCAACTTAGATGAAGAGCAAAAAATGCGTACACAAATTCAGCCATCGGGGTTTGCAAATAGTGCACACATACAAATTGAAAATATTTGTTCTTTTTAAATTGATGTGGGTGGGTCAAAGATCCAGTTAGATTTTTGAAGTATTATTATTGGGAAAGTCTTCGTATAGTTTTTTTCCCCTGACAAAACTGAAATGCTGGCCAGAACGCCTCGTTTATTGTAATGATGTGGTGGGTGGGGAAAGTGTAGCCAAAGACCCTATAATACTAAGACGGCTCACTCAGCCTGTACTGTGTGATCAAAATGATCAAACCCACCACTTCATGTGCTGGCTGTTCTCTTGGTTAAACAGGTGCTATATTATATGTATAAATGTATATGTGAATGTGAAAGATGTGCGATGATGATGATGATGCTGATGATGATGTGTATTTGTTCATATCAATTTCATATTGATGTCTATTCATATTTACCTATCTCATGTATAATATAATTGTATGTGTTTACATGTGAAACACCAACTAGCAGCTGGGCTGATCAAACCCACCACAAGGTGGCACTGCAAAATTTACATTACCATGGGAGAGATAGGGAGTGAGCCGTCTTAGTATTATAAGGTCTTTGGTGTAGCGAAACATGCTTCGGTGAAAACACCAATGGCAGTGAATCATCCACATAAAAAAAATTCTGTGGTTAAGAACTGATCGGTTCCTCATTACTAGAAGAATGATGCTCACACACTGAAAAGGTAATAAGACTCCAGTTGTCAACTGACTTGTACACATTGTTAATAATCAACATGTGTGCAGATATGTAACGGTTTAGGTTTTTATGCTCGAAATTAAAGCTGCAGTCCGATGAAAGTATCAAATTTTCGAAAGCAAAACACTAGATGTGATCCTACATAACATTAAACATGTTGCCGCATAGAAGGTATGCGAAGTCAATTTAATATAACCTTTCAGTTTCACTGCTGAAATCTATGATGATCTAGCATTTTGATCTGCATGTTAAAATTAATTTGCTTTCACTTCAAACATCTCCAAAGTTAATTAACCCTTAAAAAATATAAGTTACTTCCAACTAAAGTAAAGTATGTTATTGCAATCAACCTAATATATTTGTCAAAAGAAATATGGTAGAAACTCAAGACTATGCAACTTTGCAATCATAGTTGATTTTAAACATATTATTATTATTTTATTTTATTATATTTTTTCAAGAATATTTTATAACTGCCCTAATTTGGGAAGAACGTGTCATAAATACTCACATTTCTCCGCAAACAGGGGACGAAGTTGTGGATTATTATGGAGTACTTGGGAGGCGGTTCGGCGCTAGACCTCATGAAGGCAGGAACATTCGACGAAACCTACATTGGAATAGTACTACGAGAAATTCTCAAAGGTCTAGACTATCTACACTCGGAAGGCAAATTACATCGAGACATTAAAGGTAAGGAGTGCCTTCGGGACGTGTTAACTTGCGTGTACTTTGATACCACCTGCTTTAGGGACAGGCGGTGCATAAATATGAATGCGCTTCACAATCCGAACAATGTTCAGAGGGGTTCGGGGTAGGAGAGGGTAAACACCATGTTCTGATTGCTATATACAGATGAACCTCGATCCAACGGACTAATAAGGGGGAGCAGTTGTCTGTTAAAGCCGTTTGTCCGTTGCAGCGATGAAATTGCTTTATCTATCGGTCCCATAGTGATAATGTGGAAAACAGAGTCGGTACCCGTCCTAATATGACCTTAGATGTTGCTAGGATATAAAGTAGCGGTCCAACGGACACCGCTGCAATGGATTCCGGATCCAACGGACACAATCCGGGAGTTTTAAACGTTCGGACCAGATATTCACTCTAGCGGATTGTGTCCGTTGGATCCGGAATCCGTTGCATCGGTGTCCGTTGGATCGAGGTTCATCTGTATATATATATATATGTGTGTCGTTTACATTATTCATAACTGAATTTGTCTCAAATGACAAGACACCTACTAGCACTAATCCGGGCAACATTGGTCTACACGCAGAATTGTCCTTTTCAAGACATATATTACCGTACTAGTATTGCAATTACCAGTAAATGGTGCGAATGTATCTATGTATGTATGTGGGTCATTCTCTAAAACTGGGCACAAAAGTGTGACATGGAAACCAAAAGTGAAAACCTTCAAAATAATAACA
This sequence comes from Branchipolynoe longqiensis, assembly GCA_030323885.1. Classification (NCBI taxonomy): domain Eukaryota; kingdom Metazoa; phylum Annelida; class Polychaeta; order Phyllodocida; family Polynoidae; genus Branchipolynoe; species Branchipolynoe longqiensis. The sequence continues at coordinate 24,728,357 of CM059197.1, forward strand.
AAAATCCTTCCAAATAATAGCCTAATCCAATGTCCTATGAAGGGTTGCATGTTTTGCATATGTCAGAGTTGACAAAAATGACTTTCACGTTTTGAATTAGATCTTATACAAATTGAGCAATACATTAATATCACTCGTGTAACATGAAAATCAAAGACACATCCAGAACCTCATTTTAACATATACAACATAGTCAAACAAGATTTGATTTATTACTGTTAAGCAGACAAGGTTATGAGTTACAAGAAAAAAGTTGAAAAAATAAGTTGAAAAAAGGTTTGGCTACATGTATGGTGTCAATGTGTAATTTTTCACATTTTCACTCTAGCGCAAAATCATACAATTATAATTTTGATATCTTTTGTGGGATAAATTGAATACATGTAGAACTGCTAACATACCTGATAGACAGAGGCTATAATACTTATTTGACTTGCTATCAATAAAACAAAGACTTAATTATCAGCATCGTAACGTGGAGACCAAATATGTGGTGCCCAGTTTTGGAGAATAACCCATGTATGTATGTATGTATGTATGTATGTATGTATCTATCTATCTATCTATCTATCTATCTATCTATCTATCTATGTGTGTATGTTTGTATCTATGTATGTATCTATGTATAAATGTAAGCTTCTACTTTACTGATATTGTAATTACCAGGAAACGACGTATATAAATATAGTTGGGACTCTGTCAGACTCATTCGGCCACTTAATGAAATAAAACTGTTCAAAAGCTTCAGTAACAATAACAAAGTTTAAAGTAACGCACCAAAACCGTAAATAGTCGGATTGGCAGCATGACAACCCCTTAGTGGGAGATGTAGTTTCCAAATTGAAGAACATGCACACTTCCAAGTTTGGCACCGGAAGTAGATCGATGTGGTCCCGCCCCGGGCGTCCGTTGTGCTAGTTCGGCTGTGCATCATTGGGGCGCCACTGGGACGTGTGCATAGACCTACCCGACTCTACAAGGGGACGTGTTCCCAATCAATCGCTGCATGAATAGAATGAGGCTATCCTATTAAGCAATATATTATTTATTTCAATTTGATTCCCCCCACCCATCGACCTCCAACCCAATATATTGTTATCGGAAACTTGCCATAATGTACTGATGGGTAAGGGTTGGTAGCGGGTGTTTTGGGCTCCCTGTGGTGTAATTTGAACCTCCTGGCACAAAGAACTGGAGGGTAATTCCTACATATGCTTCCTGTGTACGCAGCTGTTTGGTTGCACTTTTTTATTTCTTCTTTTCCTATCGCTCCTCTTTATGTTTAGTTGGCAAACATCCCCAAATACAGGGACTGGTAGGAGGTGGTGGTGGTGGTGGTGGGGGGGGGGGGGGGGGGGGGTCAGTCCATATATGTGTGGGTGCGGAGTGAGTAGTTGCTATATGTGGAGGTGGGCGGTTGTTAGTGTATGTGGGTGTGGGAAGGGGGTAGTTACTATATGTGGGGGTGCAGGATAGTATATGTGGAGGTGGGGGTTGTTAGTATATGTGGGTGTGGGAAGAGGGTAGTTACTATATGTGGGGGTGCAGGTTAGTATATGTGGAGGTGGGGGGTTGTTAGTATATGTGGGTGTGGGAAGGGGGTAGTTACTATATGTGGGGGTGCAGGTTACTATATGTGGAGGTGGGGGGGTTGTTAGTATATGTGGGTGTGGGCAGGGGGTAGTTACTATATGTGGGGGTGCAGGTTACTATATGTGGAGGTGGGGGGGGGGGGGGGTTAGTATATGTGGGTGTGGGAAGGGGGTAGTTACTATATGTGGGAGTGCAGGTTAGTATATGTGGAGGTGGGGGGGGGGGGGCGGTTGTTAGTATATGTGGGTGTGGTAAGGGGGTAGTTACTATATGTGGGGGTGCAGGTTACTATATGTGGAGGTGGGGGGTTGTTAGTATATGTGGGTGTGGGAAGGGGGTAGTTACTATATGTGGGAGGTGCAGGTTAGTACCTGTGGAGGTGAGGGTTGTTAGTATATGTGGGTGTGGGAAGGGGGTAGTTACTATATGTGGGGGTGCAGGTTAGTATATGTGGAGATGGGGGGGGGGGGGTTGTTAGTATATGTGGGTGTGGGAAGGGTGTAGTTACTATATGTGGGGGTGCAGGTTAGTATATGTGGAGGTGGGGGGTTGTTAGTATATGTGGGTGTGGGAAGGGGGTAGTTACTATATGTGGGGGTGCAGGTTAGTATATGTGGAGGTGGGGGGGTTGTTAGTATATGTGGGTGTGGGCAGGGGGTAGTTACTATATGTGGGGGTGCAGGTTACTATATGTGGAGGTGGGGGGGGGGGGGGGTTGTTAGTATATGTGGGTGTGGGAAGGGTGTAGTTACTATATGTGGGGGTGCAGGTTAGTATATGTGGAGGTGGGGGGTTGTTAGTATATGTGGGTGTGGGAAGGGTGTAGTTACTATATGTGGGGGTGCAGGTTAGTATATGTGGAGGTGGGGGGGGTTGTTAGTATATGTGGGTGTGGGAAGGGGGTAGTTACTATATGTGGGGGTGCAGGTTAGTATATGTGGAGGTGGGGGGGGTTGTTAGTATATGTGGGTGTGGGAAGGGGTGTAGTTACTATATGTGGGGGTGCAGGTTACTATATGTGGAGGTGGGGGGGGGTTGTTAGTATATGTGGGTGTGGGAAGGGTGGTAGTTACTATATGTGGGGGTGCAGGTTAGTATATGTGGAGGTGGGGGGTTGTTAGTATATGTGGGTGTGGGAAGGGTGTAGTTACTATATGTGGGGGTGCAGGTTAGTATATGTGGAGGTGGGGGGTTGTTAGTATATGTGGGTGTGGGAAGGGTGTAGTTACTATATGTGGGGGTGCAGGTTAGTATATGTGGAGGTGGGGGGTTGTTAGTATATGTGGGTGTGGGAAGGGGGTAGTTACTATATGTGGGGGTGCAGGTTAGTATATGTGGAGGTTGGGGGGTTGTTAGTATATGTGGGTGTGGGAAGGGGGTAGTTACTATATGTGGGGGTGCAGGTTAGTATATGTGGAGGTGGGGGGGGGGTTGTTAGTATATGTGGGTGTGGGAAGGGGGTAGTTACTATATGTGGGGGTGCAGGTTACTATATGTGGAGGTGGGGGGGGTTGTTAGTATATGTGGGTGTGGGAAGGGGGTAGTTACTATATGTGGGGGTGCAGGTTACTATATGTGGAGGTGAGGGTTGTTAGTATATGTGGGTGTGGGAAGGGGGTAGTTACTATATGTGGGGGTGCAGGTTACTATACGTGGAGGTGGGGGGTTGTTAGTATATGTGGGTGTGGGAAGGGGGTAGTTACTATATGTGGGGCGTGCAGGTTAGTACATGTGGAGGTGAGGGTTGTTAGTATATGTGGGTGTGGGAAGGGGGTAGTTACTATATGTGGGGGTGCAGGTTAGTATATGTGGAGGTGAGGGGTTGTTAGTATATGTGGGTGTGGGAAGGGTGTAGTTACTATATGTGGGGGTGCAGGTTAGTATATGTGGAGGTGGGGGGTTGTTAGTGTATGTGGGTGTGGGAAGGGGGTAGTTACTATATGTGGGGGTGCAGGTTAGTATATGTGGAGGTGAGGGGTTGTTAGTATATGTGGGTGTGGGAAGCGGGTAGTTATTATATGTGGGGGTGCAGGTTAGTATATGTGGAGGTGGGGGTTGTTAGTATATGTGGGTGTGGGAAGGGGGTAGTTACTATATGTGGGGAGTGCAGGTTAGTATATGTGGAGGTGGGGGGGTTGTTAGTATATGTGGGTGTGGGAAGGGGGGTAGTTACTATATGTGGGGGTGCAGGTTAGTATATGTGGAGGTGAGGGGTTGTTAGTATATGTGGGTGTGGGAAGGGTGGTAGTTACTATATGTGGGGGTGCAGGTTAGTATATGTGGAGGTGAGGGGTTGTTAGTATATGTGGGTGTGGGAAGGGGGTAGTTACTATATGTGGGGGTGCAGGTTAGTATATGTGGAGGTGGGGGGTTGTTAGTATATGTGGGTGTGGGAAGGGGTGTAGTTACTATATGTGGGGGTGCAGGTTAGTATATGTGGAGGTGGGGGGTTGTTAGTATATGTGGGTGTGGGAAGCGGGGTAGTTACTATATGTGGGGGTGCAGGTTACTATATGTGGAGGTGGGGGGTTGTTAGTATATGTGGGTGTGGGAAGGGGGTAGTTACTATATGTGGGGGTGCAGGTTAGTATATGTGGAGGTGGGGGGTTGTTAGTATATGTGGGTGTGGGAAGGGGGTAGTTACTATATGTGGGGTGCAGGTTAGTATATGTGGAGGTGAGGGATTGTTAGTGTATGTGGGTGTGGGAAGTGGGTAGTTACTATATGTGGGGGTGCAGGTTAGTATATGTGGAGGTGGGGGTTGTTAGTATATGTGGGTGTGGGAAGGGGGTAGTTACTATATGTGGGGGTGCAGGTTACTATATGTGGAGGTGGGGGTTGTTAGTATATGTGGGTGTGGGAAGGGGGTAGTTACTATATGTGGGGGTGCAGGTTAGTATATGTGGAGGTGGGGGGTTGTTAGTATATGTGGATGTGGGAAGGGGGTAGTTACTATATGTGGGGGTGCAGGTTAGTATATGTGGAGGTGAGGGATTGTTAGTGTATGTGGGTGTGGGAAGTGGGTAGTTACTATATGTGGGGGTGCAGGTTAGTATATGTGGAGGTGGGGGTTGTTAGTATATGTGGGTGTGCGGAGGTGGTAGTTACTATATGTGGGGGTGCAGGTTAGTATATGTGGAGGTGGGGGGTTGTTAGTGTATGTGGGTGTTGGAAGCGGGTAGTTACTATATGGAGGGTCGGAAGGGATTAGTTACTATGCGGATGGTAGGGAAGGGGTAGTTCCTATATGTGATGGTGGGGAGGGATTAGTTAGTGTATGTGAGGGTGTGGAGAGATTAGTCACTACAGTAAAACCTCTCTGACCGACCACCTCCACAGATCAACCACTCCCCTATATCGATCGCTTTATTTGAGTCCAAAACGATCGCCCATAATAAATTGTAATGATAAAACAACTTCCTAAACGACCACCGCCTTAATGGGACCATTTAATGCCAGTGCCTTGGTGGGTCGATTTAGAGGGATTTGACTGTAGGGAGGGGTTAGTTACTACATCAGTACATGTTGGGGTGGGAAGGGTCTCTGGGCTCTAATTGTCATGAATATAATTACCGTTCTCCAAACCTGAGTGTAGCATTAGACTAACACTGTGGCATGTTCTTCAGTGCTAGATGTGAGCGCATTGTCCACAGGTTGATGAGTGTCATGTTTACAGCCCGCCACCCACCTGTCCCGCTATAACGCCTTGTGCCCGCACTTCTCTCCTGTAGCGGCGAATGTCCTCCTGTCGGAAGGCGGCGACGTCAAGTTGGCCGACTTCGGAGTGGCCGGACAGTTGACGAGTACGACGAGTAAACGCCACACGTTTGTAGGCACGCCCTTCTGGATGGCCCCGGAAGTCATTAAGCAATCCGCCTACGACTCCAAGGTGAGTGACCCAGGGGGCGCCACGGGCAGGTGACGGGGAGAGGGTGACATGAGCAGGTGATGTGAGGCGGTGACGGGGATATGCTGTCCTGGATGGATGTATGGGTGGATGGATGTATGGGTGGGTGGGGTTTTTATGCTGTGACGGCAATACATGTTTTATTTACAGAAACTCAGTCTGTAGGATAGATATATTGACAAAGTGTTCAAACTGTCCATAACTTCAGCTAATGGGCAGGGGTGGGGGGAGGGGGAGGGAGGTCTGTATAGAACTACAATGCTTCCTATTCCCATTTAAATCCACATTAAGCACTGAATGCCATCAGCAGCTGCTGCGAGCATCACTTAGTCTGTTCTCGGCTTCTGTTGTGAAGTTTTGAAGAACTGCACCTTCGGTTAGCAGCTTTGAATTTCTAGCCCGTTTGAACGTCCGAGGCGTCGAGGTGCCCATTCCATCAGCGCAGCCGTTGCTATAGCAACACACCCATTCCCCACATATTGCATCCTGCTCGGCGGGCTTTGTCGTTACGCTGTCGCCATGGCAACCCATTAATAACGCACGCCAGTGGACATAGTGCTAGGATTCCCCACGCCCAGCTGTGTGCACGGTGGCGCCCTCTGTATGTCAGCGTGCACTCTGGGCACCGGCTGGTACCTGGCAACGCAAGCTGGGCTCCGGCAGGTGGGCCTTTCACCAGTGGGTCGTCGGACAAGTTTGTCAAAATGTGCAATGGTTCTGGTATTATATAGTAGTTCATCTTGTATTATATCCTAGTTGATATTGTATTATATAGGAGTTAAGCTTGTATTATATAGGAGTTAAGTTTGTATCATATGGGAGTTAATCTGATATTAAATAGGAAAGTTTGTATCATATGGGAGTTAATCTGATATTAAATAGGAAAGTTTGTTTTATATAACGACACCTCTAGAGCACATTGATTTTTATCATCGGCTATTGGATGTCAAGCGTATTCAATAGGAGTTAATCTTGTATATTTATATAGGCATTAACCTTGTATTATATCAGATAATCTGGTATCATATAGTAGTTATCGGGTATTATCTAGGAGTTAATCATATATTATATACTAGTTAATCTGGTATTATATCCTAGTTAATCCGGTATTATATCCTAGTTAATCTGGTATTATATAGTTGTTAATATGGCAGTATATAGTTAATATGGTAGTGTATAGTAGTTAATCTGAACTGTTGGATACAGTTCCCTGATTGTTTGAGATGCTGCTGTGCAGGCAGATGCTTCATTGGGAGATGATGTGTATATTGGGGTGTACGTTATTGGGAAACGCTGTACAGTAAAACCTCTCTAACCAACCACCTCCACAGATCGACCACTCCGCTATATCGAGGGCTTTATTCGGGACCCAACAATACCATTGTAACCATATTCTAACTCCCTAAACCGACCACGTCCCTAAATGGACCACATAAAATCGGTCGATTTAGAGAGGTTTCTCTGTATAGGAATATGTTTTAATGGGGTATGTGCTTTGTTGGGAGACACTTGATGGGGATACACTGTAGGGCAGATTCCATTATTGGGAGACGCCCAAACAGGCATGTATTCATGCTACTACATGCAATTCAATCAGTACCCAATTGTAAATTAGCTAACATTATGCACTGAAAATCAAATGTGTTTAGCTTTAAGTTTGTTGTTGCGAAGAGCCTATGTTACCGGACCTCATGAGTGATCTTGTTCCAATATACGTAGCACAGAATTGTCAAATTAATACAAAAATAGATTACTTGCATATGCTGGAATATGTTATCACAATTAGTAAGGACTACGTGAATATCTATGAAAATTGTGGGTTTTTTTAATGATGAAATTCTTTGGTTGCTGTATATAATTTGTGTACTGATTCTGAGTTGTCTTCATTGCAGGCTGATATATGGAGTTTGGGCATCACAGCAATAGAATTAGCAAAGGGTGAACCGCCCAACTCCGATTTACACCCTATGCGGGTCTTATTTCTAATACCGAAGAACAACGCGCCACAGTTGACAGGCAGCTATAGCAAAGTATTCAAGGAGTTTGTCGACCTGTGCTTAAATAAAGACCCAGAAAACGTAAGTGAATCACATGTGTGTATGTGATGTGTGCAAGGAACATTCATTAAAGAAGAATTTCCTGTATTTACATATACTTCTCATTCTATTGCTTGGACATAGTGGGCTTGGACCTAATGTTTTAGATATATTCATGAGTATGACCTCAGCTAAAAATGTGTAACCTGAAAAAGAATTGTCCTTAAAACATTACATGACATGTGGAATTGTCTGTTAAGAGTAACAACCGCGTAAATGATGCAATGGCAGGACTAGTTGTTCTACCTGAGACCACCTTTTGGCTACCACCTCCCTGACTGGAACAAATAAATACCTCCAGGTATTTTTTGCATGTATAGTATTTCTTTGTACACTACAGTTTTGGAAAACAGCCATGGTGGTGATTCCGCAGCAAATATTAAAAAACAATGATAGGGGAGTGTGTGTAGGGGGGAGGGGGGGGGGGTCAAACATATTTAAAAGTACTACAGGAAGCATTTACTGTCACCAATCACACTTTGGCTGGTAGCTCTGTGCATGTGCTGTGTTTAGAAAGTAACATGCGTGTACTAGGGACATTTCTCGTGCTGTTAAGTGTTATACTAGATCCCTACTGAGTGTGTAGTCAGTTCAGACTCTTTTTTAAATACTATAGGTTCTTACCAGTATGTTGATGCTTGCATTCAAAGTTATTAACATTGTGGAAATCCTACTGTTCCCTATACAATGTGTATGTTCATGTGAGAAGTTAACTAGCCCAGAGTTTGAACCTGGGTCCCACTCACGTGCAGGCTGGTCGACAAAACGAACCTGCGCATTCCCACCAACTTGACATTCTGGTATGAACACGGTTCTACTTATACAGCTATGCAGGTTATAAGTCTGGGTTGTGAATTTGTGGTCTATATTAGGGCCACTACAATATTGCTATCAGTTTATATGAATAGTTCTTCCCCCTGCAAAGAGTTGTAGGGTGATACAAGCAGTACTGGTAATACCCACAGAGGTGTGTGTGAGTGTGAGAATTTACACAGTGGTGAATATATTCAGCAAGGCGCTGTTTGCTTAGACGGACAGCACCAGCAAGTTCACATCAGTCTAGTTTCAAACATTCAGTAAGCGATTTGACGTGGATCTTAGCGGTTGATATTCGCAATGTGAATGAGAAGAAGTCGAAGCAGCAATCCAAGTTACACGTTTTTATTGAACCAAGTCAGGTGAGCTGGAAAGCCTGTGTGTAACTCCCATTGGATCCTTCCACCGAGGTTATATAGTCCAACATTGTGTTGTTTAGGGAGAGGTTGCGCCAAGTCCAAAGTGAAGCACCTTAGGCCTGGTCTCGTACTAGATTCAATAATAATAATAATAATAACTGAGTTCATTTCAAATTTGACAATCGATACCCACAAATAACGTACAAACACCCCATAAACAACAAAAGTCTTAGACATTTTATAGTAAAAGCCGTTCTTTTTTTCAAATTTCTCACAGATCAATTTCAGTTTCAGTGCACTAACATGATTTTGACTGTTGCTCTTGCCACTTTTAGCGGCCGGTAGCAAAGGACCTGTTAAAACACCAGTTCATTCGGCGAGCGAAGAAAACCGCATACCTGCAAGAGCTTATAGAGAAGTACAAGAAATGGAAAGCATCCGGAGCCGGTGAAGATGACAGAAGTAGTGATGAGGATATGTGAGTACTCTTACCTATTCTTTTATGTATTATATAGTGCAGTTCTGACTTGGCTCACTTAAAGGTCAACTAAGCCATTACTAACATTCCACATCCCACATGTCTCCCATCTGGTCATTACGCATGTCCGTGCTGTACCAGGGTGCAAATCTGGGCCTCAAATGATTAAAAAATGTTTTACACATGGGCGATCCATGAAGTCGCAGCTTCAGCTTCCAGGCAAAAGTTGGGGTTTGTTGTCCCTCCCAGCCCTAGCCTTCACTATAGACCCTACGGCTATGCTTTAAAGTCACGTTACACATATAACCACATGTCTCCTGATGACCAAAAGTTGTAATATTCTTGCCATATATTTTTTTTAGTGTAGATTGCAGTGAAATTGTCCTAGCAGACATTTTACTTCGGATGAAATACTACTTAGTGTGTGTGTGTATGTATTCACCCTTCCCCAACCTTCCACCATGTAAGTTGGAGCTGTGTCCCGGCATGCTGCGTCGCAGGGTCAGTCCTTCGTAATAGGCCAGTGAAACGAGGAACACATGTCTTAGTCCAATTGTTGTTAATGTTAAACCAACCAAATAAGAAAGTGTGATTAATGATAATGTTTGCATTATTAGACGAGTGTGAGAAGGGCCAATAGCTTGTAAGGTTTCATTGATACCAACAATAAGATGAAAAGAGCATACTTCTATGTTGTACACATGCTTGGCGCTAGATTCCTAAACTACGATATTTCATGAGCTGAATTATATTAAAGATGAATTAGAGCGGTGTTGCATCATGTGTGATTTCAGCGATGATGATAACAATGAGGATGACCCCGCAAGCAGCGTAGAGTGGGACCTGGGAACTGTTCGGGTACGGGACCAACGCAAGGTGCCGAACGGAGAACCCCCATTCGAGGTAGGCATCGTAGTCTATATAGTGTGTACCTGTGTACTCATCAGTCTAATCTATGATGTTTTAATGTAATTCTTCTTTTATTATTAGGAAGTCCTTGAATTATTGGAATTCCTTTTTCTTTTACCTTTTCCTCTCTTTTTTTCGTATAAAGAAATTGTTTTCGGAAAGATGAGTTGAGCTTTTAGTACGGGTCTTTGAAATGTTCCTTTACCAGAAGCTTGCTGTAAGCATGCTGGCAAACCAGGTATGCTGTTCAGATTTCAGCATTTGGAGTTGTGCGTACAGGATCCATGTGCAAACCTCGGCTAGGGGGCACACTTTGTGTTCTATGACACATGATGTGGATCCTTGTGCTGCCGGCAACCCTAAGTGATTGATACAAATGTCATATTTCAGTAGAGGTGGCTTGGACCCATTTTCACTTTGACACTATCGCTCCTGAAATGCCCATTTAGGATGCTATCTCCTTAGGTTCTTATTCGGCTCATCCTCATGGCTGTTCTGTAATGGCTGCGATTAAACCATATACCACCACACATTTCTGGCAGCAGGAGGCCCCAAACCCACGACGAAAGTCGGTATCGTCAGGGGCTTCGAAGCACCAGAGTATCGTAAGTGCCATTTGCAGGTTATTTCCACCAACCCATAGACCCTCTCATCCCCCCCCCCCCTGAACCCAGACCCCACACCTATACCCACACCCATTCCCCGCTCAACTGAGGCGATACCAAAGGTTTGTCTTTTATATATTACAATATGATTTGTCAGTGTTGTATATTTGCAATTACCATGTCTGGTGTTGAAATGAAGATGGTTTACAAACTGACATCGTATCTGCTGCATTCCCTTTGATACTATGAGTGACATGTTCTCTCCCACCGGGCTCCTTGCCAACTTCCTTTTACGGACAGTACACCTCCGCACCATCAACATCATAAGGACTGTCCGTGAAACCAGCGACCACAACGTCTTTGGACATACACATCTGACCCACCCCTACCCTCACCTTACATTTCCTGTCTTCCATCTTCTCCCTTGTGGGAATTTCTCCGAAACCGATGTTTCATACAAAGCATCCCTGTGTGCATGCAGATATATACATAAATTATGAATGTGGTGTTTTTCATGAATCAGCGACTTTTACCTTCTTCATAACTTTCAAGTGTTCAGTTTTGTGAAGTGGGTATGACTAATGTTACCCTTGTAATTATGTTCTTCTTGGAGCACTTAATGATTTATATAGTTCATGGAGTTTCAGCTAGAATAGAAATTGTGGTGATGTTTGTGGATGTAGATTTAATGCCAAGGTAACAGTTAAAACCTGAAGTTACTTCGAGGGAAATTGATGTTGAACTCAACTCAGGTATGAGAACACGGCACCATTAACCCGGGTCTATGCTTCACTTTGAGGGGTAGGCGAAATATTATTTTAATCCTTGCATAAAGGTCACTTTCATCACTAGTCATTGTCATCCCTGCTTTTATTGCAGCACCATGGGCGCAAGTCGCGCAAGCTTTACCAGCCTCCTCCGCTGTTAACTGCACTCGATTCAAACAACATCTCTGACTTTGATGTGCTTGTAAGTCTCCTGTCATCTTGGGTTGCATTGTCTGACGGAGAGGAGGAGAGCCAGTGATTTCTGGTGTGGCTGCATCTTTGCCTGAACACTACAACAACAGCAATGGCAGCTAATATGTGTATGGGTTTAGATGGAAAGGATGAATTTGTTTGGGTGTGGTTGGAACTCTTTAGTCTGCAAAACGAAAGGTGTACCTTTAAACTAGGTGATACTTGATACTGCAGTGTCAGCATGGATTAGACAAGTTGGTCAGAAAGTATTGGATTACCTTATTCTCCCTCTTCCCTCCCCTCCACAATGATGACTTCTGTGAAACCCAGTGGACATCATTGAGAAATTGATGTAAACACCACTGTTGACTGCATGCAGCCTTTTGAAGATGGCGATGATCACTCCATGACAATTGCAATAGTTTCCTGACACAAACCGTAGTGACGCTCCAAATCCATGCATCATTGCGCAACACTTGCGCCTTTCACGTAATTATGAAATAGATTGGTGGTCTCACAACATCAGGTTCTAGATGCCGTTTGCTGAGTCGGTTTTGGTGTTTGTTGTGTGCGTAGTCGGTTTTTGTGGTGACTGTATGCGTTTGGTGAAAACTGTGTCTAACGTATGGATATCGGCCATCGTTAGCAAGTTGGGTCTTCATTTATTATCTTGTTTGGGAAGTATGCTTTCTAATTCCTATTTAATTCAGTCAGAAAAGCGTTAAAAAACCATGATTTTAATTGATCAATTCAGGTACGGAACGCCGACTGGGATGCATGTCTCTGGTTACTTCATCAGAAGGACGTCACTTAGAAAGCATGGTTCTGATTGGTCAATTCAAGTGATGAATGATGTGCTCGGATGGTCATTATATAAGAGAAATAAATGTTGTCTGGAGTACTGATATGTATTTTAACTTGCTATATAGATAGTTCAATGTAATATGCCCCATTTTCAATCAATAGAGTGCATTATATATTGATGACAGTCTCGCGTTGTTAAATCTATGAGGGTTCATACAGCAAGATATGTGGTTCTTTCTATCATTGTGCCGCAAATCTCTACCTCATTGTGTTCATATTCATGCAGTGTAGGATTGAGTGCAATATACATAAACTGCACTATATAGGCCATTTCTTTTTAATACCTGTTTAGTCATTCTGTGCAATATACATTTAACAAATTGAATCTTCAGCCTATGCAGCCAAAACCCAGGCCACGCTATATAGACATGGAGATGTCTCCGACTATAGACAAACAAGACGGATTTCTACAGAACTCGAACCCTGCCCTGGCTCCAGCTGGGCAGTCGGGTCAGTCTTCGACCCCGCCTGTGGGTCTACCCCGCACCAGTCTGTCCCCACCGGCCACCCCGCCGGCTGGGCTGCCACGCACCATTCTGTCCCCGTCACCACCGCCCCATGTAAGTGGCAGATCTAAGTGAGCGGCTTCATCCTGGTGACACCTTATGTTGTCTGCCTTGACCATTTTACCCCACTGCTGGTGTGCTTTTAACCACACTCCGGCGTCATCTGCGATTTATCGCTAAGTCTTGTGGTGATTTCCCAACTCCAACCCCAACCCCAACCCCAACTCCAACCCCAAGTCCAACTCCAACACCAACACCAACACCAACACCAACACCAACACCAACACCAACACCAACACCAACACCAACACCAACACCAACTCCAACTCCAACACCAACTCCAACTCCAACACCAACACCAACTTCAACACCAACTTCAACACCAACACCAACACCCCCTGTGCCTGGTATGTCTATGTATCCAGCCTGCATGCTGTGTCTTCCTGGTTATCTACCGCTCCTGGCATTGTACAAAGTGTTTGCTCTGCATTGGCAGTAAGAATGATTCCATGCATTATTGACCAGCTCCATGTTTGGCTACCTGGATCTTCCTGACGAGTCATTACTTCTCTGCTTGTGTGATGTATGGCTTAGTGCTTGATGGCAATGTATATGTCAGTCTATAAACACGCCTTTTGCTTCTCAGCAACTTTGGTTCCTCTTCACTGGCGCCTGCGAAGTTTGTCGGCAATCCTGAATGAAATAACTGTCTGATTTGTGGCAGCTACCTTTGTTTCAATAGTTTAAGTCGTGGCCTCTGTCGGACACTAGTGAGCATCATGAAAACCACTATTTGATCTGGGAGGCCGGACGGGATGGCCGATCTGATAGAGCACTGGCTGGCCTCCTGTGTGAAAGCTCCGACTAGCAGACAAACCCCGACTGGGAAACAAACTAAACCAACGGCTTAAAAAAATTGGTAATTTTCGCTATCTAGCCTGGCATTCGGCATTGCGAGAATCAAGGACTCAGCTTTTCATGTGTGTTTTAGTATGTATGGTTTATACGACATCATTCTTACCGGAGAGGTGAGAACAACCAAGAATGCAATCTCTCGTTTTGGAGACTAGGAGTAGGTTACAAAAGTAAAATAACCCAATGAATCTCTGATTTGGTACACAAGACAGGCGTGTTTTTATAGTTGTAAACAACTGCAATTCTTGTCGGCCCATAGCTAACATAGAGCAGCAGCCTTTCTCCAGATGCTGCCAGCTCGACTTGGGTTCACCGGGCCCGCTGATGCCGGAGAATGTGCACTGGTCCGTCGACGTTCGTTCCCTGTGTGCCCGAGAAACAAGCAGCTGCAGTTGAGGATTCACCTCACCCACTGTTCACGTTCCCACTCCCTCTTGTGCTTGATGTAGGTCAGCGCATGCCGCTGGGCTTTGTTTCTCTCATGTTAGTGAAGGGTTTGATCCATGCTGCTCGGACAGGACGGAATGGCCAAATGAGTTGAGCGTCCGTCTCCCGTTTTGGTAGATCGTGGGATTCGAACCCACAGGTTCGAACCCTGGTCGAGTCAATCCAATGACTTAAAAATTGATACACGTCACTTCCACGTTACGTCACTCACAAGTCAGTACCCATCCTGATATGACCTTAGATGTCGCCAGGACGTAAAACTCCAACAACCAACCGACCATCCTGCTGGGTGAGGTTTGACCCTCTAGCTACAGCCACAGTGTTTTTCATCGATCATGTAATAAACCATAGCCCTTCCCTTTCAGCTCCAAGTAGAAGTTGTTCTGGTTCTGTGAATCTATATGAATGTTGGCCATGCCAACGTATAGTATAAGTAGGTCAAGTCTCCTGGATGGAGTAGTACATTATTATGGACAGTTCTGTTTGCCGACTGTTGTACCTGCTCCATGTTTGTAGATTTAGAGTTCCTGTCTGTAGCATTCTAGCAGCATGATTTTGAGCTATTGCAGCATGATTCTAAGCAGCCTGCTTTTCAGCAATGCGACCATAACTAAGCTGTGGCATGTTATAAACATTGTTTGGCGCTGATGTGAGTTGTGTTGACCTTGCTGCCTGTTGCCTGATCTAGGAGGAGACCCCGCGGATTGACACCCAGATCATCCCTCCACCGCCACCACCACCACTCCCACCCGCCCGGGAGCGGATTCTTGACGTAAGTCACTCAGCAAGTCGCTCTCCGTCTCATACTCACAGATCATGTTCAGTGAAGGTAGTAAGAGCGTCTTCAGAAAGATGGTTGAAGGTGGTATGTGAGTAAACAGTGTGAGACTGGATCGACCCATGTTTGTCAATAGGACAGATGCTCCTAACACCGCTTTAAAATTATTAACCATTTCTTAGGGTTTTTTTTTGTTACTTTGTACATATATAGCGCTGATCAACATGACTGCGGTGGCAGGAGGACATTTCATTGGACTAACACAGTTTTGTTTACTGAATCAAATAATTGTATTTTTGTTGTTATTTTATTAACAATGCTCAGGAATAGTCGGGATGGCTAACAACTAGATAAAAGATTCACCCGGTACTTGTAGTACACGGGTGAATACCAACCCTATATAAATACGGTCAAAAATAGCGTTAGTATGGAACAACAAGTAGAATGCCTGGCACCAGTGTCAAATGGTTACTTATATCAACACAGAGTTGGTGAATGAGAGAGAATGCAAAAAGACAAGATGGCGGCCGCAGAACACCGTCGATTTCACTTTTAAATCTCATTAAACTAGATATTATATTATATTTTTCAACTCAAAGGTAGCGGGCTATCAATAAGATAGATGTAAAGAATAAATGTTGCTTCTTAGATTGTGAAATTAGTCTCTCAATTCTTTTACCCGCATTTTCGACAGCTTTTATATAGGATTGGTTTGCACCCCTACTGCAGCAGTACGGGGTGAATTTTGTATCTAGCTAACAACCAGCTTTGTGTCATTGCACAGTCCGTTTGCTTTACTAACATGTACACATTTACGTGGTGTGAGAGAAGAGAATGCTGTAACTAGCACCATCAACTACGAAACTTTAGGAAGCCTTCGCATGCTCGCTCAGTGTTGCTGCAGACTTAACATTATCGTTAATCTAGTTAATTTACCGCTTTGTAATATTGGCTCTCTTGGCTCGTTCTATCCCTATGCTACTAGCTCGATATATAAATAGATCTAGAACAACTAACCAGTATGACATTTGCTTTTGACTGGCATAGTGTGTTTAAAGACATGGTTCTTGAACTTAGCTTAGTATGTCGTGGCATTTGTCATCAGGCCTGGAGTGTTTGTCATTAGGCCTGGAGTGTATAGGTGCTGCCATGTTGTTCAAAGGAATACAAACACTTAAACAAACAAACAAAGCTCTTTTTACAGTGAGTGATCACCAGGAACACATTATGCATTTGACAAGTATTATCCGACCTACATGTGAAAGTTATTTTCGACCTGTATGCAGCATGTGTTAGAAATAAGATAGGAGCTGTTTGTTAGATGATAACTGAAGCAGATCCTGGCATTTGGGGGTCTTCTGGTATGAAGTGACCACACTGCCTCAGCCAACTCCTGGGGTCCATAACTCAGGGATGAAAGATCTCTGCGATTTCTCGGATTTCCGGGATTTTTCAGTCCCGCAGCACCATCAGCGTAAACTACTAATATGTGGTGCAGACGCCACAGCACTATCAGCGTATACTACTAATAAATGCTCTAAACGCCATAACACTATCAGCATATACTACTATCACATGCTTCAAACGGCGCAGCACGATCAGCGTATACCAATATCTATGAAACCCAACTTCCGGAAATCTTCCGCGATTCTCTGACAATGCTAAGCCTATGGGAGAATATCAGCATTTCCGCTTTTTTTCCCGGAGACCACTTTCATCCCTGATAACTCTGATTACAATACTGGGGCGTGTAAGCACACCAGATCCCCGTTCTATGGTATAATATCGTTAGAAAAAATAACAAGAATAACCACCCTCCTGACATGTGGAAGGTCGGGAGTTTGAATCCCAGTCAAATCAAACCAATGGACTAATATTAATTTAATTAAATTGATGCTTGTCACTATCTAGCGTGGTGCTCAGCATTACTAGGACTTGTTAGCAGTATATCAGGATAATGTGCCTGTGCGGGATATCGGCTCATGGTTCCGGCAGCATGGTCTCCCAGTGAGGCAGCAGTATAAAGTCACCATGAGTGCACAGTGTCACAAGTCGTAGCCCATCCTGATATGACCTGTAAACCAACAAAGCCACAAACCTGGAACGCTGACGCACTGATAATAGGAGGATTTTATCAATCTTAGAGTATCCACACAATAGCCGGCTCTGATGAAGTAAGTTTCTGGTCATTTCCATTTGCGTGCCAGCTGAGATGTTAGAAACTGTGTAGCTTTCCGACAGATGCTCAGCAAAGTAATTGCCTACTTTAATAAGAAGCGACATGCCTATTGACAGTGCTTTCTTTCCCCCTAATAGCTAGTTGTATCATGTCTGCTACATCTCTTAGCATTAGACTCTATTGAAGTTATCATGGTTTACTTTTTGTAACCAGTACCTTCAAGTAAAGCGACGCTATCAACTACCAGGGTAATCAAACCACATCGCTTTTTATATAGGCACTCACAGCCATGTATGTGTTCATTCTTAGTAACTTACTGATAGTATGCTACTGTCTTTGGCTACTGCGAATTGTAGACACGTTTGATTGATGAGCAAGCAAGCTGAATGTTAGAAGTTATAGTGCCTGCTTCATACATTCCAGCAGAGCCCCTTTTATTGAAACAATTTCTTGTGATTTTAATTTATTTTAGTTTGTAAATATGAGTTGTTATTATTGAAGACAGTAAAGATATGAATTGTAAATGATTATGGAATTGCACATTTTTGTTATTTAGTTTCGTTGAAAGCAAGCTAAATTTTGTACTTTGGCTCTGCAACCAAATTTGAGTTGTTATTTATGATTTGTTCTGTTGCTTTAGTCATCCTCTTTTGTTCCATGGCAACCTTTTGTTTTGGGTTTACAGTACAGAGATCCATCCCCTGAGTCTCTCAACAGTTACCATGACAACAACCATGGTGATGGGTCTACGTGGACCAATGGGGGTGGCGACCAGTACACCCATGAGTGGGTGGGGCCGAGGCCCCATAGCCCAGCCCCTCCACTGCCAATCATGGCTGTCGCCCACCAATCAGAGTGCGTGGATGACTATGAGGAGCGGGTGGGGGATGGCCGCTATAACCACACCCCGCCACCCCCACCTCCACCTCCACCCCCGCCCCCACGACCTAGCTCGCCACCAGTAAGTTTACTCTACTGCTCAGGGACCTCTTCCTATTTACTGTCACCCCACTCCCCTTTCTGCACCCTTTGGTGGTGGATTGGTAACAGAAGGGGTCCCTGTGCAGCTAATTGTGCCAACCGTATCCTTGTAGACTTGTAGCCGCAGTCATTCCGATATCTCTTCCATGCTGGTCCACCACCTGTTAGTGTATTCTGCAGTAGACGCTTGTTCTGCCTGCGATGTATCGATACTCAAAGTATGGTTGTCCAGTGTGAATGAGCCTGTTGAACTAGTGATATTGATGCAAGTGAGGTAAATAGTAGAAGTTTCAGTCAGCAGCCGTGTTCTCCATGTAAGCAAGTGATATTTAATACGCATGGGGAATAAGTCTTTCTTTAGAACTTCCCAAACTAAACACAAAAGCTTCAGTAGTTATGCATGTTGTTAGAACCTTGCTACTTTAGCTTGGCACAATTGTGATTCTTAACACTGGATAGTTGAGCTATGGTTAGTCAGTTTGGCTGTACTGCCAACATTAATCAGATTTATGTTTTTTTTTAAATATTTATGATTGGCTGTGATTAAATTTAGAAAATAATTATCATTGAATTATCAACACTGGGTATCTTCGAGTTTAGCTAGCACTGCCAAATAGCAATACTGGACATTCTTGGTTAGTTTTACTATGAGCATAACTAATTTTGGTGGTGGTACATGCTTGATATTATTATTCAAATTAATATTGTTTGTCATGTATGCTATTTAGTGAGAGGTGTTGAGACTGGTAGAATCTTGGTTTGCCTTTCACCGACTGTTACCAGTCATACTCGGTCTCAGCTACTGTCTTATGTCCAAACTATTTAATCTTTTCACTTGAACTGTACATCGACTGGGTATTTCATCTGATTTTGAATGCGAGAGCAGTTTTTCAAATTTTAAAAAAGGGTGGGTTTTTTTTTCAATCCTTAAGTCTAGAAAACCGACAACAAAAATTGAATCTGAAAGATTAACTCACACTTTCTATCTTCCCTAGATTTACCTACAGATAACTAGGTCAAAATGGCTCTGATGAACAATGTACTAGAATGAATCAGTGCATTTGTGGTAAACTCATGTCATAGCAAAATGTAGTTTGGGCTGAACATTGGTTCAACGTATTTTGAAAGGCTCGTAGAGATTCAGAAGTGAGAATATACAGTGTGCTCTTGCACATGCTATTGTGTATGCTTATTTCTCACATATTTCTCTGGGGTGGCCATTTGTTTTGTGCTTAATTGAAGATACTATTAATTCGATTATTGGCACTTTACTAACAAAATAGTTGTCTAAGAATAAAACAACTTAAATAAAATTTCAGCCCAATCAATTCTGAGGTTGTCCATCCTAGTCTGTTCTATGCATAAAATGAAATTCTTAGTCACATTCCATTGTGTATTCGCACAATTGATTTTTATGTGAATGCAGCGCTTTTCCTTCCGTGCAACCCATGACTTGGTATTAAGACAAGAAATTTGCTTAGTGAGTAGGGGGGTAAGCATTTTTATTCATCTGAATGTCAACTTTCTTAAGTGCCAAAGCACTGGTCTTTCGTCCATGTCTTTGAGTTATTTACACTTACATATTACAAGAAACATGGATGGATTCAAGTTAAAGATTTAATTCTTGAAAATTACCTCCACTGATAGTGTGACTACCAACCCGTCTGATGGGGGCCTCCCCTGTTTAATCGTCCCAATAATCCTGAACGATGATCTAAGAAATCTGTGTGGCTTTTAGGCAGCTGACACTAAAATAAGAAATTAAATTCCCACCTGCAACATTTTTGTAATTAGTACCCTGCAGTTAAATTTACTGACACTGTCAGCTGCAGACAAATTTATTGCAATAGGAAATGGAAGCTCCCAATAACATGGCTTCTGGTAGATGTTTCCTTGATAGCCCCAAGCAACTGAAAACTATTACCAACGGGAAGCAACTGAGAACCTCCCTGCGTCCTTAACATTAATCTGTTGTGTGAGGCTGTCAACTTCAATGATGCCTCATTTGCACCTTGTATGGAAAGCTGTAAGCTTACAGTGGAAAGAACAGGTTACTAATGGCGATGATCCTCGGTGTGGTATTTACGATGATCATGCCCTTCTCTTGTAGCCTAGAATGCTCTCTACTCCACAACTGTCTGATGAGCAGAAGGCAGTTTTGTGTGAACTGCAGGAGAATCAGGCATTTAACGTAAGTTCCCCAGCCCCACCTCAACCCCACCCAACCCTGATGGCCAACTCCATTACCTCATTGAAGACCCACCTCTTCACACACAAAATAGTTGCCGTTCCTGATTATTTAACCCTTTCTGAAAGTAAACGCTTTAAACATCAACATTTGGTATACATCTGAATGTTATCATGATGAGTACAACAGATTTTACTACGATAAAAGATTGAGCATTATACATGTTTTAGATTATGATGTACATCTAACTGTCTAACCAGTTTCACATTTACAAAATAGTAATCCAAAGACAACCTTCTTTGCCTACTAATAGGAATCAAAGCAGTTCATTTTATTTGGTCTGGCAATTTGATCAACCTTCTCTTCATTTCTGCCAGCTGCGAAAGCGCTCAACTGACACAGCAGAGGACCATGACAGTGAAACGGAGAGCACATACGAAGGCCCATACAACATGTCATTGATATCTTTCGGCCTAAGTTCCATGGAAGATAGTGATGTGTATGAATACAATGCATTTGGCAAGGTACAGAGTATTTTCTAAAGCAATGCGTAAATTAACCCTGTGCAGAAAATCCATGGTGATGGTAGTCCACATAAGAATAAAGGAGCGGTCTTCATTGTACTGGCAATGGCCAGTACTTGAATGGGTGAGAGTACCTTGGTGTAGACCTGACCCAATGCATGTATTCTCCACCTTCCTGTCTGGAATGAGGTTCCAGTACGCCTGAACAGCTTTACTGTGGGTGTCCTTGTGTAAGAACAGGACTAAGGTACCTGGGTTTTGAATTGAGGCATGATTTACTATTACGCCCAACCCTACGAAACCTACAAACCTCTCACCGAACCTACCCAAGTTTGCTGAGTTCATTTAGCATTAACCACCTTTACCGCCCCCCCCCCCTCTCTCACCACTCCCTACTGCAACTCCCCCATTACCCTACAGTTGCAGACTATTCTTGAAGCTGCATTGTTGAGCTGCGCGAGATAGTTGGCAATTCCAAAATCCACAATTCCATCTTGATCAATTTGAGGTACTTCCATTCTCACTGACCTGACTTCTTGCTAACCCCTGAATGGCAGGTTCTGAGCAGAGAACCAGTTCACAAATATCTCTCACGGACCATCCTCCTTTACCATCTTCCCTTGGCTGCCAGATCCCCAGCCTTTGGAAGCGAAGTACCGTTTTGCCTATGTCTTCCATTACATTCGCACATCATGAGGATCATTTCCAGCTGTTACAGCTAGCGTTTATCCTATAGCGAGAATAGCAATGTCCTCTGCATGTGACCTAACTAGTGGTTGTATCCCTAAAATAATCGGCTACAATACTGGTGATATTTCAAAGGGTGGTTGCCCAAGATGCCAAGAAAATTGATAGTGGATTTTTTTTGGTATTGATTGGAGAATAAGAACTGGTCGCTTGAATACAGATAGTACCTTCTACTTGAATATTTTTTCCTGAAATGTGTAAAGTTATGTTATGTTTTGGGACGCGTATTCAAGGGATAAATTGCCAATTGAAGGATGAGTTTCTTTTTTACCTTTTGTTTAGTATGGTATGTTTTAAGTGGTGTCACTTATCGATGCTCTCCAGTCTTCATGGCCCAAGTTCAATTTCGTCATTGCTCAGAAAGAAGCAAACATGCTACTGACAGTTTCATCCCTTGTAGGGAATACCTCCGAAGAGGAGCTCGTACTCAAAGATAGAGCGTGGCAAAGTGCTACGCTCCTCACGGAAAACTGGGTCTGCCAGTCTGGACGGCCGCATGCCACTGACTGCTACGCGCTCTTGTCCACTTGCACCTACCAGTCGGCTTGAGGCGTGCAGTGCAGAGAAGGTATCAACCATTGTGTGGTCTGCATGGGGCCGCAGCCATGTGTCATGTGACTGCAGTAGTAGGAAGCCTATCGCTGCGTCTGCATGCTGCACTGATGTGTGCAGATGACGCCATCTGAATTACCGCTGTCAAGCACAACTGTCTGCCTTTCACTGAAGCACAGCAAGCATAATCTAATTTTGACAAATCATCTTTGTTTGGAAGCTCCAATGGGGAGAGGCATGATGCTTATTGCTGTTTCTTATCCTCCCTAGAATTTCAATAACTTTGCTTACAAAGTTGAGTATTTATTTTGACGTTTTTTGAAGCAGCGGTGAATGAATGAATGAAGGAATGTGTGGGTAGAGATTCTTAGAAAGGCTTTTGATTCGTTTTGTCTCTTCTGGCTGGAACTTGTCAAAATGTAGCACCGAATGCTGAGAACTCGGAACAAGCCTGTTTTGGTGTTCACTTTTGGGGATTGAAATATACATGTATAGAATTGCCTTAGTTCGGGTAGCAACAAAGCTAGCATGTCTTGGTTCTTTGCCTGAGGTTCAATATTTTGCTGTTCAGGTTTCCTATGTTTCGCAGCATGTTGGCTCTGTGAACATGTGCCTTACCGTGTGAATATTGTACTGCTTTCGTCCTTTTAAGAACGCGGATCAGCCAGCCAATGTAAAACTTGGTGTCGAGGGGGATTGTTTTGTTTGAATAGAGAATGACGTTGATTTTGTAAGGCTTTGTTGTATTGGGATCTCTTTGTGCTATGCCTTAATGTGGAACACCCTATGAGAATGTCGTCAACTACTGCAGTTGCACAAAACCTAGAAGGGACTTCTGATAGTGAATTGTATACCTAATTATGCACCCCCTTAATAATTAATCTCCTGAGTCTTTCACGCAAATGTTTACCTTTCCTTTGAGCTTGGAACTTTGTTTAAAACCTCACAAGCACTTTGAATCAATGCTGTTTTAACCTTTGAAATATATTCCATTAAATGGGTAATGATGATTTTTCGAGTAGGTTGCAAAATAGCATGAAAGATGTATCATGTTATTGCTCAAGCACGTATTATAATGCAGTGATAATAACCTGATGATAACTTCCGGTTTCCCTGATTATAGATTACCACACAGTTGTAACTGTTAGCATTGACAAACCATTCATCAAGCTTTCGCAGTTTCTTCGGCATATCGTTCTATTAGAAGCTGCATGCCGTCATCTATGATTCGGTCCGTATCGCCATATTGTACACGAAGCAGCAGTGTTAAATACCGTATTTACGGTAACATGTCTGCCTCTTCACCGTCACCTCCACGGCCACTCACTTTGCCCATATGGTTCGTTTCAGGGCTACTACACCAAGTCAGATAAGCTGCAGTACCGGCGTAGTTATGCCGGCGAATATTCAGAACACAACCGAATACTTGTAAGTGACCAGATCTTGGTGGTCTACACGCGCACCCACTCTTAAGTATGGGTGACTTCGGGTGGCAAATGTGACCTTTAATCTTGACCTTGCCATTACGGCGTGCTGCGCGGTGACCCCCAACCCCCGCACCCCCACCCCCACCCCCACCCTTCCCCATCCCAATCTAGTGACTGCATGTGGTTCTTCTACCCCCACCACACCCACACCCGGTTCCATCCATTCATTCACGAGTTTACGTCATCAACCCCCAGGTGCAGGTCTTGGGTACATTCTCTGTGCATGACCTTTATTTAACCTTAGGCACACCCCGGACTCGGTATCTGCGACGGCCTGGATTTGGTCAACCCTATGGCTTTGGGTGTAGGCTTTGAAGTGAGAATTCCTCCAGAATCCTCGCATGACAACCCAAGGCGATAGGTTTACAATTTTGTTAATAAATGTGTTACTTCATTGGGAACAAAATGCTC
Organism: Branchipolynoe longqiensis; assembly: GCA_030323885.1. Lineage (NCBI taxonomy): Eukaryota > Metazoa > Annelida > Polychaeta > Phyllodocida > Polynoidae > Branchipolynoe > Branchipolynoe longqiensis. The sequence goes on from CM059197.1 coordinate 24,752,658, forward strand.
TCTCAATTTATATATATATATATATATGCTCCAGTTACTTTAGTGCTTATAATGTTTTAGTACCTATTTCAGACTTTCAATCTGTATTTAATATTGTGCATATATATCTCCTAACTCGTGTGTGTAGTTCCTACTTCTCTGTGCTGCCTTGTCACTCATTAACCCAGCTGTTTCTCTTTGCTTCCAGCCATTTCTGTAAACGCACACTTGTACGACACCATTGAGTGTCCTGCCTTTGTCCAGCAGCACCTGTCAGTGTCATTTCACCATTGGAACAGTTGTCTTAGCAGCTAACGCATTGGCCGTTCCCTCTCCTTGCAGCCGAGACCGTCCATGGACCCACTTGACCGGATTCAGCCCCCACCGAGACCTCCACCAATGGCGCCTCAGTCTTCCTGCCTTTCTTCAGTCATATTCCCCCTTATATCAGAGGTAAGACCACATCTGTTAAAGTTGCATATCATAATATTTTCAAAATGAAAACACTTAGCTAGATTTGATCTTGCACATATATATTCTCTGAAACTGGGCACCACGTATTTGGTTTCCATGTTACGATGGTGATAATTAATTCTCTCTTTTGTTGGTAGCAAGTCCAATAATTCTGTGTGTTAGCTACATGTATTTAATCTATCCCACAAAAAGTATCAAAAGTATGCTTGTATGATTTTATGAAAATGTGAAAACTTACTTCGACACCATGCATAATTACCCTATCTTTTATTTAAAGAATTTTAAACAAAGTTTCTTGTCAAGAGATAATCTTGTTTGTTTAACTGTAATCAATAAAATCTTGTTTGAATTTTTGTTGTGTAAGTTAAAAAGATGTTCTAGATGTGTTTCATTTCCATGTTACATGAGTGATATTAACGTATTGCTCAAATTGTATAGATCAAAATTAAAAGGTGAAATAGCTTTCATATGAACATGAATTCTACTATTATTTGAAATGTTTTCACTTTTGGTTTCCATGTCCCACCTTAGCGCCCGGTTTCAGAGAATACCCATATATATATATATATATAACTTAGATTCTAGTGCACTCATTAATCTGCTCTTGAATGTTTTTCCTATTTTAACGTAAAGCTCCCTGGCTTCAACAGGTGGTGATGTGCCCTAGTTAATCTGACAATGGTATATTACACTTGGATTCACCTGATGTGCACATGCCAATTATTGTGTAAGCTTGTTTTTTGTTTTTTTTCTTGAAGATTTATACTGCCTATCATGGATAAGCCTGAATAGGCTTGTTTTCACCATTAGACAGTTTGTTGATAGAAAGCCCGAGCCTACACTTTTACCGACCCAAGGGATTCTTAACCTCCCACACCACATAGACATGGTATGAGAGCAACTGGCCTTTGATGACGCTGTAAGTTATACACAGCGGTGGAAATCCAAATTGGCAGAGGTGGGGGCACAGGGAATCGAACCACTGACCTTCAGATTAGGAGTCCGACCTAGAAAAAAGTCAGACACTCTAACCACTCTGCCACAGAGAACACCACTTGTGCTTCAGCTATCTCCAATGTTATCACACAAGTTACTCTGAACTAAAGTTGAATAGGTTATAATTGTCAACTTAATATATTTACTTAACAAATTGAAAACAAATGGATGATGCATATTACAAGGCCTTCACTTAATGGCTAAACCGTTCGTACTCTTCAAGCTTAGACAACATTGTTCCTCTTTACTCATATGACCTACCCTTCGTGAACTGTATGTGGTTAAATATAATAGTCGTCCAGATTGACTCCAGCCGATCGTCCTTATTTAAAGATACTTTATTTTTAGGTACATATTTAATTAATTTTGGCGTTCACATCAAAATGATGGACATCATAGGCTTCAACAGTGATAGGTTCTATTAAACTTACGTAGTAGTCCTTCTATGCAGCAATAAATCTTTAATAAGTGCACCCATATCCAAGTTCCATATGTAGCATCAGATCTACGTAAGTCTTTTTGGTTTCTAAGATGTTACTTTCATTAGACTGCTACTTTAAATTTAATAATTAAAGGATGAAAAATTAAAAATAATGCCTACGCCCATGTATCAATAAAAGCGAGGTGATGAAGCAATTTCTTTATTTCTCCTCTAGCTTCAGGACAGACACGCGAACGCGCATTCACCTGGTCGAAGTGACGCTATCGAGGAGTTGAGAAATGCCTTTGACCTTGCCGAGAAGTCGTGTCCAGGCATCAGCGATGATCTCGTCTCTGAAATTGTGGTCCGCCTCGCCGGCCAATCACTGACAGAGAGCCAGGCCAGCCGAGCTGTCGATAGACTCAAGGGGTAAGTGTCACAGTGGGAGGTTCTGAGGTGTTACCTGTGTGGTGTCGGTTTGGGAAATCAAAGTGCCAACGGGTGACTTGATTTGACAGGCTCTTGTATCAGGGATGAATGATCTCCGCGATTTCGTGCATTTCTGCGATTTTTGGTATCCACCAATTAATGTTCACAAAATCAAAATGCCAATATATATGACAGCAATTGGTTCATCCGAATCCCACTCTCATATGACCTTAGATGTTAGAACATAAAACACAAGCAAGAAAGAGTTTGACATGGGTGATAATAGTCACAATAAGGACTGTTGAAACCTGACTTTCCGGAATTTTTCCCACGATTTCTTGACAATGCTAATCCAATAGGGGAAATAGGCACGTTTTCGTAGAAATTCATTGTTGGTTCTGACGGAACCCGCTAGGTGGCACCAACGTCTCGGCTTGATTTCTGCGTTTGGCTCAGAGTCAACTTTTATCCCTGTTGTATAAAAACCGATATAACAAATTGTTTTTAATAAATTTAAGTATTGTAGAATCCAATGGAGGAGGGAGTAGGTTTGTTCAATTATGATTTAGTAAGCGAATAATAAATGTTTAGACTAATAAGTGAGTGATGGAGGGAATGAGTGAGGAGTTGAATGAATGACTGATGACTGGAATGAATCAATGATGACTGGAATGAGTGAGTGAATATGTAAGTGAGTTTTCCTGCAATGCCATATTGATGCTCTAATAAGATGGAGGCCACAAAGTCTTCTATTTTACTTTAACCTCATGTTATTTTGTGTTTCCCTTGTTTGAAAGAAAGTGTTGAGTCATACAGCAAGTAGCGAAATTGGTCCCATCGAGTATAATTCTTTGCTTTACATTGCAATATTGAAATACAGTAAAACCTCACTAACCGACCACCTCCACAGATCGACCACTCCCCTGTATCAATCACTTTGTTTGGGCCCGAAGCGATTGCCTATACAATACCATTGTAACGATATAACAAAAATCTCTAGACAGACCACGTCCCTAAAGTCGGTCCCATGGTCAGTCGAATTAGAGAGGTTTTTCTGTACATGGCAGTTTCTTGTTGGACTTATATCAATTTCCTGGATATTTCAGTGAAAAGCCTGTTGACATCACTATTTAATTTCTGCTTTTCTGGGTAAATCTTAAAAGAATCTTCTACCCCCCCCCCCCCTCCACTTTGCAGGCCTCAGTCATAGACTGGCGTGTGTGGCTACCGGGACACCAGAGTGAGTGCAGCCTGTCGCTTCTGCGCACTGGAGAAGCGGTCAAGTCTCTAGCACTGGAGGACAGATGAAATTACACAATAATAAAACCACCTGCAGCAGCCTATTGCTGAGTGCTAGCCTCTGCTGGCAATCTGCTGAGGTGCTGCCCTCTTGTGGCCTGCCGTTTTAAACTTCCGTAAGCCAAATGAAGGCTGTCACGTGACTGGAAGCTGCGGACCAATGAGTACCTCATCACCATGGCAACGGTAGTCCTGGTCGTAACAGACGATAATGTGTTGACTGGGACTCACTAACTGCCAGACCACCAGGGCCGTTTCCTTGCATTGCCATAGAAACAGTGCAACCAAAACAAAAAAATCTGACCAGCCTGCCAGTGGTATTTGTGATAATGATAATACAGCAAACAAAATAAGCCGGCCGCTAGTGGGTGTGAGTATATACAGAGGAGCCCTACGCGTGTTGGCGATGTGTACATAAAGATTCCGGAGCTGGAGAGAGACGAGGTGAAAAGTTTCAATATTTTGGGTTGCAGCCAGTTAAGCCCATGAATGACTGGACTGGTGTATTATAGATATTTGTAACAATGTGAGACAGTCAGTGGAGCGGGGCGAGCTCTGTCGCTACTCAATCTTGTATCAATACGCCCCATTTGTTTCTCCTCGCGTGAACCAGACTGGTGAAGTATCCTCCGCTGTGCTGTCACTGAGTGTCAATGAGGCATATGCAATAACTGTCAGGTTGTATTTAAGATGTCCGTGTGCTGTCGGAAGTCTGATCTGCGCGGGGAGATTGACTCCCGCCGATCGCTGGCTGTACCAGCTCACTGTGATGGGGGAATGGTTATTATTATTATAATTATTATTTTTTATTACCCCATGCACACTGTTACCATTCCTTCCTCACGCTACGCTTGTGTCAGATTGTCAACCCATGTGGTACTCTGGCTTTGCTACGAGTCCGAAGGAGTGCTGCCTATCTACGTAGACTACAGAGCCTTCATTCCTTCCGCAAGCCGAACAAGCCGCTTAAATGATGGGTATATGCGGTGTGACATACGTCAGCATGACGGACTGGTTTTTCGCACCTCAGACAACGCTAGACCGTTACATATCATTCAGCATACCTGGAGCCTCCCTGGGTGGTTTGTGCCTAGATGTGAGTGCATGACAGATGATGCCCCGCCCCCCCCCCGCCACAACCCCCACCCCTTCACCTGCTGCATTCACTGTAAGCCCGTGGTCTCTGGCTACTGCCATGGCTTGGACCCGGGTGTGTTAAGGAAGGGTTTAAGTCCACGGCAACACGCCGTTTTTGGACCTTGCATCTAATAATTAATGAAAGTTATAATAATGTCAGGACTTTTAAAGTACATTAAATTCAGTGTCTTTTCGAAAATAAAATCATATTGTCTTAGGACCTATTTCTTCTTGTATGAAATTATACTGATTCTTAATACATGCAAGTACAACCTATAGCTGTCCATTTGAGTCTCTATTTAGGAAGCATTGCAATGTAGGTAAAACAATGCCTGGAATTCCAGTAATGGGGTACACTGTAATGTGTAATGTGCAGCACCTTCATCGAGTGACTAAGTTTGAATAGTTTTTTGTAAGTTGTCATAATACTCGAAAACCAGCCATCACATAAGATTGTAACTAAAAGTTCTTCGAAAGATTGTGTGCGGATACCGCCCTCTTTTCTATTTACTCTTGCTGTGTATCGTAAATTGTTTTTCCTCAAACCTGGTAAGCCAAGCTTGAACTGAAGCCTGCACTGTGGTGACGCACATAGCCTGTGCAACTTCTGCAATAGGTGAGGGTGGGAGGGTGGTACTATCATCAAGTTGATAGTATATAATTTGAGCACTCCTACCATATAATAAACAGTTTCCTATTACCACCCACCTTCTGTCTATTTCCTCTAGTAGTGTTTTTTTCTGTGGCATATTTTCTTCTTCCCTGTCAATCATTCGTATATTGGTAACTGACTTCCCCCCCCCCCCCATCCCCCTTTTTTTTAAATTGTGTACGCAAATAAGTATATAATCCAGTATGATAGGGCGGGGTTTGTTTGTCGCTATAAATTACAACAAACACACACAAAACTAAATAAAAACGAATAGAAACTACAGATGGGGTTCGCAAGATGGTGGTGTTTGTAAACTGTGCTCCCATGTGAACTTGAAAGCTCGTTAACATATCTGATATCTGAAAACAGTGTTTGTATTGAGCCGAACGTTAGGTTTGTGTTGGCGGGAGATAATGTACAAGAGTTATTATATTTGATAGCTGATCACCCTACCAATGACAGCTCTTGCTGAACAAAATTTATTGTGATGTACATGTTTTGATTAATGTATTCTTTTTGGTGGGGAGGTGATAGATAGTGCAGCTGTGTTACAGAACAGGCATAAAATAAAAATGGTGGCGCTACAGCAACCTGGGCGATAATAGGGAAGGGGGGGGGGGGATGGGTTGTCTCATCAGAGAGTTGGGTTAGATAGCCGGAGTGCGCATGCGCTGGGAGACATATACCGGTGTTAACTTTATGTAGCTGCCCTAGTGGCTAAACTCCCGCCTGTCTGAGGCAAATTGTGCAACCACCTCATTCCCTCCCCTCCCCTCCCCTCCCCTCCCCTCCCCTCCCCTCCCCTCACTCACGAGCTTCGCAATACGCAAGGTGACTATTTTTTTAAAGCATATATCATATTGCTAGTTAAACATATAAATATAAAATAAAGAGAGAGACCCTGTGTGGTACAAAGAGGGTAGAGGTGGACGGTGCAGCAGTCGGTGCGTTGGGACAGGTGCAGAAGAGATGTGGAAGGTGAATGGTAGTTACCGGTGTGGCGGTTTCAGCGCCCGGTCAGTTTCAGCGCCCTGCCGTGGCTTCTGCGCATGCGCGGATTTTAAGAGATAGTCAAAACACCCGTGGCCTTGCCGGCTACAAGCTCAGCTGGTGCCTGGCAGTATTAGGGACCGATTAGGCCGAAATCTATTGAATGCGATCATATTTAACAGAATTACATACTCAAATAATGAAATTTAATTAAATTAACCTTAAATTCCAAGCAATATTAACATAGCAGCTAGATCGGCGTCGAATCGCCTAGTGTAAACCAAACAAATAGCAGTGCTCGCCGCAACATGCGAAAATCCGCGCATGCGCAGAAGCCACGGCAGGGCGCTGAAACTGACCGGGCACTGAAACCGCCACACCGGAGTGTCGGGCAGGCGCATAGCACGGGTTGCGCTGCTAGGGTGTGCTTCCACTGCCTGTCCTATGAACAAATTCACCGGCCAGCCAACTGTTCGCAGCTGTTTAGAGATATGTGTTACCTGTAATTATTTACCCTCGGGGATCTTAACGGTGGGTATAACGAGGTGTATGAGTGGTGCCTGCAGTTGGAAGATGTGTACATTACTTAATTAAGGGCAGAAGTCGACCATATGTTAACTTTGTTACCTTGACCACGAATTCGATTGGTTCTTGGACTACAGTGAAGTATTTTGCCATTGTTCCCTTGACGCCACTCCCCATTTTTTTTCTTGACGGGCGAGTTGTTTTAATGCACCCAGTAAATTATATGCAGGGAAAATAATTGTGTACATTTCAACAATGTTGATTTTTTTTTGTTTTTTTGCAAAGCTTTAACTCCTCTTGCGATTGATTAATGCTGTAAGAAAGCCAAGGTTGTAACATAATAGGCAATGGCATAGCCCTTCCGGATAATGTAGATATGCAGAGTTAAGCTATATCTTGATAAGTTAGGCAGTTAGGTTTTAGTAACCTCTGTTGTATAGCGAAAATGACTATACTGATACTATGCTACGACACCATGGACAAAGCTACGCCCCTGGTGTTCATTTTTCGGGGTGAAAGGGTATGGTTTGGCCATGCTCATTTGTTATTATTACAGCGTGGTCAGCAGTACAAAATCCACCAGTCCTTTTTTTGTTTTGTTTCTTTGTTTGTTGCTGGTGTCGCTGTGGCGTGCCTATTGCGCATGTTCGGCGGATCTGTAGAAGCTTGCCTAGAAGGGCTGACCTTCTAGACCGGTCGATTTAAGGTTTGAACAACTGTTCACATACATATTCACGGCCGATCATAGCATACACCGCAAAATGTCATACACACTTTTTAATTTATATCTCCGAATTAGGTGCCATTATAGGGAGCCAAGCGGATAACCAAACTAATACATTCATATGTGTTATTTTGTTCACATCAGGTATTTGTTGTATGAGCAATAGTTCAAATTTCAATAGGTTGTGGGCTCTAATATCTTTTCTTTTCTGTTGAGGTTCCCCCCCCCCTTTTTTTTTTCTTTTTGTTATTGTTTATTTTCGCCCCTGTAAAAGAAGTACATCGATTCTTTTTGATGGGAAGTATTTTGTCTCAATTCATGTTATATGGTCATGTGATTTAAGGTTATATGTATTTATCCATAGAATGTCCGTTTTGTGTTGCCTGTTTCCCTGTGCAAGGCTGTTGATTTGTGGGCAAGTAGGTTGGCGACACCGGGGCTGTGTTTCGACGTGAACCAGTGTTACAGCTGGTGTATTTAGTTCAGGAAGTAACTGCGGTGCGTCGGGTCGTTGTGTTGAGTGGACCAATTCGATCCTACGTGCACAATGCTAAATACTTCACACGCTCAGCTGAATCCTTTTGCCGCATGCCTGTGACGTCACGAAACACTAGCTGACGTCATCGCACCAAGAGGACAAACGATTGGCGCATTCTAACCCCATAATGACGTCACCGCACTAAGGACAGATAATTGGCCCATTCTGACCACGTGACATACTTAACTCTTGTTCTACATCCCGCCAAAATGAGGGGAGTGAAGCTGTATTTACTAGACTTGTAATAAATTAATCTTGAAATATTTTCATGTAACTCAATCAGGATTTATTATTAAAATGAAATAATTATGAAAAGCGTTCATTGTGTTGTTGTTCATTGTGAAATAACACATCGCTGACTTTTTGACAATGACCCGCCTTTTTAGTCCTATATACAGATGTGAGAATTCCCCATCAATCGGCAGTTTACCGACTTTTTGGCTATGGTCTGTATTATATATAGTATTATGGTCGGACTTGTTCTCATCCCTGTGTTTATAAAATCAGTATTTTGTTTAACAGAAACTGCCTTGTCCACAACAGTTAGCACCAGGTCCCCAGCAAATATCGGGTCAAGATTAGTGAGTTAAAAACTACTACAAAAGTACATGTTTTGAAAATAAATTATCCCAGCCATTTTTTATTTCTTAAAGTAATCTAGATATTTTTGGTCTCCCTAAGACATTCGCTTTTAAGCACGTATAGCCCATCCTGATTTGCATATTTTTCAATTAACTTTGCGATATAATTATTTGAATTGTAGTTTAATCTATCATCAAAGCTGAAGTCCATTTGTGGTAGCTCAACTTATGGGGTTTTATCAGCCAGTTATTGGCATTCAATTTCTGCTCTTCTCAGATTGTCACAGAATTTGAATGGTTTATGTAATATCGACATTTTATTGAAACGACAGTTGCACATTCACTCAACTCTACTAAAGTCACACATTACCGATATTTAAACTTCAACCCACTAGACGTGGATTGGTCTTTAGCACTAATGGCTAGGTCACAAATGCTGTGGGCGTCGTGTGCATTGCGGTTTATGCAAATGTTACGGTCTGTGGTTTATATATTCACAAATCGTACGGTCACTGCAAGAGTTTGTCTTAAATTGTATGCACATATTTTATATATAAAAAATGTAACTTTCTTAATATTGATCACACAAATATGAACATTGTACCATATTAATATTCATTGATGTAAAAAAAGGTGCCCGTACGGTGTTCTGGGTTCCTTGTGGCCTGTGGCGTGATTTTAAGAAGTTAAGAAAACTCCAACTTGCGGTGAGCAAAAAACCGCATGGTCACCATACGGCGACCATAACTCACTGTACTGTCTGGCCGATGTGGCGACTTATGGTCGCCGCAAGCACGCCATAACGCATTTGTGACCGAAGCATTATTTTTGCCTCGATATGTGTTACGGCGTGCTTGCAGCGACCATAAGTCGCCGCATCGGCCATAAGTCGCCGCATCGGCCAGACTGTACGGTGACCACACAGTGAGTTATGGTTGCCGTATAATGACTGTAGTTGCCTTAACTTTGGAAAATCGCAACACCGCAGTCCGGAATCTCGTCGGAATCCCCCCCCAATTTCTATTGTTAACAGAATATTATGTTTGTATAGAAACTGTGAATACAAAAATGTCTTAAAATGCCTTTAAAATGTTATCTGCGGTTGTGCGGCGACACAAAAAATATATGCCATATGGTGACCTATGCTTTGCGGTGACCGTACTATTCGTGAATAGATAAACCACAGACCGCAACACTGTAACATTTGCATAAACCACAAGACACACCGCAGACCGAAGTACCGGACGGCGATCACAGCATTTGTGACCTAGGTTTAAATGAGGTACCTATCCGTATTCACCGACAGTGTTAGCACACTTCTAAGGCTATACTTCTAATTGCCAACAATTTTACACTGCAGACAGTATGCATGACCTTTTTACTAAAGTAAAACAAGAAAACATTTTAGCCTTTCTGAGGGAAGCTGGTCTGTACCACCTCATATGTATCACCTAAATAGATTTGATCAATTACTAAGAAAACCTTAAATGTTTTATCTGGACATGTAAAAGCGATGGTCTCAATCAATCATCATCTAAGCACAAGTTAGTAATTTTTACAATCTGAATATATTCCCGTTTTATATCATTCTATTTTAACCTGAGCGTTACTTCAACTACTTGGTTGCCGAATCGGTAGAGTGCAGGCTTCCCGTGTTTTTTGTTGTTGAAGATTTATACTGCCTATCATGGATAAGCCTGAATAGGCTTGTTTTCACCATTAGACAGTTTGTCGATAAAAAGCCCGAGCCTCCACTTTTACCGACCCAAGGGATTTTTAACCTCCCACACCACATAGACATGGTATGAGAGCAACTGGCCTTTGATGACGCTGTAAGTTATACACAGCGGTGGAAATCCAAATTGGCAGAGATGGGGGCATGGGGAATCGAACCACCGACCTTCAGATTAGGAGTCTGACCTAGAAAAAAGTCAGACACTCTAACCACTCTGCCACAGAGAACACAAGGTTGGTAGTTTGAATATCAGCCAAGTCAAACCAATGACTTATAACTACCTAGCCTGGTTGGTGCTCAGTATTATTAGGATAGAATAGGATAGGCCAAGGACTGGTTAGCACATATGAGTATAATGTGACTGTTGGATACCGGGTCATGGTGTTGGCAGCATGGTCTCAGTGGAGCAGCCCTATAGTCACCATGAATGGTACTATCACAAGTTGGTACCCGTCCTGATATGATATTAGATGTTGCTAGGACGTAAAACACCACGAAACACTAAATGGATAAATAATATTCATCCCTGCTTATGAAACAATACATTGATAATTAATACGAAGACAATCTAAGAATATTAGACACTAATATTTCCAGATTATTCCGTAAATCACATGTCAAATTAATTACACAGAAAACACAAAGAATAGGGCTTGCCGGTCGGCCAAGATACCATCAGTCCGTACTCTTTGTCATATCAAGATGGGTAGGGAGCTATCGACTTGTGACAGTGCACAATGGCAACTTTATAATGCTGCCCCACTGACAGACCAGGCCACTGTCACCATGGCCCAATTTCACACCTGGTCACATTATTCTCATACTGAGCTAACCAGTACTTACCCTATCCTAGTATGTCCATCCTAGTAATGCTGAGTGCCAGGCAAGATAGGCTCGAACAGAATGGATAAAGCAGTGCCATGTTAGGTGCTGCAAACAGTGGGAGGGAAAGGGGGTGGGTGGAGAGAGATGAGACAGACAGGAAAGGAGTGAGAGAGGAAGGGAGGCAGGCAAATCAACAGACAAGCAAACAGACATACATGTATACATATAGGCAAGCAAATATATAATAGACGAGGCTATTCGCAGAGCTGCATTGCTCTGCGAATTAGCAGAAGAATGATTACTATTCGCAGAGCTGCTTTGCTCTACGAATTAGTGCAAGAATGATTTTTATTTACAGAGCTGCTTTGCTCTGCGAATTAGCAAAAGAATGACATTTTAATATTTAGAACAAGAATTTAAAATGGTGATGTGAACTGATTGGTAAAGTGCCTGATTGTTTTGTTGGGAATTGTATGTTTCTTAGCTCAAAATGCTTAGTTATGGCAGAGAGCTTGTATATAGATGAGAGGGACAACTCCCGCGAAAATCGGTAACACAGGCTACAGTGGCGCTCCTGGCGGTTATTGTTGAACAAGCTTTGAGTTTGACGGTACATGCAGTGCAAAACATTAGTTTTATTCAAAATTAATAGAAATGCAGAAGCCTACCCGTATCAATTTAATATAATCCTTTTGGTAAACATGTTTTCTATATGTGTTCCAAGCGGTTTGTGTCTAGGTCATGTGGTTTTAGAGATATTTCACTTTTTCTGTATGAAGATTGCTCACCGCCATTGACAATGCCTTGAGTTTGTCGTACGTGTAGTGCAAAACGTGTATTTTATTCAAAATTAATAGAAATACAGAAACCTAGCCATATGAATTTAATATAGTCTCATCGTTAAATATGTTTTCTATATCTGTTCCAAACAGTTTGTTTCTATGGTGTAGTTTTAGAGATATTTCACTTTTTCTGTATGAAGATTGCACAAGACCATTGACAATGCCTTGAGTTTGCTGGTACACTTAAACTGTTCAACAACCACCACTTGGAGCACCACAGTCGGCAGCTGTTACACGGTCTAGTATGACAGTTGTCCCTCTCATCTATATACAAGCTCTCTGGTTATGGATAGCTTTGTCTTAAATATATTAATTATATTGTTATATTGCATGTGTGCATCCATGTTCATGCCAAATTGTTCTGTATTTCTATTTATAGACGAGATCACTGTTCCAACTGCACATGTGCTGAAAACAGCGCTGGCAGCAAAGCAAAGGCATACAGCCATTGAGTTTGCCGATACGTGTAGGGCAAAACTTCCATTTTATTCAAAATTAATAGAAATACATAACAATTTGGCATAAACATGTATTCACACATGCAATATTATGATCTGATGAATATAACCAAGACAAAACTAGCCATAGTTAAACATTTTGAGCTAAGAAACATACAATTCCACACAAAACAATCAGTCACTTTAAGGCTGATATATCCACATCACTATTATTAATTCTTGTGCTAAATATTAAAATGCCAAATGTGTCGACAGACACTTGTTTCAGAGAAATATATAACCAATATATGATTAATCTTACTAATTTCCTAGTTCTACATATGTCATTAACCATGGGATATAAATAAAAACATGAATAAAATAAGTAAATCTGACTCTGGCTATGGCTCTAACACTAGTCTGAGTGCCCAGATTTGTCTAAATCTAAATGCACATGGCATAAGATGTGCTGGTTATATTGATGTAAATGCAATGTTGGATAAAAGATTAATATCTTAATTTATTATATATATTTTTTTAGTTGGTATTCTATGTACCAAACAAGAGCTGAGAAAATCCAACAATCATGTCAATCGGTTGATTATTAAGGGTGCTAGAACTTTTTCAATTTCGGTGACGAGGGGTAATTTTCTGCCTGTCTTAATGCTTTAGCATTACAAGTGTGTGACCCAAAATCTAAATGTTTAGTCAATCTTTGTTCTAACTTGCTTAATCTATATATCTCACTGAAATTTTCAGTGTAAGTAGATGACTATTTGCTCTGTCGATTCCACCCATTAAAATAAAAGTGAGTGAGTGACTTGGAGGATTTACACCATTAAAATAAAAGTAAATGATACATTAGTGATTCAGAAAGGTTATAGAAATTTCTCATTGTGTAATGAGTATAGCCATGGGTCCATTGTATCTACTTTCATCCTTACCTTCATAATCTCAGTAATACAAGTAAGTCTAGTATAACTATTATATATCCATTAAACTCTCTAAGTTTTCTTCCTTTGTTTTAATATTTTAGCATTAAAAGTGTGTGACCCAAAACCTATATATTTAATAATTTAGTCATTTTCTGTTCTAACTTTCTAAATAATCAAGAAATTTTAATTAAATTTTCAGTGTAAGTAAATGCCTATCTGCTCTGTTGATTCCACCCATTAAAATAAGATAATGCATACATTAGTGACATATTTGTGGATTTTCGGTCATCATTGAAACGATTGATCGATATAACGCTGAAATCTTGGGGACCTAGCAAAGTACCTTTTCGACCTTACACCATCACGAAACTTCACAGAATGGTCAATTAATAACAGATTTAAATGTTTGCCTACTTTTTAAAGATGTCCAAGATATATAGAAGGTAGAATTTGAGCATTGAAATCAAGTCAAATCTTCTGAATACGCACAAACACGGAAGACATGAACAGATTTGCAAATTGTAAACAAAAGGTTGTAGAGGGACATTTTATCTACGCCATATGCTAAAATTCCTGAGGATAGCCCATAAGAGCCAAAGAAAATCAAGCATTTTGGAGCACCCCTCTGCTATAGCGAAATAGCGAATGGTAGACAGAAAGTGTGAACACTTATTTGTCTCTCATTTTTCCTTGAGTGCAAGTAAATAAGCAACACAAGGAATAATTAGTAGCATGTGGTGAATAAGGGGTCAAATTTCCCTGGATCATCAGCCCATGCTTTTTCTAATCTGTTCTTGAATGAATATATTGACTTGGCATCAATAACATTTTGTGGGAGACTGTTCCATATATTTATGATCCTGTTTGAGAAACTCTGTTGCCTTAACTTTGAAATGGCTCTGGGTTTTACTAGTTTGAGAGTATGGCCCCGACTGCCTTCTCTTTTATTCAAGGTTAAAAATTGGTTCATATCTATTTTATCAAAACCTTTCATAATTTTAAATACTTCAATTATGTCACTTCTTTTCCTTCTGTAGGAAAGGTTAGGAAGTTTGAATTCCCTATCAGACAGTCTGCTTGGCTGCAGGACAACATCCGGTCACACTGCAAACTCAATGGCTGTGAGGAATCTTCATAGAGAAAATGTGAAATATCTCTAAAATCACACCACCTAGAAACAAATCGCTTGCTACACATATAGAAAACATATTCAACGAATAGATTATATTAAATTTATAAGGTTAGGGCTCAGCATTTCTATTAATTTTGAATAAAATCGACGTGTTGCACTGCGCGTACCGGCAAACTCAATGCATTGTCAATGGCCATGAGTAATCTAATGAATCTTCATACAGAAAAAGTTAAATATCTCTAAAACCACACCACCCAGAAACAAACTGATTGGATTACACATAGAAAACATGTTTAACAAACAGATTATATTAAATTGATGAAGTTAGGGTTCTGGATTTCTATTAATTTTGAATAAAACTGACGTTTTGCACTGCGCATACCGCAAACTCAATGCATTGTCAATGGCAGTGAGCAATCTTCATACAGAAAAAGCTAAATATCTCTAAAACCACAACACCTAGAAACAAACTGATTGGAATACACATAGAAAACATGTTTACCAAAAAGATTATATTAAATTGATATGGTTAGGGTTCTGGATTTCTATTAATTTTGAATAAAATCGGCGTTTTTGCACTGCGCGTACCAGTGTGGCGTGCTCAGCCGTGTCCCGTGCTCAGCCATGTACCTATACTCAAACTCAAGGCATTGTCAATGGTCGTGAGTAATTTTCATACAGAAAATACAGAACAAGTGAAATATCTCTAAAACCACACCACCTATTAACAAATCGCTTGGTACACATATAGAAAACATCTTCACCAAAAAGATTATATTAAATTTATAAGGTTAGGGTTCTTGATTTCTATTAATTTTGATTAAAACTAATGTTTGCACTGCGCGTACTGTCAAACTCAAGGCATTGATAATGGTGGTGAGCAATCTTCACACAGAAAATCCAGGAAAAGTGAAATATCTCTAAAACCACACCACCTAGAAACAAATCACTTGGTACATATATAGAAAACATCTTTACCAAAAACATTATATTAAATTTATAAGGTTAGTGACTTACGACCATTGACAATGCCTTGAGTTTGAGCATAGGTACACGGCTAAGCACGGGACACGGCTGAGCACGCCACACCGGCAAATTCAATCAGTCAATGCATTGTCAATGGCAGTGAGCAACCTTCATACAGAAAAAGTTAAATATCTCTGAAAACCAGACCACCTAGAAACAAACTGATTGGAATACACATAGAAAACATGTTTACCAAAAAGATTATATTAAATTTATATGGCTAGGGTTCTGGATTCTATTAATTTTGAATAAAACTGATGTTTTGCACTGCGCGTACGGCAAACTCAATGCATTGTCAATCGCGGTGAGCAATCTTCATACAGAAAAAGTGAAATATCTCTAAAACCACACCATCTAGAAGCAAACCTATTGGAATACACATAGAAAACATGTTTACCAAAAGGATGATATTAAATTAATACGGTTAGGGTTCTGGATTTCTATTAATCTTTAATAAAACTGACGTTTTGCACTGTGCGTACTGACAAACTCATTGGCAGTGTGCATTGATTCGGACAGAGGAAGACCGAGACGTGCGTGGGAGGAAGGAAAGGTTTTATTTTTGAGGGAAGGTGTTACAAGAATGTTCAAGCATCTGAGTCGAGCAATGGTTAGTCAACCTGGTCAATGTCTGAGGACGGTGTAAAGGGGGCCTGGGAGCCTGAGGGGGTAGGCCCGGGAGCCGACCCCCACGCAGTGGAATCATAAAAAAGAGGGTGGGCGGGCGTGGAAGAACCAGCTTGTATCCTCACTGGAACCCGAATGCAGGTCAAGGGAGGAGGGGGGGGGGTGTAAGGAGGAGGGGGGGGGGCGTCTCGGGCTTCCCCCGCCGGATCAACCACAATTCGGAATGGTGGGCCGATTCGGACAGAGGAAGACCGAGACGTGCGTGGGAGGAAGGAAAG
Source organism: Branchipolynoe longqiensis (assembly GCA_030323885.1). NCBI lineage: Eukaryota > Metazoa > Annelida > Polychaeta > Phyllodocida > Polynoidae > Branchipolynoe > Branchipolynoe longqiensis. Next base: position 24,769,240 of record CM059197.1, read on the forward strand.
GTTTTATTTTTGAGGGAAGGTGTTACAAGAATGTTCAAGCATCTGAGTCGAGCAATGGTTAGTCAACCTGGTCAATGTCTGAGGACGGTGTAAAGGGGGCCTGGGAGCCTGAGGGGGTAGGCCCGGGAGCCGACCCAAAACACAAGGCTAAGGCTCTCGGGGCGACCGCCGTCACCTGCCTGGGCACGTAGGCGTGGACGGCGTCAGACTCCCAGGTCCCCTGGGCCATTATGGCCGAAAGGTCCACGCCCCTGGACGCGCAGGCCTGGGCCGCGCCTCGGCGCAGGCCGTGGAGAGTGTATCTTGAGGCGTCCGGGACCCCGGCCGCCTCGAGGGCGGCCCGGAGCAGGGGCGTGATGTCATTGGGTGTGAGAGGAGTGTTGTGGCGGGCCATGAAGGCCGGTGCATCTCCGGCAGCCGGGACGAGGGTGACCGCCCGGTCCCAGGCCCGGACCGGACACAGGGGTGATCCAGGGAGGGCGGGCACAAACAGGGAGACCGCCTGGGCGGCGGAGCGTATGGTCTTCGAGGAAGCCACCAGGACCCTGAGGCCCCCGGGGGCGAGCCGGACATCGTCGCGGCGGAGGGTGTGACGACCGCCCCAGGGGGCGTGGGAGGGCGATAGGAGGTTAGATTGCCTCAGAAATGTGAAGTAGGCGAGGACGACTGCGGCCCAGGGGGCGACCCCGAGGTGGCCGAGGGACCTCATGTGGGTGTGTATGATGGGTAACATGGCGGGAGTGATGGCGAGGGCCCTCCTGACTGGGGCGGCGAAGAGCTTCTCTCCGCCCCGGCGGACGCGGGCCACAAAGGGGGCGTCAAAGGGGGCGGGGTCGCCCCCCGCCTCCCGGAGCCAGGCGCGTGCGCCCGAGATCACATTGGACACCGAGGCGGGGGAGGGCAGCTCGCGGTGGAGGTGGGCGATGAACTGCCCCACGTCGTACGGGAGGGGGCGGAGGTGATCGACGCCCCGCTCCAGCATGAATTCGAGGTAGCGCCTCACGTGCCGGGTTCGATTCTTCCAGGTCCCGGGGGCGAGGGCCGCCGTGTGCAGGGTCATCAGGTGTTCGTGGTCCCGCGGGTCGTAGTCTGGAGGAGAGAGTTACAAGTGGTTAGAAAGCAACTCCGGGGAGTGCGCTACCCTTATTCGACCCAGACCCAGATCTCGACAGTAATCTCGCACAATTTGTAAGGCGGCCCGGGAGGAGTGGGCCCGGCTGAGTGCGTCCGCCAGGACCAACTCGACGCCCGGCTTGTGGCGGACGACTATCGTGTAGGAGCCCAGGGCCGCGACCAGCCAGAGCTCTCGGGCGCACGCGCCGAGGGTCGGGTCCGAGGCGCGGCCCGACTCGAGGGCGAGGGCCGAGGCGGCATTGTCCGTGTTGATGAGGACCTCATAACCGCCGGGGGCGGGGGGCCAAGGGTCTTGACGGCCATGACGAGGTTGACCGCCTCCAGCTCATGGATCGTGGGGAAGGCGGCCATCATATCGTCGGTGTAGGCCTCGGAATAGCAGAAGTCCCGGGAGAAAGCGCCGCCCCCGGTGAGGCAGGAGTCACATTCGATGACCCACCGGGGGGCGGAGGGAGGTGGCAGGAGCCAGACGCCGTTCCCCCTTCTCGCGTAGTCGCGAAACCACTGCATGTCGAGCCGGAGGTCGGGGTCGACGTCCGCCTGTCCAGCGATGGGGGATGCGCGTAGGCTTGCGAGAATCCTTCCCATGAACTTCCGGGCCGAGGGAATGCATGTGCTGACGTGGGCCAGACGTCCCACGAGCTGCTGGAGGGCCTTCCGCGTCAGGGTGGGGCGGGCCATCCAGCGCTCGCAATCACTGAGGACCTCGTCGAGCTTGCCGGCCGGGATGCGCAGCACCATGGCCTCCGTGTCGAGGTGGATCCCGAGCCAGACCAGTCGCACGGAGGGTGGGCAGCACTTCTCGGGGGCGAGGGCCAGCCGAGATCGGCACAGATGTCTCGCAGCGCGTCAAAAGCGCGCATGGCGTCGAGGTAGGAGGTCTCGCAGCCCACGAAATCGTCGACATAGACGAGGCTGAAGAACCCCCGCTCCTGGAGCATCCAGGAGACGGCCCCGGTGACGCGGACGCAGGCCGCCCCCGAGGTCCAGCAGCCGAAGTGGAGGGCTATGTCGAGGTATAGGTTGTCGTCGACCGTGATGCCGAATAAGGGGGCGGAGAGTGGGTCGGCCCTCAGCTGACCAGCAGAACGCCCCCCGGCCCCGGAGCGTCATCTGCCTGCCGATGTCTGAGACGGATGGGAGGGAGTAGTGATGGGGGCGGCCTAGGTACTCCTTCCGGCGTATGCCCGAGTTCACACTCCGACCCGGAGGGAAGGAGAGGTCGACTATTATCCGGCGCTTACCGGGGGTCGACTTGGGACGTGTCATGATCGGGCTGCATTGAGTCCATGGGGAGAACGGGGGCACCTCGAAGGGTCCCAGGAGGGCTCCTAGCCGGAGCTCCTCCTCAGCATAGGCCGTGACATGGTGGGCGTAGGCCGGATCCTCGCGATGGTTATGGAATGTGGGCGTAGGCGGCCCCGGCACAGTGTAGTTGGCCGGGAAGCCGAATTCCAGGTGATCCGCCAGGGTGGTGTCCGGGTGCCGGGTGAGCATCTCGCGCCATGCTTCAATGTTCAAGTCGGATTCGACCGGGACTCGGGCGGCCAAAAAATTGAGGAGGCCCGAGGCCCGGGCGGCGGCGTAAGCTGCCGCGTAGCCCGGGTACCTGGCCCAACCCTCCCCCGAGAGGACGGGCCAGAAGCCGTCGAGAGTCTGTTTGTATTCGGCTGGGGTGGGGCCGCAGGCGGCCGCGGGCACCCATGAGTGCTGAAGGGTGTGGTCGAGCACCTGTCCCACCGGCTCGCCCCGATCCGCCGTCCCGGGGGAGGCGCGGTGGCCCGCCTCGGTCACGTCACAGATGCCGCAAGCGGGCGGGTTTGTCGTGGTCGGTGTCGAGGTGATCTGGGCGGCGTGGGCGTATTCCGTAAAGGAGCGGTAGCCGGGGGTGTGTGGGGCGGGAGCAGCGTAGGCTCCCGGCCCGTGGGGGCGTGTCTGCGCCGGCGTGTCCCGACGGGCATCCCCCCCGCCGCCGAGCTGACCGGCACCAGCGCGGCCCGTGACATCATACGGGGTTGCCGTGGGGGAGACCCCCGGGCGGGGGCGGGCTGGTACCGGCGGGCCCACGGGGTGGGCGGCCGGGCCGGCCACCAGCGGCAGCGGTGACGTCAGAGGGAGTCCCCGGGGGAGCCCCGGGGCCGGGGAAGCCGGGGAAGCCGCCGCGGTCCGTGACGTCATCCCGGGGGCGCCCCGGGGGGCGGGCGGCGCGGGGGAGCCCGGGAGGGAAGCCGAGTGGCTTCAGTAGAATATCAACAAAGGGGTTAGTCCGGGGACAGGCGGGAGGGTCGTGTACAGTGCTGCGGCGGGTTCGCGGAGGCGTGGGGGCCCGCCGGGGGTCTAAAAATCCGAGTGGGGACGCCTACCGGTTTTGTCCCTTGCCTTTTTTGAGTAGCATGACGCCTCGGAATGGTTCGTCACAATTTTCCGGACGTTAGCACAGTATCCGCAGATGTGCGCGAGTTTTTGTGAGCCTGCTCCGTGAGATTCGCCCTTTGCCGCCTTGTCACAGGTCTGGGGATCCTTGTTCCAGGCCTGGCAAGGGGTACCCACACTGGCGCGATCGTATTGGGTACGGGCGTCTTGTCCGGGCTTTTGTTGGTGGGTTTTTCCCAGCTGGGGATCGCCCGAGGCAGCCGGGGCGTAGGTGAGGTGGCTCGCCATGGCTATTATCTCCACTCTCGCGGCGTTGATCGCCGCCGAGTCCCGCCAGCCGTCCGGAAGGCGGCCGTCGGCGATTCTGGTAAAGATCTCCTCAGAGTATCGGCGTACTACTGCCCACGGCAATGAGCAGTTGTTTTGCGCCACCATCTCCTGGTGGCGTGACAGGGCTTCCAGGGCCGACGCCGGGAAGGCGCGTTGATATTGGAGGCGCTTCAGGCCCAGGGTATACTCCTCCCGGGTCGCCTCCCCCTTTTTAATTGTTTTTTCCCTCATCCCCCCTCTCTACGAGATCGTAAGGAAAGATATACTTTGAGGAAATACCTTTCTTCCTGCTGGTAGCCTTTCCGTCCGCCGCCGCGACTATGAGGCGCACCGCCTCCTCGGCCGATGACCGGGCGCCCCTTCCGTACGCGTCCTGGTCGTGTTGTCGGTAGTCGGGGAGGCGGGGGCGGCGGGCTGGCACGCCGTCGCGGTGCTGCCGGCTGCGGGGGCGCCGGGGCGGAGAAGGCGAGGACCAGTCGCTTGCCGGGCTCCTGTACCGGCTGTCACGTCCCGGGGCGAGGGCTCGCTCTCGTCTAGTCGCTGGGGCGGGGCTCGGAGAAGCCGGGGAGAGGGTCCGGGGCCTGCTATGGCGGATGCTTGGGGTCGATTCGGTCCTGGGGCGGCGTGGGGAGGGGCGGGCACAAGGAGGTGACGGGGCATCTGCCTCCCGGCTCGCCTTCGCGGTGGCCGCGGTGAGGGCGGCTGTGGCTTCCGCGAGCACCCGAGACTGTGCCGCCATTTCCTGCCTTTGAGCCGCCAGTTCCTGTCTCTGAGTCGAAGCGTGCCGCTGTAGCTCGGTCCACTTCTTTTCGATTGCGTCGATCGACGCTTGCATCCGGACGAGGCCGTCCGCCTGCTTAGCCTTCGCTGAGGGCCTTTTGGGGCGGGCGGACTGTCTCGCCGGCGGGGTCGGCGGCGTGGGGGGCCGCCTTGAGGCGCCGCCATCTTGGGAGCCATCCGAGATGCTCCGGTCAGCTCGTGGTGAAGTTGGCGGTTTCCGCGTCGATCGCTTCGCGGGCCTACCTCTCTGGGTCGTGGCTCGTCGTGATCGCTGCATGTTACTTTTTTACGTGGGTGCCTTTTAACTTTTACTCTCCTGCGATTCTATAGATAGATCCAGAAGTATGTGGGTGGAGACGGGTGTGCCTACTAAAAAGAACCAGCTTGTATCCTCACTGGAACCCGAATGCAGGTCAAGGGAGGAGGGGGGGGTGTAAGGAGGAGGGGGGGGGCGTCTCGGGCTTCCCCCGCCGGATCAACCACAATTCGGAATGGTGGGCCCATTCTGCAGCCAAGCTGCGCGCGCATACACAATGTTTACAAACATTGAAGTAGGTCTATAGCCTAAGGCAGGAACACGGGCAGTATACATATAGCGATATGGTAGACAGGAAGTGTGAACACTTATTTGTCTCTCATTTTTTATTTTTTTTGGTACATTAGTTGTCCGAAGCAGGGGAAATCCCAATCACAGACGACTGGTCTTCCCCACTCCACTGCTGGTCGATAGAAAGCCTGAGCCTCCACTTTTACCGACCCAAGGGATTTTTAACCTCCCACACCACATAGACATGGTATGAGAGCAACCGGCCTTTGATGACGCTGTAAGTTATACACAGCGGTGGAAATCTAAATTGGCAGAGCTGAGGGCACGGGGAATTGAACCGCCGACCCTCAGATTAGGAGTCTGACCTAGAAAAAATCAGACACTCTAACCACTCCACCACAAAGAACGCCACTACATGCAGGCAGTCATACAGGCAAACATAGATTCATATAGGCAGGCAGCTATACAGGCAGGTAATCATACATACTGAAAAATTGCATCAGACGATGATCACGCTCTACTGCAAACGGATCTTGACAACTTATATAGATGGTCACAAGATTGGCAACTCGGCTTCAATGAGAGCAAATGCAAAGTCATCCACCTGGGTAAAAATAATGTCAAACGACTTTACAAATTGAGCAACACCACTCTACAGGCGGAGAATGAAGAGAAAGACCTTGGCATTATTATCGACAGTGAACTCAAGTTCCACAAACACATAGCTGCAGCTATTAATAAGGCTTCCAGGATGCTTGGCCTCATAAGAGCTACCTTCACATGTCTGGACGAAAGTACCCTCCCGCGTCTGTACACAGCTATGGTACGTCCTCACCTTGAGTATGGCAATGTAATTTGGTCACCGCGCTACAAACTGGACACCAACGAAATCGAAAAGATTCAGCGAAGAGCCACAAAGCTAATCCCCAACTTGAGGAATGTGCCATATGAGGAAAGATTAGTCTCACTGAAGCTCCCATCACTATTGTATCGCAGAAGACGTGGTGACATGATACAAGTGTTCAAAATTGTAAAGGGAATTGACCGCATAGACCCCAACATATTCTTTCCCCAGCAACCTGAAACCACCATTCACACAAGAGGTCATGAACACAAGCTCTACAAATGCAGATGCAACCTGGAACTTCGGAAGCACTTCTTCAGCCAAAGAATAATAACTGACTGGAACTCACTACCTGATAATGTCATCTCAAGCCCTACCCTGAACTGTTTTAAAGCTAGAATAGACCGATTTTGGAAAAACGAGCAGTATAAAACTCCGAACTGACTTTCAAGTATTGCAGAATAGAGACCGAAAAACCAACAGGCAATTATGCCTTCAACATTTCGTACATCTGGTATCAAGGTATCAAGGTATCAAGTTATAGACTCAATAAAGTATAATGATATAATTATAAATAACTCAATTATAAATTACTCAATAAAGTATAATTTCTGTTTGACATCAAAACTAGTAATTGCTAACACCTTATTTGAACATCCAAAGAGAAGACTATATACATGGAAGAGCCCTGGTGATGTATGTCGGAACCAGATAGATTACATTCTTGTCAACCAACGATATCGAAATTGTATCAAACAGGCAAGGACATATCCAGGTGCTGACATATGTTCGGATCATAATCCAGTAGTAATCAGTATGGTAGTGAAATTGAAACAGCAGAACAAAATTAAAAACAACATTCAAATGGATATGAACATGTTAAAAGATGCAAAATACAGAACTAAGTATAATGTCTCTGTTCATAACAAATTCAGTGTACTGATGAATGAAGAAACTCCTCAGAGAGAGTATAACAACATTGAAATGGAATGGGAAGCTCTCAGAGAAAGCATGGTCAAGTCAGCAGAGGAGGTGTTACCAAATAAAAAACGAGAGACAAAGCAATCATGGATGACGCAAACCATACTAGAAAAGATGGCAGAAAGGAAGAAAGTGAAAACCACTGATCCACCTAAATACAAACACCTGAAGAATGAAATAGAAGATGAATGCAAAAAAGCTAAAGATGAATGGTGGAATAAGAAGTGTGAAGTAGTGGAACAACTTGAGTCTCAACATCGTTCAAGAGAGATGCACAAGAAAGTGAAAGAGATAACAGGTCAAGGATACAGACAGAGAAGCAGTAAATGTATCAAGAACAAAGACGGCAAAATGCTCTTTGAAGAAGATGAAATAAAGTCCAGATGGGAAGAATATGTAAACAAACTATACAATGATGACAGAGGGAACCCACCCACAATTGAGAAAGAAGATGGGAATATTATATTAGTATCAGAGGTTGAGAAGGCTATCAATGATCTAAAGGCAGGTAAGGCTCCTGGAAGTGACCAGGTAACATCAGAAATGATAAAAGGACTAGATGAAGTGGGGATTCAAATCATTCATAAGCTAGTAACTGACATCTATGAGACTGGATTTATACCATTTAATATGAATGAATCCATATTTGTACGACTCCCAAAGAAGCTAAAACCAACATTGTGTACTGAGTACAGAACACTAAGCCTGATGAGTCATTTGTTGAAGATGATCCTGAAAATAATTTTACTGAGAAACAGACAGAAAATTGAAGAACAAATCAGTAACGTACAAAGTGGGTTTATATCTGGAAGAGGTACACGTGAAGGGATTTTCAATATGAGAATGATTTGTGAACGTTATTGTGAAGTGAACCAGGATGTTTATGCCTGCTTTATTGACTATGAGAAGGCCTTCGACCGAGTCAATCATGAACTGTTAATCAAATGTTTACAAGATATTGGTGTCAATGGCAAAGACATTAAACTAATTGTGAACTTATACTGGACACAACGTGCATTTATAAAAATGGAGCAGGGCCTATCGGATGAAGTTATGATTAAACGAGGAGTTCGACAGGGGTGTGTATTGTCACCATGTCTATTTAACCTGTACACAGAGATGATTTTCAGACACATTGAAGATTGCAAGGGAGTGACAATAGGTGGCATGAACATCAACAATCTTAGATATGCCGATGACAGTGTAATACTAGCAGACAGTGAGAAAAACCTACAAGATATAGTGAATAGAATCAATAAAGCTGGAATACTATTCAACATGAAGATGAATGCCAGGAAGACCAAAACAATGGTTATAAGTAAAAAGACAGATAAACCAAACGTCAATATAATCATAGATGGCACAAACATAGAACAAGTATCCAAATTCATATATCTCGGACAAAAGATTACAAATGATGGGAGATGTGAGGAAGAAATTAAAAGAAGGATAACAATAGCCCGAACAACATTCTCCAAAATGTATAGAGTGTTAACATCAAGTAAGATATTAATACAAACAAGGAAGCGTATTCTTCAGTGTTATGTGTGGTCTACTCTAATGTATGGGGCAGAGACATGGACAATCTCTAAGAAAATGTACAAACGTTTAGCAGCATTTGAGATGTGGACTTATCGAAGGATGATGAAAATATCATGGACAAAGAAGATCACCAACAAAGAAGTTCTCAGAAAAATTAAAAATAAGAAAAGCTTGTTTGCCACTATACAGACAAAGAAACTTATTTATTTTGGCCACATCATTCGTCAGAGTTCAATATACTGTACATTGTTGGAAGGGAAGGTGAATGGCAGCAGAGGGAGAGGGAGACCAAGAACATCATGGTTTACAAATATTTCACAGTGGACAGGCTTGAATTATTCACAGTCTATCAGAACAGCACAACATCGGGACAAGTGGAGAACCATTGCATCCAACCCTCGACTAGAGGATGGAACTATTGATTGATTGATATAGTCAGGCAAGCAGTCATATCACACAAAGAAACACGAAGGTTGCTGATAGTACACAAACGCCACCTGGCGTTATCTCGGCTTTTACCATTTCTTTCTAGCTGTTTCAAGTGCTGCTTACTGGTGTTGAATCACTAAACTAATACTTTTGTTTAAATCAGTTGTGTCGCCACCTATTGACAAACGATTAATACGTTGTCAGTCATATCTCTCTGTATCCTGTCGTCTCAGTTGATTTGATTAATGAGGCAGCACGATGTACGTGAAGCCTAAGTTAAAGCGAACCAAAAATGAAGTGAAGACCTGTAGACAATGCACCGAGTTTCCTGATATCAAAACTGAACTCTTGCATCTAACTAATGTGCTCACGTCCCAAGCACTGCGAACAGTAACAGTTGAAAATGTGACAACAGAAAACATCGTCGATTAGTTTCATTATTCATATATAGTTTTGTGTACCAAATATTGAAATAACCTTAACCTGTAAATAAAATACATAGCTACATATATAGATATTACTGTGACATCAAACATTATATAGTAATCTTGTAAGCGTGAATAATAGTTAAATACGAAACTCGATCGATCAGCGAAGCAACCAACTTTATTCAATTAGCTTCGCCAACATGGCGGATGATGCCACTGGGGCTTGCGGTGGCGATCCGAATTTCGCAGTTATTTGCTCTTTCCTTCAACGATATGGAGATCTATTGAAGGTCCCTGAACTATCGTTCACGGAACTGGAAAACTACCTCCACGATACTCGCTCAGGTTGGTCATATATTGGTTAAAATGCCCTACAAATTTGAACAATAGCGACGCTTTTCAACCTTGTCCAAAGAAGCTTCCAATGGGCCGTAAAGCGACGCGACTATCGATGCGCTAACTAAAAAGGTGGTGTAGATTTCTGGGAAATGTCGTTTGGATCCAATAATAAGTTGCTCTTTTTGTTGTTACAAAGCTTGCTCGGTTTATTCAGGGGGTCTGAGATTGGTCCTGATCGTCTGTATGCTGATGTAAACACACGATTTACTGTGCAGTTTTCGGGTGGACTATTCTAATATTTCTAGTCATAGACATAGGTACTAGACACTAGACTAGACTCACTAGTACTAGAAGTTTGTTGTTGTTCGCGGCCATGGGGGCGTTGGACTGACACTGTAAACTGTAACACTGTTACTGTCTTGGCCTGCGTTCTAGTCTAGTCTAGCCTCGAATCAGACTACTCGACTACTGCCTCTACTCTAGTCTAGGCTGTTGACAACTGACTTGGGAAGTTATGTCAATATGTGGGTGTGTAACTTATACATATAACTTATAAGTAAGTTAGTAACTATAATCTATTGCTACGGTACCGTGATAATAGCGCAGCAGTCTAGCATCACGGTACCATAGCATAGGCCATAGGCATAGGCATAGAATATTAGAAACTGGATTTCACATTCAATCAACTACTTGGGAATATACATGTATATCATTTCATGTTCAGTGACACAGTGTACACACAACTTGCTTCTCGGCCAATTACCAAATTAGTTTATATATTATCCAAATTCAGCCCTCCAAAATTACATTCCTGTATCTATAGAGACAATAGATAAATGGGAGAATTAAACAAGTGTGCTGTTGACAAATTGCGCCCCCCCCCCAAAAAAAAACCCACAAAAAAACTAGCAACAACAACAAAACCCACACACAAAGAACGAGCAAACATTTTGTTAAAATTGACAAAATCACATGACACTCGCAGGAAACATACCTGCTACCAAAGTATGATCACATGCAAAATTACAAGGCTCTACTATAACATGACAGGTTGAAAAAATGTATGTTTTGGCTGTTTGCACAAATAATTCAAACTGCCATTTTTCAAAACTCATAAAATTAAAACTTGATAATACAGAGCTCATATGTGGTACACACCACATCAGTGCACAATTATCAAATGTATCATTTTTGTAGTCATACAACAGTGATAGAAAGAAGATATGATGCTCAAAAATTACATTCTGCTGTGTGATTTGCATAATTGAAACACAATTTTCTTTCTTCAAATTTTGACTTTTGTTGAAATGTTTATATATATTAACAATGTACAGGCAAAACATATATATATATATATCATAAATATAATGGATATAATTAGAACATAAAGAGACATACATGTGCTATAGCGGGGTAAATATAAATTCATTTCAAGAAAAACCTATAATTTTTAAAAAGGACTTTCCGAGAGCGATATTTCTGTGCCATGTTATATATCATTTTAAAGAGCGATTTCTCCTCTTTTTAATGGTATTGAGGATTTGTGTGTGACGTAGGCATCACTACTCCTGCATCGTGGTTGGATAAAACTTCTAATATCAAGTGTATGTAAATACAACAAAAAAGCACAAATCTATTCACTGCTATGATCTAATTCTGTTTTTTAGAACCATGAATATTCACTCGGTGGTTGAAATAATGTTATTTATGAGAATAGCTTACTCAATAAGTGAAATCATGTCAAGTTAAACCCCAAATCCAAGCGATATTGACGATGACGCCACGTCAGCGACGATATTGTCAAATGTAATCAGAACAAAAAGCACAAATCTATTCACTGCTATGATTTAATTCTGTTATTTAGAACCATGAAGATTCACTCGGTGGTTGAAATAATGTTATTTATGAGAATAATAGCGTATGCAAAAAGTGAAATTTGGTCAAATTAAACCCAAAGTTGAAGCGATATTAACGCCGCCGCCGCATCGGTGGCAATATTGTCGATTGTAAACAAAACAAAAAGCACAAATCTATTCACTACTACGATCTAATTCTGTTATTTAGAATAATGAATATTCACTCAGTGGTTGAAATAATGATATTTATGAGAATAACTTACTCAAAAAGTGAAATTTGGTCAAATTAAACCCAAAATCGAAGCGATATTAACACCGCCCCCGCATCGGCAGTGTTATGCTATACTTTCTATCCAACCTTGATGGCCGACGAGGCACTGATCATGTGCTAATCGTTTGATGCGAATCCTCAATTGAGTTTTTTGAACACTGATCACAGCCTATAATCTTTTGGGCAGGGTAAATAAATTCATTTGTTTAAATCCACAAAAAAACTAAACAAAAAAGACTGGACTTTACGAGGGCAATACTATATTATATTATTTTAAAGACCGTTTTCTCCTCTTTTTAATGGGATAAAGTGATCACAGCCTAAAATGTTATGGTCAGGGTAAATAGATTCATAAATACCGTTTTCTCCTCTTTTTAATGGGATAAAATATTATGGTCAGGGTAAATAGATTCGTAAATATATATATATTTTTTGTGAAAAAAACAACTAAAACAGACTTTCCGAGGGCGGTATTTCCGAGTCATGTCATATATCATTTTAAGAGCAATTTCTCCTCCTTTTAATGGTGTGGAGGTTTTTTTAGAACCAGTCAAAGCCTAAAATTGTATGGTCTTAGTGAATAAATCAATTACAAAAATTACAAAATATTTAAACTAAACCAACAAAATCCGGACTTTCCGAGGACAGTCTTTCGAGTCATGTTATATATCATTTTAAAGAGTTATTTATCCTCTTTTTAATGGTATAGAGTTCTTTCAGAACTGATCACAGCCTAAAATTTTAATAAGTGTCAAAGCGGATACAACAACTTTAACTTGTTAAAAAAAAAGTAAAACATAAATACATCATTACAAAAATCACACTACATCATAGGTCAAGATCATAGCTTTCCATTGATATAAGGCTGATTGGTCAATGCTAAGAAGACCAGTAAAAAGGATTCTGGGGAGTCCAAAATGCATTGCCAGTCTGGCCACTTTCCAAAAGTGGCTGTGCATACTTTGAAACGTGATACACACTAAGGGATTCAAGCTACTAAAGTGAACAATCACATTCTCACATAAAATAAAGCCTTAGATGGAAGGTAGAAAGATTGCTTTAATCATTAAATCATATTTCTAGCATGTGTATGCATTATTTGTGAAGATACAACAGGGCAAACTTGAGCCAAATTAGGTGTGCTTTGGCCTTGTCCTATACAGTTATATAGGGAGTGGGCATACCTACTGAAACCCAGATGTATATTTAAGCAAACAAAATGATGAATTGATAATGGAGTTGTAGTAATTTAAATATTTATTGGATCATTTAGAATTTCAACGAATGACGTTTATTTCTCTACAGTTAGATATTATTGTTGTAAAATCCTCCAGTTTTTATGCAAATTCCTTTTTTCCCTCTTTCTAAATAGTTTCAACATATTCCCCTCTTCCATGGCCACATTGTCTAAAATATGTGTGATGTTAGCATAGCCATTTTGCAAAGACGCCTGGTGCGTACTAATCTGATTAATTTGGCTTCCAAGTTTGTGTTAATAATTATATCGTTTTTTGTTATTGCGTTGCTCTCGTTCGCAGTTGATCCGATATTACTTGAGATATTTCTCAAATTATTAAGACGATGGAAAGGCTCTGTACATTCGGGCAAATGGGAAAAGCACCTGGCCAAGGTAAAGTACATTTTATTCTGTTGCGTGTCAATATTTTTGTCACAAGTAATCTACAGCTAAGTAATAAACAAGATGTCAGAAAGTAATTCGATGAAACATAAAGATCTACATAAAAGTAACTGTATACATCATCTAAATCTAAATGAATGAGACTGTGTTAGCAATTTCGGTCTCTACTATTAAGGGAGTGTTATACAGTTAGTAGGGTGTTGGATTGCATTGCAATATTGATTTGACCTGGGGGAAGAAAATGCAACTTGATATTATTTTGTTATTTGGAAATTAATTTTATTCATATGAATCTCATTTCTCGGCGATGCCTTCGTTAAAAGGATATATAACTTACTTTAGAATTACAACTCTTTGCCATGTTAGACAGTCTTTGTCGTAGTTCAGTATAGATTGTAGTTAAAAAGATTTAAAATATATATAATACATGATGTTACAAGCAAAAAAACGGTCGGTATTTACAATTAGGAACTCAGCAATTTAACTTGTAATACTTTAGATTGAATGCTAGTATTCATAAATCGATTGATCTTATTTCCAGTTCTGTTACACCTACTCGGAGATAGATGCTTGGGAGTTGGAGAAGTTTGGATTTCCAAGAATCCAGCTCAAAACCAAACTTCGAATACTGAAGGTAGGAACAATAAATTTAGTCTGTTATAAACAATGTCCCTCTGTTCATTAAAATAGACACTGACAAAATCGGTAATATTTACAAAATTCAACCCACGTATTGCCTATTTCCCGATAAACCTGGCTGACCATTAAGCAGAAGAAGAATCTAATTAAGCTAATTATTGTATAACTGAAATAAATGTTTTATTTTAAAAATATTTTTTTATAGAACCTTCTTGAGATGCAGTTTGACTGTAACATCAAGTTTAAGGAGAAGGTAAATGAGAAGACTGCGGCTGAATTGCGGATGCAGTGCCTGGGCCGTGACAGTGAAGGACTCGCATATTGGCTGCTTCTTGACCATGAGTACAATATCCGTGTGTACCGAGAGGAACAAGATGATGAGGATGCGGAGAGCTGGGAGATAGTTGTCAGGTAAGAACATAAAACAAAATTGAGTTTCTAAATGGATTTTTGAATCATAACCACACATCAACTTTGCATTAAGGAGTATGAACAATATTCTATGACAGTTAAGCAGGCATTATTTTACTATCTTTGGTGCTTTTCTTTGGGTGTGTGTGTTTATTTTTAAACTGAAAATGTTTAGTGGAAAACTAACAGTTTAATTGTAACTGCTAAATACCGTTTATTTAAACCTCTGAGTTAGGTACCTTCCAATATTCCATTGCATCTTAATCTTTGTAATATTATGTGTATGATATTTTATTATTATGGTACATTAAATCAAAAATGTTTTATATATATTGTGTGTTATTTCAGTATGAAATGACTAGCTTATGCTCTTTATCCGGGATTCTTTTTCAGTACTCGAAGTGATTTGCAAAAGCTTATTCAAACGCTTGACAACAAGAAGACAAACTCCAAAGACACAACAGGTGTGTATTTTATGTTACATATTCCACAATCAGAGCACTAGGGTGCTTCAAAGAAATTGCTCAGAACATTCTTTTAAATATGTGAGTTTTTTATGAGTATACCAGTTTTATGTATCTGTAATGTGTACATCTATTCTTAATGGATATTCCTAATCTATGTTGATTTATAGTGGAGAGTTCATCTGGGAAAGAATGTATTGTGTATGATTAATTTTGACAGTGTTAACATTGAGGCTTTATAAGCAGATAGATAAAGATTTGAGGATATTCTGAGAGCCGGTGTATGTGGGTGGAGCAGATGCTCAAAATAATTACAGCAACAGCTGGTGGGTATTGTGTATAATGGCTGTTTACATTAAGCTGCCTGATTCAATTTGACAGAAATCGCAAAGGAAGATCTAAGTGATTCAGATGATGAGAAAAGTAAAGACAGCAAGGATAGTGTTGTAAAGGATGAAGACTCGGATAACAAGCCAATGACTATGACTATGAAGGTTAAAGAGGAACCACCTGATCCACCACAATTCAAAGCTGGACCAACATTAGCAGAAGCTTTAGTAAAATCAGAAGGCTCGACTGAAGTACCACCAATAAAGTCAGAACTGCAACCTGAAGGCGAGGCTATGGTAAAGTCAAACACTACATCCGAGGAAACTCTAATCAAACCAGATCCGGAGATTAAATTACCAGAAAATCCTGTTGAAACGACTGTTGTTGAAAAGGATATTAAGCCCGTTGAACCTACAGAGGAAGAAGAAAGTAAGCAGTCGCCTGAAGAGAAAACGAGTGCATCTTCAGGAAAAACAAATAAGTGTAAAGAAATGGAAGCAAAGCCCAAAGAAAAGAAGCCTCTTATTGTAGACAAAAATACTGAAGAGCTAGCTGAAGAAAATACAGATATTACCTGTGAAGCGAAAGACAAGGAGGGTAAAGATGTAGAAGGCACTTCTGAGGATAAAAGTGATCACACAGGGAAATGTGCAGACGGCAAAAATGACCCACAGAAAGCTTGTTCAGCAGTTGTTAAGACAGCAAATATTGAGGAAGTATTAAAGTCTGATGCTATTCCAGAGCGGAAAAAAACAGTAAGTGTGTTGATACACTTGAAAGATGAAAAGCAAACTAAGGAATCCATATCAATCAAGGATGAGGAGAAAAGCAAAGATCAGAAAAGCAATGCGGAGGCATGCACTAAGAAAGTTGTCTCTACAAGGGGACTACAGTCGCAAGAATCTCAAGATGCAACTGACTCATCAGAAATTGATGTAGGAATGGAAGAAAATGTTGGCCCCATTTGCCACTCGGAAGTTAAAGACCATGTAAATGATGATAGCCTAAATAAGGCTGTATCAGTTGGCGACGGAGTGGAACTAGCAAAGGATGATTCAGTTATTGCAGAGCCCTTTCAAAAGCAGGCCATTATAGTGCCTGAAATGAAAAATAATCAAGGATCAAAATTATCTAAAGAGAACAAGATGGAAACTGTGATCTCAAAATATGATGATGAAAAGCAATCTGTAGAGAAACCTGACAGGAAGGATTCGGGCACAAAGGACAAATGTGAAACTTCAGAAAAAGATCAATCTGACTTTGACAAAGACGAAAAGAGTGAATCATCTAAACCTAATGCTAGAGAGGCTGATTGTATAGGGGATGCGCAGGAGCATAGTAAAGACAGTGTCAACAAGCAGAATGAGAAATCGCTGGCAGATGTAGATTGCAAAATAGCAACTGAAGCAAAAGTCGTTAATAGCACAACAGTACAATCTAAAATTGATGAAAAGAAAGCTGATGCGAAAAGAACGGAGCAAATAAAAGCTGATGATGTACTAATGTCAAAGACAAAAATTGAACGAAGAACCTCAGAAGAAAAGGCTGCAGAAAAAATTAGCATTGAAGGTGAAGAAAAAACAACACAAGGAAAAGGTGGTGAAAAGATAGCACTTGAAAAGATGTCACAATCCAAAGTTAACGTGAAGCTAGCAGAAACTGAAGGAAATGCAACAAAAGGTGAAGCTGACAAAAGGACAACACCGGGAAAAGCTGATGCAGAGACAACACTGGGAAAAGCTGATGAAGAGACAACACCGGGAAAAGCTGATGAAGAGTCAACATCGGGAAAAGCTGATGAAGAGACAACAAAGGGAAAAGCTGATGAAGAGACAACACCAGGCAAAGCTGATGAACACGCAACAAAGGGAAAAGCTGATGTGACAACCCAAGCAAAAGCTGAAGAAATGACAACACAAGCAAAAGTTGATGAAAAGACAACGCAAGCAAAAGTTGGTGAAAAGGCAAAACAGGCCAAAGCTGATGAAGAGACAACACAGACCAAAATTGATGAAAAGCCAGCACATACCAAAGCTGATGAAAAGACAGCACAGGCCAAAGTTGATGAAAAGGGAGCACAGACCAAAGTTGATGAAAAGGCAGCACAGACCAAAGCTGATGAAAAAGCAGCACAGGCCAAAACTAACAAAAAAGCAGCACAGGCTAAAGCTGACGAAAAGGCAGCACAGGCCAAAGTTGATGAAAAGGCAGCACAGGCCAAAGCTGATGGAAAAGCAGCACAGGCCAAAGCTGATGGAAAAGCAGCACAAGCCAAAGTTGATGAAAAGGCAGCACATGGCAAAGCTGATGAAAAAGCACAGGCCAAAGCTGACGAAAAGGCGGCTCAGGTCAAAGCTGACGAAAAGGCGGCTCAGGTCAAAGCTGACAAAAAGGCAGCACATGTCAAAGTTGACGAAAAGCCAGCACATGTCATAGCTGATGAAAAGGCAGCCCATGTCAAAGCTAACAAAAAGGCAGCACAGGTCATAGTTGACGAAAAGGCAACACAGGTCAAAGCTGACAAAGAGGCAGCACAGGTCAAAGCTGACGAAAAGGCAGCACAGGTCAAAGCTGATGAAGAGGCAGCACAGGTCAAAACTGATGAAAAGACAGCGCAGGCCAATGCTGACGAAATGGCAAAACAAGCCAAAGATGCTGGAAAAACGGCACATGCCAATGCTGACGAAATGGCAAAACAAGCCAAAGATGATGGAAAAACAGCACATGCCGAAACTGATGAAAAGGGAGTCACCGCTGATGAACTGACAACTCTAGAAAAATCTGAAGCTAAAGGTGTTGAAACAACGAAAGCAGAAACTGTAGACAAGATCACTTTAGAAAAAACTGGTGAAAAGACGACGGGAACACAGGCAAAAGCTGATGAAATGGCAAAAGCTGGCAAAACAACAGCACATGCAAAAGTTGATGAAAAGACAGCACAAACAAAAACTGATGACAAGACAGCACACACAAAGGCTGACAAAAAGACAGCCAAAGAAAACAAAGAAACGATAACACAAGAAAAAGCTGAAGAAATAGAAGATCAAGAAATGGTTCAAGAGAAGATGGTAAGAGCTGAAACTGAAGAAAGAACTAAACAAGACAAAGGAAAAAATAAACCAACACCACAAATCAAAATTGACAAAGCACTGAATTCTGAAACCACTGAAAAAACTGACTCTGAACCAACTATCAAAGATGTCACTAAGAAGTTGTCTAAATTTAAAAATAGTGAAGAGAAATCATGTCCGATTACGGAAGTGAATGTAAAGCAATCAGGGGACAAAGAAAGGTGTAAAATAACTACTGATAGCACAGATTGTGAGCACCAGGAGCTAAAATCACCAGAAGAATGCAAGGTAACGTCTAATGATTCCAAACAACACAAATCTTCACCCCGGGCAACAGCTGCAGATAAATCAACAGAGGGAAGTACCATATCAGGCAAGGGAACCAGTTCTAAAGCTGAAGGGAAGACCTCATCTAAGGGCATAGAAACCGGGCTGGCAGCTGAAGCAGATCCAAAGGAAAGTGAAGATAAAGCTAGTAAAGCGAAGAGAGATACAAAAAAGGTGAAAGAAGCCTCAGTTGCTATTACCGGATCTGTAGTTGGAGTTGAAGATTCCGCAGTGACACCAGAAGATTCTTTGTTAAAGCCGAAAGATTCTGAAGATAAATCAAAAGAGTCTACATCGAAGTCAAAGAAGGCAACTGAGGATCAGGCGGTGGTTGTTTCAACCAGGAAACGTGGACGCCGTGATCCAAGTTCTCCTGTTGTTGAAGAGCAAGGTATGTGCTTTTCTGCTAGACAAATCTGATGATTATTAGATCGCTTATGTGACATGGTTAAATGTATAAACAATTGATTATTTGTTTATATTTAATTTATACAGTGATTTTAATGCATATAGTATTATTTTACAAAGATGTAGGTTTATAATTTTATTATAATAGTATAACTTTAGCATATCTTTTAAGTATGTTATCACATGTTTACATCAGGGATCTCGGCCATTTTATGGTAATCCGCGATTTGTTTAAAAAAATAAAATATCCATGACATAATACCCCCAATAATCTAATTCTATGTATTATCTTTATCTCTTACTTAATATCAACACACAATTTCAGAAACACATGCTCGCATGTACTGGATTGAGCCAAAACCGCAGAAATTCTCATAGGCTTAGCGTTGTCATAGAACCGCAATAGTACTTTCCAAGGACTTCTATATCCTCTGACCCAGTTAGTATATGCAATCATTGGAGGGATTTGCTGTTATTGTTGGGATCGTATGATTGTCAGAATTTCCGCTCTTCTACTCAGGGATCTCTTTAAATCTCTGTTTCATGTGTATTCAGCAGAAGCCCATGGTGAGGATGAGGATGATGAAGAGAAGGTGGCTCCACAAAAGAGGAAGCGGGCATTAAAGGCTGACACTGCGCCCAAAGGAGGTGAAAAGGATAAACCACGACAGGCAAGAAAGCGCAAGGAGTCTGGATCAGTAAACTCATCTGAATCAGAGTCCTCTGAGTCTGAACCAGAGGGGGATTCTGACGAACCACCGTCGAAGAAAAAGAAAGGCCGAAAGTTAAAAACGGCATCAGAAAGAAATGAAGATGCAAATGTAGAGAAGGGATGCGAATCATCAGAGTCTTCAGAGGATGGTCCTGTTGTAAAGCGACTAGCCGTTCGAGGCCGAGGAAGAGGTCGTGGCCGAGGTCGTGGCAGAGGGAGAGGTCATGGGGTCACTGCAGGGAAAGCAAAGAAGGATGAAGAAGAGTCCGACCATGTGAGCAGTGAAGGCTCCAAAGCCTCCCAAATAAAGAGCACCGTAAAGAAGACTGCCAGTTCTAAGGTGATCGATGAAAAGGTCCAAGAAAATGAGGAAGCCGAGAAACCGGTAGAAGCCCCAAAGAAGCGTGGAAGGAAAAAAGGCCAAAAGAAAAAGAAAGTTAGCGAAGATGAGGGAGAAGAAGCAGAGCCTGAAAACACGCCGGTTCGGAGATCCAGCCGGTCGACAAAAGGCAAGCGTGGTGCTGTTTTTCTTGCTGGTCCTGATGAGTCGGTGAAGCGAAAGAAGAAAATTGTGATTCCTATTGAAGAGATAGAGGATGAGGAAGAAGAAGAAGAAGTAATTCAAAAGAAGAAAAACAGAAAGAAACACGCAGAAGAAGAAGAAGAGGAAGAATTGAAGTCGAAAAAGGTAAAAACAAATGTATTTATATTTATAAATAAAATCGTACCAAAAAATACCCACAATTATTCACGATCTAATATAAAAAGCTAAGCATTCGTTATTCTAACAACAACAAAAATCCCCCCCCCCCCCCCACCAACAAAAAATGTCTTTAGTAAGCTCATAGCTAAATCTGATTTATTACTTTAAGATGGACCAGACTAAATGTTAAAAATTGTCCATGCTGTTAGTATGCGCCTGCGAGGAAATGGGAACAATAGAGGTTGCCCGTGGCTGACCATTTACTGCTGCTTGACCTGTATTCGTCTGTGCGTTGAAAATTAACCTTTTGACCCGTCGCGAATTTATTTCTGAAATTAATTTTCATTTCACCAAGAGTAGGTTAGTTCACCTTATATATAATATAGGACCAACATTTTGACCAATGTCTTTTTTTAAATTAATCATTCTATGTTATCAGATCTGAAAACTTAAAATTATGGCTGAAACGAAATGGAAAAAACATGTAATGAATTCCTTATCTGCGATTAAGCAGCCACATCCGACATGCCCCCCCCCCCCCCCCCCCCCCCCCCCATGGCCTCTTCTGTCAGTAGAGGGAGCCCTGCAGAAGACATCCCACGTTTTGGGTTCTGTCATCTCCGGTTACTATCTATGGTAGAGAGACAAAATCCAATGGTGACAGACTAAATTCTACTCATGTTTTGCCATGAATATGGCCTTTGCTACTTACTTGACGTAAAATCACCATCAATCAATCTTCCTTATATCGTTATAGATTAAAAAAATTAGTCATAATTATGAATCAATAACTAGTCAGTCTGTTTAACTACCATTTCTACACGCGTCACTAACCATTTATCTGGCCACTCTCGAAACATTGTTGATGGTTGCCAAATACTTAAAATTAAAGTAAATGAGATTAACCTAAAATATATATTTTTTTTAGATTAAAAAGAAGACAGGAACTCCAAGCTATCGGATTATGCAGTTTTAAGATGAACAATTAATTTATATGATCGTATAGCAGTATCGGGCATATTTCATGGTGGAGTTCATATTTTGTAACCAAGACTTGAGATGAGATGAGATTTGTAATGTGACTTTTGAGATTTGAAACTTGGGCCCCTTCAACCCCCCCTAACTATTTCAGAAGCGGAAAGCCGGGCGGTCACACGATGAGGAGTGGGACCCGTCACGGCCCAGTGGCGCTCGGAAGAAGGGCAGCAATGCGCGGCGACGGCGCCGAGTCGGCCAGCCGTCGGACGAGTCATCGACGGACGACGAGGATGAGATCATCGAGGCACTCGAGGAGGACGACGAGAGCCTGCAGTTTGGCGCGTCGTCCGAGCACGAAGAGCTGGAGTCGGACGGCAGCGAGTACGAGCCGAAGGGGCGCAACGCCAGGCGCGCTGCCGCGCTGAAACGTGAGCACGCCGTCCTGGCGCTTCTTAAAGCTGCATAGTCCGATGGTTTTGAATTTCTGTCTTTTTTTTTTTTTTTTTAGATAGGTATATAAATTTGATTGTTATAATCTACCTTTCTTTTAATTTGAAGTAATTTATTTTAAATGGCTAGCTTTTGAGATATTTGAAATGCAAACACATAAAATTAGTTTTGGCAAGCATTCCAAAACTCTGACACCCTAGGCTTCTGCAGTAACAGGGTCTATTAAATTACCTCAGTATTCCCTTCTATGTAGTGATAAATGTTTAATAAGTGCACCGGTATCTAAGTTAGATATGTAGAATTAAATCTGGATGATTGTATTGGTTTTTAAAGTTTGATGTTTTTATTGGACTATTTGACTTTAAAACAAACAAGCGCAAATAATTTTTTAATACATTTCTTTTTAAGCGGGGGAAATTTCAATACTGAATAATTGGTCTTTCTCATGCTAATGCTCCTTGCCATATTCCGGTATGGTCGAGTGCCGGGATAAGTAGCACAAGTGTCAATTGTTTTTTTAAGTTGTTCATTTGACTCGGTAAAGGGTTTCGAATGAGGCTCGAATCCCACGATATCCCATGTGGGAAGCGGATCCCGATTTCTCACACTGAGCCAACCAGTTTGTTGTCATAGTAGACATAGTCTACATAGTATTTAGTGAGCATGACAACTTTGGAATATTATATGCATTTTCCCCTAAAGTTGACATAAATATGGAATCAAAAATCTAAGTAATCTACAAAATACTGAATGGTGTTTTTTGGTTATAATTGTAGCTTGGTAAAATGTGGATGTTGAAAATCACTTCTTTTTTTTATCTCCAATGTTAGGTAATTAATTTGATCAATTTTAGTGTCCATTAAAACACATGCATAAATCATGCTAGTACACAAATCATGCTAATACATGTGATCCAAGCTTCGCTTGTCCTTTAAGGACTAAAGCTCCGACACAGTATGCTGGGTCACAGCTTCAGCTCACACACTGCAATGTGGGATCGCTGCCCCTCCCACCCCTATCCTTCATGATAGGCCAAACATTTTAAACTCACTTTACATCTATGACTGAATGCCTCCTGGTGACTCAACTTGGTAGGTTTCTTGCCATACATTTAGTTCTAAATGTAGATTACAGTGAAACTGTCATGGCAAATATTTTACGTGAGATAAAATACCACTTCATGTATGTGTATTCACAACCTCCCCTACATTCCAGCGTGTTAGCTGAGGCTGTGACCCGGCATGCTTGGTTGTGGCTTCAGTCCTTCCTGAGGGACCAGCGGAACTAGGAACACACACGTTCGTCAGTTTTTTTGTGTGTTTAAACAAAATACTGGAGATTGTTTTGCCAATTATATGACACTTCCTTCAAAGGTGTGTAACTGCATTTTGTAGGTAAGCAAGAAGAGGCTGAGGCCGAGCTGGAAGACGACAGCCCGTGTTCAAAGTGCGGCAAGCCTGACCATCCAGAGTGGGTGAGTACACGACAAGAAGAACATAAAACCATATTGATTTAACTTAAAACACACAACACCAATCGTGGAGGAGAGGTGGTCGTCATCGTTATCAATCCCTTAACAGCAAGGGTTGTTGAGGCACCACAGATGACTTCGCAACCAGTTTTCTCCAGTTTTCCATGTTCTCGACTGCCCTCTGGACCATCCTGATATGACAATATATGTTGTTAGGACGCAAACTCCAACGATGTCTAGGCTTTAAGTTTGAAAGTCGACGTGGAGACAGCTAGTTTATGTCATAAGAATTTTAATATTTAGATTGACTAATGCATACCAGACGGGAATGAGTCGAGCGTCCATTTTCCGTTTTGGTAGATCGTGGGGTTCGAACCCACAGGTGCGAACCCTGGTTGAGTCAAACCATGGTTGAGTCAAACCATGGTTGAGTCTAACCAATGAATTAAAAATTGATATTAGTCACTTCCGAGCTATGCGCTTGGCATTATTAGGCTAGGGCAAGTACTGGTTGACTCAGTGTCATGATAATGTGACTGAGTGGGATATCAGGTCATGGTGCAGGCGGCCTGGTCTCCCAGTGGCGCAGCACTATAAAGTCGCCATGACCTTAGATGTTGCCAGGACGTAAAACTCCAACAACCAACCGACTAGTACCTGGTAGCGCCCACTGGTGTCAGCGTACAGCTAAGTGGTGGACGACTGCTGCTGTCCGCCACTCCAAGTCAGCTGTCATTTGAAACTGAATTACTGTGTCGGGAGGTAGTGCTGAAAATGTTTTAACTGAGAGATTTCTGGGTGTTTTTTAGATCCTGTTGTGCGACAATTGTGATGCTGGTTTTCACACTGCTTGTCTGCGCCCGCCACTGATGCTGATCCCAGACGGTGACTGGTTCTGTCCAACATGTGAACACGTAAGTACCAAAAGGCACTAGAATTGATATCTCCGCCACCAATCCACCCTCTAGCGTCAGTGGAAGAAGTATTGTCGGTAGCAAGAGCTCACTATGCAGCACGCTTTGTGGAAAAGGCCTTACAGATGATTTCCTCTGCGACCAGACGGGATTGCCGAATGAGTTGAGCGTCCGTCTTCCGGTTTGGTAGATCGTGGGATTCGAATCCACAGGTTCGAACAGTGGTCGAGTCAAACCAATCAATTAAATATTGATACAAGTGTGTCGCTTCCTAGCCAGGTGCTCGGCATTATTAGGATAGGTCAGGATAATGTGACTGAGTGGGATATCGATTTCCTCTGATGTCATTGAAAGAGCTCATTGTGTAGCTTGCCCCCCCCCCCCCCCCCTCTGGTATCAAATGAAGTAATGTACCAGAAAGCTGCATGCGAATAGCATGCTCTGGGAAAATAGCCTTATTGAGGATTTCCACCACCATTCGGCCCTCTGGTGGCAATGGAAAAGCTAATGTGGGTCACAGTTCACTGTCTATACGCTGCGGGAAAGGTATTACTATGAGGGCCACTGTGCATGACACACCAGGTGGCGCTGTGACGATAGTGAAAAGCCGCTAGTTGGGGCATAAGACGGTCAATATCATGTTGGATACACCAGCTCTTGTCTGATCGCCAAAGTTAGTAAAAAAGGAGCCTCATCAATATTTGGGGGATGCGTGACCACATGTCTAGAAAATGGATGCGTGGGGATGTATAGCTTTAAATACAGACATCGCAATCATGAAAAATATCCATCATTTCCAAGAAAGGCTTTATGTATTGTTATCTACCTGATATTACCACGATTAATCTATGGATGTATCTGGTTGCTCGAGTTTTTTCGGTTTCCGTGGTATTTCAGCATCAATGCAGTTTAATGTTCGAAAGGCCAGTATAATGTGAGTCCTCGCGCCTTAATATAGTATTGCCTAGATTCTCAGGTAGGCCACCAGTGTCGGGACTGAGTTGCGGTACCGTTGCCGAAATGTGGATCACCACTACCGGGGCTTTTGTTGGAACCACGCATCTGCACCTCCATGCAGGCTCGAACCAGTGAGCTGCTCATTGCTGAGTAATCGTTGTGTCACCAAACCACAGGGGATTCTCTGAGTATGCACTATTCGTTCTGCATCCAACTGCCACACAGTACTGACATTGCTAGAACAGCAGTAGTGACCATGTTTATTGGGATTTAACAAATATTTGTTGGGAGTAAAAATTGTTATTTCTTTCCACACGTTTCTTATAGGGATAGAAGTCCAGTATTAGAGGGATAAATTTACGGATTATTTCTTTCCCTCGTGAAAATTTAGTGTTTAAAAAACAAATTAAACCCACAGAATACAAGAAAAGAAAAAATGAAAGAAAACGAAAGGATTTTCCTTAGGCAATTTCTAAGGTTTTTTTTCCTACAATATTTCGGTTCTTTTAAGTAAATTTTGTTTCTATGTGTCAGTGTGTCAGAGTATGTCAAATTGTTGTTTCCATTGAAATCTGAGAATTTAAGCTATTTATTCTACTACACTTGTTGAAGCAACCACTTGTCTAAAAGACATTATAAGAGCATTGGTTTAAACGGAGCTGTTGGATGCCATGCAGTTGCACCTAAAGATTTCCTTTAAGTTGAACGATAAAATATCTATCATGTGTTCAGAAACGAGGAAACGCATGTAAAATGCATGAAACACTGTTCCCTGTCTGTTATGAATTAATGTAGCCGAGGCCCAGAGTCCCACATAACTTCTCACATCCAGGTTTGTTGTGTCCCATAATGTCTGCATTAGAATAATACCTGTCTTCAGCGACAGCCTGTGATCGACAACCCCTACCACGTGTACAATGTTTCAATGTACAAACTATAATGTGTGTCATTTGAATTTGCCTCCAATGACAGGACACCTGCTATGTCAAGACAAAACTGGTCTGGATGCAGATTCGTCCTTTGAAGACAGGTACTACTCTAACAGTGCCTAATGTATGTTTTATGTGCTTTAATTATATATTTTTTCAACAGACAAACTTATTAGAAAAGCTCTTGGAGAATCTCCGGCAACTCGACATTCACCTGAAGAAGAACGACCGCATGGTTAAGCGGAAGCAGAGGCTGGCATTCGTTGGCATCAGTCTGAATAATATCTTACCGGTAAGTTGCAATGCATGGCCGGTCAGGTCTAGTGGGTCCCTCGACAGTGTGGAAGGTGATTCAAATGTGAATTTTATTCACATTTTTACGAAGACGCTTGGCTGAAACATATACTAATCCTACGCCTTATACTATCTCTTCAGCGACCCCTGTGGTCCACAAACCGCTACCATGTGCGAACCATTTTTCAATTTTTTGGGGACTTTTTTGTCTCATTTGAATGTCCCTCTGATGACAGGGCACCTGTTATGTCAGGACAACGCTGGAGTTGTATTCGTTGAGAGATTCATGGAAGTATGATTAGACATGACTATCCTTTATTACTTAGACATATCGATGGTAACTTTAGTATTTAAATCAAGTATAAATGTTATAATACACCGAGCCTTAATTTAAAGTTTAAAACTGAATATTGGAAAATCTTACTAAGTCTTAATTTGAATATTGTTACACGTGATATTTTGTTTCTTTGGATAAACAAAGCAGGGTATGGTGGAGAGTTAAGGGGTCGAAGGGATGAGGGGGGATAGATAGATAGATAAGAAGCTCATTATGTATCTTGTGGTGCTTTCAGGAGAAAGAAGAGCAAGCTCGAAAACGAAGACGCAGACGAGCAAGCGCCTGGATAGAATCAGATGACGAAGAAACTGAAGATGATGAGACCGAAGATGATGAGAGCCAAGAGGAGTCGGAGGAAGAGGAGAAAGTGCACAAGAAGAAGCGGTCGCGACTGCGCACACATCCACCGTCAGATGAAGAGAAGACTGATGAGGAGGTCGACGAGACGGAAGAGGAATCGTCCGAGTCTGAGTCTGAGGAGAAGGAGCATTTCGTGAAGCGGTCCAGGCGCGCCAGGAAGGAGATCAGCTACAAGTCAACCGAGTTTGATAATCTCATCAACAGCGCTATCCAGGAGGATGTGGAGTACGAAGAAGGTGGGTCATGGGTATCCTGCACCGCAAATTTGTTTGTTTCTTCTTTCCTTCATTTATATTTATGTCGGTATATGTTGTTGTGTGTGTGTATGTTTGTATGCTATCTATCTATCTATGTCTTACTATCTCATATATATACGATATAGATAGGATATATCCTAGCTATCTATATCCTATCTATCTATATACGATATAGATAGATAGGATATATCCTAAACTGAATATTGAATTCTCTGATCCTATCTATCTATATCGTATATATCCTATCGCTATCTATCTATATATCTATTTAATGACGTCTTTGCACTATTAGGATTACAGGATGCACCTATCACGTGATGCAAAGCTAGACGAGGCTACCTGGCGGCCAAGTCTAATTTGATATCAATCTCAAATTTAACCAACATTTCACATGTATCTATTTTAGAATTATATATGTTTTTATATTGGTATTTAAAACTAATTTACTCTTTTTTTTCGGAAAAGCAAAGTGGCGGAATAAATTCAACTCACTTCTCGCCGGGACTATGGCCAACGCACTGTACAATCAGTATTGTAAGTGAATTGGTTTGACTCAGTCCAGTCAGTGTTCTACAAAAGGAACAAGATTAACTGTATGAATGTTTGCTGCAGAGCTTGCCGAGGCTGTTGCGGCGGCAGAGGAGGCAGCGACGGAGGAGGGAGAGAAGGAGAAGGGCGAGGAGGGGGAGGCGCCGGTGGTGGCGGCCGAGTCGGTGCCGTCGAAGCGCTCCTCAGTGGCGAGCCGCGGCAAGGACATGGACACCATCATGTCGATCCACCGCGGCGAGGAGGCGGAGAGGAAGTCGGCCACTGAGGGCGAGGACACCCGGGACGAGGCCGAGAAGACAGAGGGCGAGGACAAGAAGACGGACGGCGAGAAGACCGAGGAGGAGGAGGAGAAGGAGGAGGAGAAGGAGAAGGTGGGGGAGGACGGGAAGGCGGACTTGAACGCGTCCCGCCCGTCGCCGGTAGCGCAGAAGTCCCGCGGGAGACGCAAGGGGCGGCGGCTGACGGCCCTGGACGACTCTGAGGAGGACCCTGACGACGACAGCGACTCGTACAAGGCGTCCGAGTAAGTGCACGGGGTGAAATGGGAAATGAGGGTTTTTTTAAAAACAATTTACAACAATAAAAATGTTAATGCTGTACCCAGGCTATACAACAGGGATGAAAAAAGCTCCGCGATGTCGCGGATTTCTGGAATTGTTTTGGGAATTTGTGTTTACTTAAATAATCTGGAATATTTCACCTATTCTACCGCATTCGGTGTGTTCTAAATTAGTCTGATTACTTTCTCCCATATATTACATAAATACCACAAAATTCCAAAGAGATTTGGAAGAGTTAACTTGTCCATGCGCTCGATGACCGCTGATCTTGGGTCGGCTGGGATTGGGAAAGGATTGGAATTTGGCCAATACCAATGAAATGCTAAAAGGGGCAACTTGAAAAGATGCCCATGAATAGTTATTGATATTTGCCTTTAGAATATCATAGATGAGAAGTTGGACGCCCACAGTGCAGGATCTCAAGAAGTGTTGAACGTTGTCAAAATAAGAATTGAAGGTGCAATATTAGGAACTGATCATTGTTTTTGTTGGATTTTTGTTTTCAATTTAGAACAATTGATTTTGACTTACCAAATGTGTTGCTTGTGTCAAGTGTAATGTATATAAATCTTTAGGACCTCAAATATATCCCAGGATAAGTATAATTATGTAGTAATATGCACTCACCTGTCAGGCAATGATCCATGTAGGCAGGTAGGCATGGTTATGGTGATGTTATCATGGAACCTAGATAGTATAATGATTAAGACACTGGCCTGAGAATGGCCTGAGTGTGGGTTACGAAATCCACGCGAGGCGTAATGTTCTATTTGTTTACATCACCCCCACGATAAGTATATCAAAACGGTCATATATCTGGGGCCTTGTGAATTTAATTTTTTACTTAAAAAAGGCCCTTGAAATCCTTTAAATTTGATTGCTGATACAAAATGTTGTGGCATGAAGGGACGTGTAAAAGTCTTGTAGTCTGACTCCCACCCAATACACTGGTGTTGCTGTCTGTCCACCTATCTGTGCTGAGCAGTATCGCGGTGGTGTGCTTGCCTGTCTATCTGTCTGTCTGTCTGTCTGTCTGTCTGTCTGTCTGTCTGTCTGATGAGTTTCCACCGCTGTGTGTCCGTCTATCTATCTATATCTGTCTGTCTATCTGTCTTTCCCTGTTCTGACCAGTTGCGCCGTGGGTGCTTGTCTGTTTACCTTCCTGTCTATGTCTATCTGTCTCAGTGCTGAGCAGTTCCATCGCTGTATGCGTGTCTATCCGCCTACATGTCTGTATCTGTTTCTGCTGAGCCGTGCCTCCACTGTGTGCCTGATGGTCTATCTGAGCTGATCAGTGCTGCCTCTGTCTGCCAAACTGTGCTGCCTCTGTCTGCCGAATTGTGCTGCCTCTGTATGTGCTGATCAGTGCTGCCTCTGTCTGCCTGACTGGGCTGATCAGTGCTGCCTCTTGTCTGTGCTGATCAGTGCTGCCTCTGTCTGTGCTGATCAGTGCTGCCTCTGTCTGCCTGTCTGTGCTGATCAGTGCTGCCTCTGTGTGCCTGTCTGTGCTGATCAGTGCTGCCTCTGTCTGTCTGTGCTGATCAGTGCTGCCTCTGTCTGTCGGTGCTGATTAGTTCCACCTCTCTGTGCTTACAGAGACGTGTCTGAGCAGAGTTACGAGGAGCCATCCGACGCGCTGTCCGAGGAGGAGGAGGAGTGGGAACGTGAGCGGCGCCGTGCCAGCCGCCAGGCAGCCAGTCGCAAAAGCACACGCACGTGCAGAAAGGGCTACAAGTATGACGACTTTGGTGAGTCCCGAGCTGGAACACAAGCCGGCCTTCCCTCCCCTCCCCTTCACGCACACCAAGAGAAGCTGCACACCCTCCTCAACAGAAGCCACTATGGCTTCTAGTAATAGCCTCTCTCTCCTATAGTCTAACAGAAGCAGCAATCCCTCCCTAACAGAAGCCACGTGAATCCCTAGCTGACGCCTGGCACTCCTACACCTTAACAGAAGCTGAACTCCCCATTTTCCAAAACCTTTTTTTTTTTAAATTTGGATATCAATTAACACAGTTAAAAAGCACACTGTTTTGTTAAATGCCACATTTCTACTTACCAAATTCCGCCCAACCTTTCACTTAAAGAAAATATTAATGCTTATTTACTTCTACTGTTCTTGGTAGGGGTGGTGCACTCTAATCGAAACAACTTCCCTTCTATTTACTTCTACTGTTCTTGGTAGGGGTGGTGCACTCTAATCGAAACAACTTCCCTTCTATGAGTAGAAGCTACACTGACTTTTTAAAAACAAATTTCTCTTTTTTTGTCTTTTTGTTAAAAATTACCCCTCCCCACAAACAGAAAAGGAGAAAAAAGTAATGGTAATAAAGGCCTCAGCTATCTATTGCGAGATGGGTGGGGGGGGGAGGATTGAAAGCTGCACTTGAGGTTTGAGGGGAAATTTGTATGGGACGGTTGGCTAAATGTCTCATCCATGAATTGGAAAATCCCTTCCACACGATGTGTTTTCAGGGGAGATGAGAATGGCTTGTAGATGTATGTGGGTGCAAACAAATAGTTGTAGGTGTATAACCAAAAACATACATTATTTTTGATAAATTAAATCATTTGTGCGTAATTTAACGCCGTGTCAGACATTTAAATAAGATAACTCATAGCGCTGTTTTAGTTTTGTGTAGAACTTTGCACTATTAATAGTTAATTTTCCACGTGTAGGTTGTATACAGGAGATTAGATTACGATCTGTGACGCATCACATCGTTTGTGGGTTCTTTGTGGGTAGTTAGAATGACACTAACTAACTTCACTAACTGCCTTCTGCCCTCATGCTCCCTGCCAGTGGTGGAAGAGGAGTCCGACAGTGACGGGGCTACGCGGCGGTCAAGCCGGTCAGCGGCGCGCCGCAGGGTCAGCTACATCGAGCACGGCTCAGAGGAGAGCGACTACAGCGCCGCACCCTCCAAGCGGCGGCGTCCGAAACTACTGAGCAAGAAATCCAAGAAGAAAAAGCGGCGCATCGTAGAGTCCGATGATAGCGCAGACTTCAAACCACGCAGTCACCACAAGAAGACCACCAAGTACGAGAATGATAGCGACTTCGAACCTGAGGTGCCGGTTCAGCGTCGGTCGCGGAACATTGTCAACTACCGGAAGCTACTCGAAAGTGACACTGAGGAAGAGTTTGAAGAAGAACCGCTGCCACGGAAGTCTAAGTCGAATGTGATTAAGTCAGATAGCGACTATGAAGGCGATGAAACTGATACCTACTATGAGGGTGACTCTAAAAAGGAGAAAGAGAAGCCAGAGAAGCAAGAGAAGCCAAAGAAGAAGAAAAAGAAGAAGAAGAAAAAGACTGAGACGAAGAAGGGAATAGGAAAGAGTATTGGGAGTGAGGAGGAGCAGGAAGAAGAAGAGACTGAGGATGACGACGATGACGATGATGATGAGGAGGAGGAGACAGAGGAGGAATCTGACGATGCGGGTGGGAAGGGTGCACTCGAACAATATCGAACAAAAAGACCGGCACTTACTTCCGCTAAGGATGAGGACAACGTCAAATTCAATGGACATACAAATAACACTAGTTCCACATCCGCAGCACCACAAAGTAATCCCAGTAATCCCAGTAATCCCAGCATCCTGCCACCCAGTAATAACGGGAATGTGGCATCGCCACGGACTGAGGGGAACGTAAAGAACGGCCGGAAGCTGGACATTGAGAACCTGTTACTGGACTCGATACCGGCTTCGGTGAAGGTGGTCGACACGGAAGAGCACCAGGTGTTGGAAGATGACATGGCTCAGATTAATGCGGATGAGGAGGATTTAGACAGCATTGAGGATCTTGTAAATTATGTAACTATGGATTAGATGAGCTGTTCATTATGTAGCTATCTGCAATCTCCACCTGTGCGTAACCATGGAGCCGTCTTTGTACTGTCTACTCTGCTGCGGTCAAGCGCCTTCATGCAATACAAACATATTAGGTGAAAGCGATTGAGTTTCGCAATGCATGGATGGCATAGGGCCCAGTGAATGCTTTTGTCATCCTTGTATATACATAGCCTATGGACAGAATTTGCTGTTCTCGAACAACTGTGTAGACTTAGCTTACCGTTATTTAGTGTTGAAGGAATGCCAATGTTTGAATGAAGACGGCTCCTTGGCGCTATGTGTGAGGTCACGTCGCGTACAGCCACACCCTGCTACAAAATGTCCCAGGCAAGCCTCATTTTGAATTCCAATGACCGCTGATTGTGAATCAATTCGGTCGGAAATGATATCATGTATGATGCTATCACAGGCATGATCTTGACGCACTGCCCTCTGTTGGGACTGGTAAGCAACCACTCTCACTCCCGAGTTCATACAAGCCGTCTAAAGAGCTAAATCACAGAGCTCCAGGCCAGCGCGGGTTCGAGTCCCCACAGAGGCGCACCGTTTTTATACAGAAAATTCATTTCCAATTAGAATATAATTCATATTCTCAATTGACAAATTTTGATCGATCTCAAATGTAGAAAATTTGGTGATGCTAATTTGTGTCTAGACTTTGCAATTGGTGCTAAGCCCTTGTATCGTTAAATCTATGTATTGGTGTCAACGTTTGAAAACTTATCGTAGAATCGATATATTGGTGTCAACGTCTGAAAACTAACACTTTAACATATTTCATTTGAGTTTTGAAATTAGCACTTGGCACAATATATCCAAGAATATTTCAAATCTAATTCAAATAGAGAAAAATTAATGTTTATCAATTCAGTTCTGTTATCCCTATTTCCCTTTTTTGGGTGGTTGGGGACGCTATGGAATGTATTATCATGTTATGCTTAAATAGTTTCGTAATTTCATAAATACTGAAATTATTGAGTATGCGCTGTGAATATTGCCACGTTCTAAGTATCAATCTCTGAAAATGATCACAGGCAAATCTGGCAAATGAATCTGGTCCTACATAATTAACAGCTGACAAATTTGAGTAAACTGGTCGATTTCTAATGAATTTCGGCAATTTGGTTTAGAATTTCGTAGAACTGAACTCAATACTAGGATACTGTGTCCGATGTTCTTTATTTTGTGTGGATTTTTGTCTACCCCCCCCCCCCCCCCCCCCCCCCACTCCCACCCACCCACTGCCTCCGGCAATTTTCTTTTCAAGGATTACCTGGTATAGAACTGTTTGATGTGCCAATACAGGTATTCCTAGTTCCATTGGTCCCTCATTAATGACTGGAGCTGTGACCCAGCACGCCAGGTCACAGCTTCAGGTTGCACAGCCGGAGGTGGGGGTGGGAGAGGGCGCCATGATACAAGAAGTGCTATTTTATCTTGTAGAATATTTGCGTGAGGACAATTTTACTGCAGTCTATATTAGAAACAGATGTATGGCAAGAATCCTATCAAGTTTGGTCATCTGGAGGCATATGGTTTATAAAGGTGCAAAGTGAGTTTAAAGTATAGAGTCTATAGCTAAGGATAAAGCTATCCCCCCACCTTCCGCCGAGTAAACTGAAGATCTTCAGTCCTTTCTGACGAACCAGCGGAATCGGGAATACCTGTATAGCACGGCCTAGTCACCCAAATTGTCGTGCCGAGTGGTGTCCAGTCAGTGTGGTGCAGGTGTCGGGTGTTAGGTGTCAGCTGTACAGGTTTACGTCCAAGGTAGCAGTGGTTTTCCCCACTCACGCCGCAGTAACAAGGCGGGGTGCCTGCCTGGTCGGACTGGGAACGCCGACATGTGTGCCACTGTCGTCATATAACGCCACCTCGTGTTACGGTCGGCTTTGTATGTTTTTGTAAACTGGATTGATTTTCTTTTTAAAGCGTGGTGTTCAGTGGGAATCCAGGGTTTAAACAGAGATTGGTACAAGTTACTAAAGGACTTTCTCCTAAGCACCCATCCTATTAATTGACTCATAGTCTGTGTTGTTTCTCCGCTGTCTCGACAGGTGATGTTACCTAGGAGTTGGTTGCGTAGCGCCTTAGCACTGCGTCCAGTTGTGGTTCTCACTGTTTACAGTACCATTAATGAACAAACTACTGCACACACACACACACACACACACACACACACACACACACACACACACACACACACACACACACACACACACACACACACACACACACACACACACACACACACACACACACACACACACACACACACACACACACACACACACACACACACACACACACACACACAACACACACACACACACACACACACACACACACACACACACACACACACACACACACACACACACACACACACACACACACACACACACACACACACACACACACACACACACACACACCACACACACACACACACACACACACACACACACACACACACACACACACACACACACACACACACACCACACACACACACACACACACACACACACACACACACACACACACACACACACACACACACACACACACACACACACACACACACACACACACACACACACACACACACACACACACACACACACACACACACACACACACACACACACACACACACACACACACACACACACACCCCAACACATATTAGTGTTACTAAATTAGGCACATTCATAACAAGTTAAAAAAAATGCTACCAACTACTTAAAAATAAAGATAAATTACATAATAGGTGTGTGTTTGGGGATGGAGAAGTACTGCCGGTCAACGCAGTCACGGGCAAGTGTCAATTCTTATAGTGAATACTAGCATATTTAGGCAAACAACGGCAGTAGTATTTTACCATAAGAGGGCGACTCCTTAAGACAGTTGAAATAGGTATGCTATATAGTCGAAGTACATGCTGTTGCTAGTGGGCACTCTACGATAAGCAGTGACTTTGACCACTTTAAAATCTCCTGTGTAGTCAGATATTGCCCTAACTCGGCACTTTCTGCGATCTTGCAGAATGGTTTGGTTGTTGTTTCTAGCTCCAACTATTATTGCTTCTGACCACCTACTTTCGCATGGCCCGAAGCCCGGTTCGATAGACACAGTTCAGCTTTGGCCAGTTTCAAATTTCTATTCTATGTACCTGTAAATGACTCTTCACCTAGCAGCTTTTTGCAACTTATACATACATATATACATACCTATATATATATACATACATCTATTTTTTAACGGTATTTAACCTTTGTGAATTTGTTTTGAATGAATTAAGTCCGCCGCGCGGCAAATGAAGCACTTTAAAAAAACAGGATTCCACAAACCCATCTGTCATTCCCACTCATCCCATTGTCATCACATCATACCGTCTGTCCTAGAAAGCCGAGTCGTCTCCATGCAGCCGCTGTCGGTTAAGCAGGAGCGACTCACGCTTGCGATTTGGACAGTTTGCGACTGTACATAGCGAATGTCAATTTTAACCGAATTATCAGATATCATGTCTCATCCACACAGACGCTCATTCCATCAGTCCATCTTGGTCATGCCCTAAAGTGTGTGGTCGCCAACGCGTCACTTACATAAACCCCTGCCCCCGCCCCTATTGGACGGCACCAGTTGACACCCAGGTGGCGCTCGCTCCTTGACAAAAAAGCGGGAGTTTCTCCTTATACTGTTTACTTCTCACCCAAACCCAACCCATGCACATTACAAATGTTGCAGAATGTAACTGAACGCTTTAGGGTATTGTCGTAATTACCAGTGTGGAAATATATTATAATGAGTTAAAAGAAAAGTGCAGAACATAGAACAAGTACACAAGCTTAAAGCACTGCGCCTCGCACTGTCATGGTCGCGAGCACGAACGTTCATGGTCTCTGCAGGAGCCTGTGTGGCTGAATATGTAAGAGATTATAACTGAACGGAAGGATTGCTTTAATTATAATAGCATAACAACACCAAAACCAACAAAAACTAATATCAGTAGGTTAATTGAAGTGTTTCTGAGTAGATGCATCAAATGTATATTTATACTGCTATCTGATACAGATACATGATTAACATAGGCTTGGCTTAACTTAATCAATGCTTCATTAGTACCTGGAATTGTAATTAAATGAGAAAAAAAATAGCTATGTTTAAAGAAGTAATTACCTATTTGATTAATATTTATACCTCACATATATTCTTATAGAAGCTGATACAACTTGATACAAGTTCGTTGTTGGACGTACCACTGTTGTAATCCATTTTCGCATACATGTTAATGATGTTTTAAAGTGTAAAATGCCTCTTTATTTACATTGAAACACTGCCCAATTGATTATAATCTAGTTTTGTGAGCGTGTAGGAAATTGGGGTACTTGTTGTACAGTATCATACTAATTATCCCATGTGGCTCTTTAAGCATGATGTAGTGACCTGATGCAGTCTTGTCTTGTAATAAAAATATAGGTTTATGTCCAGTGACCAATTAGTACCTTGTGATTCATTTATTATTATTGTTTAATTTGTTAGTACTTAATATGTTGAGTTGATGACATTGTATATAACCCCTGTATAAATAATTCTAGGCCCACTATTTACTGTGTTATGTAGATAATTTATAACCCATTTGAACTAAAATATACCTTTTCGATTATCGTGAAGATTAAAAGGTACTTCAAACTAGAGTAAAATAGATTATAATTCACTTTACTCGGGTAACAGAAAAGACAGGACATGGTTTTAAAGTAGTTTATTAAGTAAAAAGTGATCGTAACCTAGAAGAAGGTTGAGCAATTCATGGCAATTGGGCGACTGAGACCCGACTGTTCTTTCAAGTTCTGGCTAGGAGCAGAGACGAGGCGAGGACCTCAGAGTTCAAGTGATGGCACACAGGAGGCAGGTAGAGTCTAGAGGAAATCAGCGCTCACCCAACATATGAGCGAGCGCTGATGGCGCATCGAGTATCTGGAGAGATGGTATGTAGGCTGCGACTGCCTGGGATCTCCAGGTGGCTGCAGACATCAGAGCTGGGAGAGGAACTCCCGTGAGGTGACAGGCCTGGGCAGCACCTCAGCAGAGGCTGTGGAAAGTCAGTCTTTTTTGTAGAGTTCAGTGCTGCTGTGGCAGCGTGGCGGAGTGCTGCGGTGAGGTACCAGACAGTGAGAGGGGCTTCAGGGGGTAGGATCAGGGCAGGGCCATAAGGGGAAGGAGAGTGAGCAGCAACATAGGCAGTCCAGTCTTGGACCGGGCAACATGGGGAAGAGGGGATTCTGGGGAGGCGGAAGGTGAGAGGAGAGGACGACCGAGGCCAGGTCTTGGTGGATCGGACAAAAATGTAGAGGGCATCAGGGTTACATCAGCTCTGGACGAGGTGTGCGGGGAAGGACCAGGATGAGCTGTCACGAGGTTACTCTGCCTGAGCAGGCTGAGGTAAGCAATGGTGGGGACAGCAATAATTACAGTGGGAGAGGGTGTAAACTTTGCCAGGAATGAGACAATCTTCGTTAGCTCAGCTGGGGTCAAGTCAGGGGCTTTAGCAGTAACATGGTTAGATGGCTTAAGGATGCCTTTCTTCATAACACAAAGCTCATGAGCTGAGACGGCAGAGTGATCCCCTGGGGCGGAACATACCCAGACTTTAACAGAAGAAAAATAATTAAATACAGCGCCAGGGGATTTCAATATGGTGGAGAGATAGTACAAAAAAGATTCTATGGCGGTTGCAGAAGAGGAGGTACCGGTTCACATGAGTCGGCTTATTCTGCCAGGTCCGGGTGGAGAGGGCATTCTCATAGACGGCCAAGAGGGCAGCATGGTGGGTCAGCGTGTAGCCTGGAAGATAAGGCAAACAAGTAAAGGCCGGCACACACCTCCCGTATAAAACCTAAAACTGCCCGTTTCGCGACTAAAGTTCGAGTTTTAGTTGGTTTCAGTCTTCAGGTGTGTGACCCTCTAACACACCTGAGCCTTGTGATTCGCGTATAAAACTCAGTTTTAGGTCTTATACGGGAGGTGTGTCCGGGATTAGAAAAATGAATCCGGCAGTTTTTAGTCGGAGAAACGGGACGGGTCGGGTTGAAACGGGAGGGGGGTCACACACCTAAAGACTGAAACCGACTAAAACTTAGTCAGGAAATGGGACTGGTCGGGTTGTGACGGGTCGCGTCAGGCAGTGCAGTTTTAGAGCGTGAATCGTATACGGGAGGTGTGTACCAGGTTTAATATCTTCAAGGCTGGAAGGGACTTACTAGGGGAAATCTAAGATATCGAGAGTGAATACAAGCGGAATTCTAGTGAAATCTAATTGTGAGCACATTACTGTAGCTTTGTTTTTAAGGGTTACGTCAGAAGAAGATCGGCTTAGGGCATCGGCTAATATTAATTCTGAACGGGGCTTATGTCAGATGACAAGTTCAAAGTTTTTAGTTGCTGAAAGTAGACAAAGTTGTTTAGCACAAGAGCAGAGTACTGAATCTCTACCCCCTCCCGAGGAGAGCACTTGTTGGGAAGCGCTATTCTCTGTACTAATCACTATTGTAAAGTGGTGTGGGAGGGGAGGGAGGAGAGAGGAGACTGTGTGAACTAAGTTGATCGCCTCGAGCTGTGTGATGCTTAGATTGTCTGCTATGAGTGGCGGGTAGTCTGCTGCATAGTAGTGTGTTTATGAGTAGGCTCCTCCTGCTCCCAGGGTGGAGTCGCATTCAATCACCCATGGTGATCTAGGTTGGGGGGGGGGGGGATGAGGACTTCTGTGTTAAAGGAGGCTGCGAATGTCTCGAACCAGGCTAGACCATTAAGGAGATCAGGATAAAATGTGTGAGAGCCTACGAACGGGGTAGCATATAGTGCAGCGAGAACCCGATTAGTGAACCTAGTGGCTGGGCATATGCACTTTGAGAGGTGCTGGAGATTGCCTGCCAGGCTCTGCAGCTGCTTCCGATTGGCCTTGATTTTTGCTTTCCAGGATCTACAATCGGACAGGACTTTCATCTTTCAGGGGAGGGAAACTGACATTTTAAGCATATCTATAATGAAACCTAACCAAGTGAGGGTGGTAGTATGGGAAGTACATTTGTCTCGGGCCAATTGGAGGCCGAGTGTGTGAGCTAATGACAAGAAATTATTATAGGCCTCGGCTGCTTTTTTATAGGTCGGCTCCAGGCCTACAACATCATCAAGGTAACACAAGCTGAAGAAGCCTTGTTTACGGAGCAGCCACACTAAGGCCATAGTTGTCCTTGCACATGCCAGGGCAGAGGTGCGACACCCGAAGAGGGAGGGGGGGGGGGGCGATGTCACTGTGGCCGTAATCGATTAACACGATCCGGTGTCATGGTATAAAACCCCAGCCCGATCGCAGCCCCTGCCGTGGCTTCTGCGCATGCGCAGAGTTTGTAAACAGGCCCAGATCGGCTGCAGAACGAATACACACTGCCAGTGTCTATTAAAGATTAATAGAAATGCACAACCCTAACCGTATAAATTTAATATAATCTATCCGTCGAATATGTTTTCTATATGTGTACCAAGCAGCTTGTTTCTAAGTGGTGGAGCTTTAGAGATATTTCACTTTTTCTGTATGAAGATTGCACTGACACTCAGAATATCCCAACTTTCACTATTATCTCTGTTTTTAATACTTTCAGCAAAAATTGCTTTTAGGTTACATTAAATACTTCAGATCTTCCTCTTCAATCGCGCATTAAGATATTTGTAATCGATCCAATGAAAGCTTTTAAATTTATTTTACAAAAATAAATGCTTAGTCAACTGTCTTCACGGCAGGGGCTGCGATCGGGCCGGGGTTTTATACCATGACACTGGGCAACTCGGGTCAACCGAGTCGTCAGAATTTGAAATCGAACACTGTGAGTAGAGTCGACAAATGCACGTGCCGTGTGCAAAACGATCCGACCCAAGTAACCCACCTCATAGCTGGGGTTGGCTACGAGCGATGACGTCACATTTGCGCTGGTACCGTCCTGCAGGATAACAGCTACCAGTACCAGTCATACATGTTTTTTTTCAAAGAATAACTTAAATTAATGACATGGAAATATAGCTAAACTAGGCCATCATAAAATACTTAAAATCCCATTTTGCTGTAGTTTTATCGGTTAGTAAACAAAATAATCATTTTTTCCACCCGAGCGCGGAGAAGCGTATTCGATTATTCGACCCGAGTCTGTAGGATGTGCGCATGCGCCAAAAAGTGGCTCGGGTGACCCGAGTTGATTAATCGATTACGCCCTGTAATAGAGGTTGTTAAGTGTAATCCCTAGGAGGGGCACTGAAAGAGGGCAAACGCGGAGTTGTCTATAAGCCCGGGCTAGGTCAGCTGACTAGAGCCAAGCGTGAAGGCCTAATAGAGTTAATCT
The DNA here is from genome assembly GCA_030323885.1 of Branchipolynoe longqiensis. NCBI lineage: Eukaryota > Metazoa > Annelida > Polychaeta > Phyllodocida > Polynoidae > Branchipolynoe > Branchipolynoe longqiensis. The sequence continues at coordinate 24,810,105 of CM059197.1, forward strand.
GTCTGTCAGTGTTGAGACAGTCGGCAAGGTGAAGTTAAATAAGAGGCCTTGAAAGAAACATTTAACGATGCCGGCATTCACGCTTCTGCCTGGAGGGAAACTCAAGTCTATTATTACTCTCCGTGCAGTAGAATTCTTTTTGGGTCTGGTCATCATTGGGCTGACTTGTGTCCAAGGGTGGAACGGAGGGGCCGTGAAGGGACCTAAGATGGCGCTGTGCTGATGTTCTGTACTAAGGCATGCTAGGGTATGAGGATCAGAGTTTACTGCCGGTGTGTGGTTAGTGAGAGAGGGGACGGGTATCTAATGCCCGGTACACACCTAGCGTATACGATCGTTTTCCCGCACCCACCTAGCGTATACGATCTAAAACTGCCCAAAAATCGTGAGGTGTGCACTCCCCTAGCACACCTACCGATTGCGATTCACGACTAAAAACTAATTTTTAGGGCTAAAACGGTAGGTGTGCACTAGCACTACGATTGCGATTCCCGATTCGAAAAATGAATCGGCCCGACTTCAGTTTAAAGCTGATCGGGAGTTTTAGTGCGCGAATCCTATACGCAATGTGTGTACCTGGCATTAGTGGAGGTATAATATTATATTCTGCTATTATCATGCAGCAGAATAGGGATTATTATGGTAAAGAAAGGCCATGAGGGGCCAACGGCTACTGGATGTCGCTTCGGTCGTGTTCTCGTCATTTTTTGTAGTCTCGGTCATGGGGTACAGTTGTAGTTGGGATGGTTTAAAGGTCAGGGTGGTGTTTTTATTTTTCATTAATAATCACGCCCCTTACCTAGGGTGGGCCGTTGGCCCCTCGTGGCCTTTCTTTATCATAATAATCCCTATTCTGCTGCATGATAATAGCAGAATATAATATTATTGATGGTAATCAGGCCACGAGGCCAACCGCTCCTTTGTATTGCTGCTGTATTCCACCATCGTTTATCATGTTAATCGCTGTATGTACCTTATGTTTATGAGAAATAAATGACCAAATTAATTAATTTTATGCTATTTTGCTTTAATTAATTTTTTTGTACTGTGACTCTTACAGTCCATCTATACCTTGGATAAATATTTGTACATGGATAGATGGTGTTTATGCTTAAGTCTTAGTTTGTCTGTCTCCAGATCGATGGTATCAGGCTGGTGTTCGTCACCTGTGATGTGACCGGTCATTTGTAGAACCGCTGGAAGGTGCCTTCCCTAGTCCACCCGGCTGAGTGTAGTATCGTGGCCAATGGTCCCTGTCTTTTCATGGCTGCACTTGTTGCTGCATGTCTGCATGAGTATGGCATGAATAGGCTCATATTCACATCCGCCTCCTGCATGGTGGTGCAAACGTATCTGGTTAGGGCCTCTTGCGAGGCCTGCTTGTGTGGCTTAAGTGTGGTCGCAAATACCGCTGGCCCCCCCTTTGAGCTCCTCCTTTGCCACGTACCACTTCAGATGTTCATAGACACATGGTTCTCTCACCTCAAATTGTCTGAACCTCAGTACCAATGGGTTCCTGGCTGGATTGTTGGATTTCATATGGGTCGTGTAACATATAATACACGCCCAGTCTTCCCAACAGAAGTCTGCTCTTTTGAGTAGGCTCAAAGCCTGTAGCCTCTGGCCCGTGGCTAGCATGAAGAGGCATGCGATCCTTTTGTTGAGTTTTTCACAGTCCAGCCCCTCTATGCGCCCCCACGCCGTATGTGGTTTAGTAGCATCTTCGTGTCCCAGATACTCTCGGTACTCCTCTCATATGATCTGTTTTTGGCTCTGTTTATTATCAGTCTGTGGCCATCACTACCTCTTCTTGCCTTTTTTATTACCTGCACCCTCCCAGGCTTCCTTGTCTCCCTGAACTATGCTATTTTGAGATGTGCTTTTCTCCTGTCATTTAGTGTGTTGACTCTTGCTTTCCTATGGAGATCATCAGTTGGGTGTCCATGTTCCACCTTCAGACATATATTAAGTGCTCTATTTTGTAGTCTTTGTAGTTTATCCAATATATTTTGATAATCAAGAACTTTTCCTCCCAAAATTATTGGCTCCTCATTGCCATAGTTGATTTTCCCACTGCCAAACACTAGGACCTTCGACTTCTTGTGGTTTATGGAAATCTTGTTGGAGTTACACCATTTATCTAAAGCTAATAGTTTCTTATTAACTTATCTCTGATCTCTTTTCTGCTATTGCTTGTTGTGTATATCACAGTGTCATCAGCATATAGTTGGAATTTGATTCCCTTTAAGGACTTCTTCAGATCAGTGATGTAAATGATGAAGAGGAGTGGGCCTAATACTGAACCTTGAGGGACTCCACAGGTTACCTGTATACTTTCTGATGTTTTGCCATTTACTTTTGTTCTGACTCTTATTCCTACTCTTTCTAGCTTCTTTATCAGTATGTCATGATTCACTGTATTGAATGCCTTGCTAAAATCTATGAATGTGGCAGTTGTCTGTTCACCTTCATTCATACCTCTCAGTATGTCATTTGTTAGATTGGATATAGTTTTTGTTGTGGAGAATCCCTTTCTGAACCCTCCCTGTATGTTATTTAGTATTTTCTCACTATCTAGATGTTTCATGATGTGTTTGTACAGTAATGGGGACCTTTCAGTTTGCATGAATCTCTTGTCAGATGGCGTACCATGCTGGTCCTTGTAATGCTTTGGTTGGATAGAAGCACTTCCATCTACTATCAGGTGTGAGGATTTGGGTGTGTGTGGTGGGGGTGCATAAGGATTTAGGGAGGTGTAGTGGGGGCTCAGGGATGTGGTGGGGGTGTAGGTGTGTGTGGTGGGGGTGTAGGTGTGTGTGGTGGGGGTTGATGGTGTGTGTGGTGGGGGTGTAGGTGGGTTGTGGTGGAGGTGTATGGGTGTCTTGCAGAGCGGCACCTCACAATCTTTAGCATCCCTAAACATCCACAACACACCTACACCCCCACCACAGCCCTAAACCCACATGACACACCCCACGACACACACCTATACCCCAATGACACCCACCTACCCCTTACACCCCAACCACACACCTAAACCCCCACCACATACTTACACCCCCACCACACACATACACCCTCACCACACACACCTACACCTCAATCACACACACCTACACCCCACCAAACACCACCACACACATACACAACCAAACACATACCACACACCTAAACCCCCACCACACACCTATACCCCACCACACACCTACACATGCACCACACACACCACACATCTATACCCCGACCACACACCTACACCACCACACACCTACACCCCCACCACATCCCTAAACCCTCACCACACACCTACACCCCCACCACACACCTACACCCCGACCACACACTTACACCTCCACCACCCCCCTAAGCCGTCACCACACACCTACACCCCCAACCACACACATACCACACACCTACACCCCCACCACATCCCTAAACCCCCAACCACACACCTACACCCCTCCACACCCCTAAACCCTCACCACACACCCACCACACACCTACACTCCAACCACACACACACCTACACCTCCACCACATCCCTAAACCCCCACCACACATCTACACCCCTACCACACCCCTAAACCCTCACCACACACCCAACACATACCTACACCCCCACCACACACATACCTACCTACCCCACCACATATCTAAACCCCCACCACACACCTACACCACCACCAACACACACACACACCTACACCTTTCTATCCAACCATGATGGCCTACTTGGACCGGGAACGGGTGCTGCCACCAAGTGTATAGCGAGAGAACTGGCTGATGAAAGCTCCCCATTTCTCTTATCAGCTTACCTGGCAGAGGTAAGAATGATATGGGGCGGTAGTTGCCCAAGTCCCCTTTGTCTCCACCCTTGTGTATTGGTACCACTGTAGCCTGCTTCCAGGCCATGGGAAAAATACCCATCTCAAATGAATTATTGATTAAGTCAGATATAACATTTGGTATGGCTAGCATAGCATCTTTAATTATTCTGGCTTGTAGGTTCTGTATTCCTGATGACTTTCCTAGATCTGTTCTATTAACTCTCTTACTCTTGCTGTCTCTGTACTATTTTCGACTGCATCACCTGTGTATTCCCAGCTTCCTCTGAATTGTTCTGCTAACTTTGCTCCTATCTCTGTGAAGAGATAGGAGCAAAGTTAGCAGAACAATTGACAAACAGTAGATTGTGTTTATTTAGTCTATCTGGTGCTCTCTCATTTGATATGGTGTTCCCTTCTCTATCTGTTAGCACTATTTTGCTTTTCTCCTTATCTCCCGGTATTGCCATCTCTACATTTTCCCAGAACTTCTTGGAGTCATTACCCGATTTAATATCTTGTTCTTCAATGTAACTGGTCCTTGCCTGTCTAACTAGCCTTACAGTTTTTCATTTTGTAGTTTTGTAGTTGTTGATGTCATTTATCTTATTTGTGATTCTTGCCTTCTCTCCAAATTTCCTCTTCAATTTGATACTATCTATTATTTCCTCACCTATCCATGGATCTTGATTGTCCCTCATCTTGATTGTCTTATTGGACACATTTTATCTATTAATTCTTAAATCCTACCTAAAACATTTCCCCATTTCTGATTTGGGTCCCTAGAGTCCCTTACATTTTCCCAATCTGTTCCCTGCATCTGCTGTGTGAATTCAAAGATATCATAGGCTTTGTAGGACCTACCTAGTTTAATTTGATCTTGTGCTTCACTGTGATTTCTTTTCTAGTTGCATGGACTACTTTATGGTCACTTATCCCCTATGGTCCCGTTCCATTTTTGTTGATATGTACACTGTTTGTCAAAATTAGGTCTAGAGTAGAGCTGGTGTCTGCCAGTCTTGTCTTTTCTTCTATCAGTCGCCATAGGCCCAGTTGCTTTACTAATGATTTCATTTGTTCTTGATCCTTATTTGTTTTACTGTAGTCTATATTTACATCTCCCAGGATAAAAACATCTATATTCTTGTTTCTTGTGATATTTTCAATTGCCTCTTCTAGGTGATATATACATTGGTGGTCTGTATACTGAGGCTACCGTAATGTTGATTTGCTTGCTATTTTTAATTAGTACCCACATAATTTCTATGTCATCAGTTGATGTGTTGTATTCGCTCAGTTTGTTTTCTATAACCTGGTGCTTGCTATTTAAATATATGGCCACACACCCTCCTCATTTGACATTTCCATCCTCTCCTGTAGATCTAATCTGAATAGTTCATACCCATCCAGGTTGTGTGTCGATACTACTGGGTGTGGGTATCCACTGGTGGTGCTGCCACCTGACGGTTTGTGTATGTACTAAGGCATGCCATCTTGGATGGTGCATGCTGGGAATAAACTACTCTAACCCAGCTATACAAATGTGTGCAGTGATCTTTTCATGGTGCCAGGAGTAAAAAGCAAAGGTAAGGAATATGGAGTCAGTTAAGCCACCAGAAGCCCTCAGATTAAATGAAGGGAATGTGGCGGAGAGATGGGAGACATTTAAGGACGCTTTTGAGTGGTACGCCATGGCCATAGGAGTCACAGATGGGGCAAGGAAAACAGCCCTACTGCTGACAACAGCTGGCAGGGAAGCCATAGTGACCTACAAGACGTTCAAATTTGAGGCGGCCCACAAAGTAGGTGACGTGGATATACCGGCAGAGGACAAACTAGACTTTAACTGTGTGGTCAAAAAGTTCGACGAAATTTGTCTGCCGAAGAAGAACCCCATCTACGAGCGTTGGTTGTTCAACACCATGGTGCAGAAGGAGGGCCAGGCAGTGGAAGCCTTCATTACGGACCTGCGAACGCAGGTGGCCATGTGCGACTACGATACGGAGGATGAGTTTGTGCGAGACAGACTCGTAGTGGGCATTAGAGACAGTAAGTTGACAGCCAAAATGTTCAGGGACCGCAAGTTGACTCTAGAGAAGGCCGTGGAGATATGCAAGTCATCCGAGGTCATTGACAGCCGCATGAATGTAATGAACCCACTAGAGACAGAGGCGGTCAGTGTGGTGAAGGCCCGCCATGACAGTCAACGGCGCGGTAGTGACGTGACACTCGGCAGCATGGTGACAGTAGACCACGCGGCGGCGAAGCACCATCCCGGGGATGGGAAGCCACAGCAGCGTCCCCACAGGGGAGCGACCCATGCGAGGAATACGATTGCAAACGCTGTGCTACACGTCACAAGAGGCGCCAGTGTCCGGCCTACGGAACTAGATGCATTAAGTGTGGGTTCAGAGGCCACTACACCCGGTTGTGTCACACTAAGGTGAATATGGTCCAAAGTGAAGAAGTAAACAGCAGTGAGGGCGCGTTGGACTTGGGGGAAGGAATGTGGATCGGCACAGTCACAGCCAGCATCAACGAGGTCGTGATAAACAAACAGTGTCGATGGTTACACACCCTCCAGGTTGGACGGTCACTGATCACAGTGAAGTTGGACACGGGGGCGGAGGCAAACCTTCTAAACGTACAGGAGTACAGAGGGTTGCCAGAGAGGCCGACCCTGCGACCGGCTAATGTGCGCCTGTCGGATTACAATGGGGCAAGTATAAATGACATTGGGTCCTGTGTGCTAAGGGTCAGTGTGAAGGGCAAAGAGTATCCGGTGAGATTTGTCGTTGTGGATAACGGGCCAAGCCTGCTGGGATCAGCAGCCTGTAAGAGGTTGGGTCTAGTCAAACGGGTGGACAGCATACAGCAATGCAGACGCAGTATGGAAGACTTTGTGGCAGACACAAAACAGTACACCATACCGGAAGTGAAGGGCCAGCTCTCGGCTCTACCATTTGTCCACAAGATAGTCATCAAAGAAGGAGCCCGCCCTGTCATCAGGCCAGCCAGAAGAGTGCCAATATCACTGAGGGAGTCCCTGAGAGAGGAGCTGGACCGAATGGAGAAGCTAGGAGTGATACACCGCCAGGAGGAACCCACGGACTGGGTGAGTGACATGGTGGTGGTTAAAAAGAGCAACGGAGCGCTCAGGGTATGCCTGGATCCTAAGGATCTCAATACAGCAATCAGCAGGGAACACTACCAGCTTCCCACGAGGGATGAGATCTTCGCGGAGATAAGCGGAGCAACACACTTCAGCAAGCTTGACGCCTCGGAGGCCTTCTGGCAGGTGAAACTGTCAGAGGATTCGAAGGCCCTAACAGCATTCAACACCCCGTTTGGCAGGTACGCATACGACAGACTTGCTTACGGACTGTGCTCGGCGCCCGAAGTGTTCCACCGGACGATGGAGCAAATGTTCGGGGATCTAGAGGGGGTCCGTCTGTTTATGGATGACATTCTAGTGTGGGGGCCAGATGAGACAGTACACCAAGCGGGGCTGGACAGTGTGAAGCAGAGGATTAACAAATACGGACTGCTGATGAACTGGGAGAAGTGTCGGTTAAACAAGTCAGAGATAACATTCATAGGTGAGACATTATCGAATAAGGGGATTAGCCCGTCACCAGAGATCATCTCTGCCATTATGAACATGAAGAAGCTGACGAGCAAAGAGGATGTCCAGAGAGCACTCGGCTCGATAAATTATGTGGGGAAGTTCATCCCAAACCTTGCAAATAAATGTTTGAATCTAAGGTCTCTTCTATGTAAAAAAGTCATGTGGAACTGGGGGCCAGAACATGAGTCCGAATGGGCTGACATCAAAAGCATATTAGCGTCAATGCCGGTGATGGCCTACTATGACCCAAAGTTACCAACCAAGGTTTCCACAGATTCGTCTAAAGATGGCCTGGGTGCAGTCCTCTTACAGTGGCACAACCCAGACTGGAAGCCAGTAGCATATGGGGCACGGGGTCTGACAGAATGCGAGCAGCGCTATGCACAAATCGAGAAGGAATGCTTGGGACTAGTCTACGGGTGCGAGAAATTTCACGGGTACATATACGGGTTAGAAAAAGTAACGTTAGAAACAGATCACAAACCACTAATCCCACTTTCCAAAAAACCATTAAATGACATGACACCCCGCATACAAAGGGTAATGTTAAAACTGCAAAGGTACAGGCATGAGCTAGTGTGGACCCCAGGGAAGCATCTCTATATAGCCGATACGTTGTCTAGGGCTAACAGGTCACAGGGTAAACGATCCAGTACAGAGGTAGAGGTCGAGGCTCAGGTAAACATGGTATACCAGGCAGTGTCAGCGACACAAGCACAGCTAGACAAGATAGCCACAGAGACGTGTAAGGATGAGGTACTCTCAGCAGTAAAGAACGACATACTAAACGGATGGGAAAATGGGGAGTGCCCTGCATATGCCCCATTCAGGGAAGATCTTTGTATAGTAAATGGCCTAATTCTTAAGGGGGACCGCATAATCATTCCAGTCAGCATGCGAAAGGAGATGCTTAAAAGGGTGCATGAGGGTCATTTGGGCATTGAGAAACAGAAACGTGTGGCGAGAGATGCAATATATTGGCCCAACATGAACAGGGACATAGAGGAGAGTGTCCAGGGGTGCTCAGTGTGTCAAAAGTATAGGCCAGCTCAGGGCAAAGAATCATTTTCCACGGAGGAAGAGAAAATAAAGTGGGGACCCTGGGTGAAAGTCGGAGCAGATTTATTTCACTGGGAGGGGAATGAGTATCTAATATGCATAGATTACTATTCCAACTACCCGAAATTACAATGCTGGCGAGCACATCGTCAGAGACAGTAGTAACCCAACTAAAAAGTATGTTTTCCAGACATGGGATTCCCCAAAGACTGGTGACGGACAATGGGCCCCAGTTCAGCTCGGAGAGGTTCAAACAGTTCGCTGGGGACTATCAGTTTGAACACAGAACCTCCAGTCCGAGGTATCCCCAGTCTAATGGGCATGCAGAGAGAGGAGTGGGAATAGTTAAGTCAGTTCTCAACAAAGCCAAAGAAGGCGGGGGGGACCTATATTTAGCACTACTCGCCTACAGAGCGGCTCCAAGGGAAACGGGATGTCCCCGGGCGAGATGTTAATGGGCAGGAAACTGAGTACTAGGCTCCCGAAACTACAGGGTAGAAGCAAGATGACGCTCAGTGACGTCAGGGGTGAGGCCCAGAGAAATCGACAAATTGAAAATTACAATGCCACAGCTAAGGACCTACCTCTCCTAAACAACAATGATGTAGTCCGGGTGAGGAAGGAGAAATGGGACACCACAGCCAGAGTAAGCGAGCAGGTGGGCCCCAGATCATACATAGTCCAAACCCAGGGGGGAAACTATATCCGGCGCAACAGGCGCCATCTCCTAAAGGTGAATGAGGGCCATGTAGTCAGACCAGCAGAGGGAGAAAGTATAGACTATGAATATCCAGAAAATGAGGTAGGGGAGAACATGGGTGGCTCAGACGAGGGTTCTCGAGAAGTAAACAGGACCCCTCAAAAGGTAAACAATGCCCCGCCCACTCCTCGCAGTGTCGTAACCCGGAAACCTGTAGGGGAAAACCCCACCGAGGTTAGGCGCTCAGTCAGGATAAGACGACCCGTTGTCAAATTAGATATCTAACCAAACACTATACCTGTCATGTATGATTCTACTTTATGAATGCCTGTAATGTGTTGGGTGTTATTCATGTGTATTTTGTATCTCATACCTGTCACTGTGTATCTACCAACCCTGTCTGCAATGTTTATAGAGGGAGGGAGATGTGTCGATACTACTGGGTGTGGGTATCCACTGGTGGTGCTGCCACCTGACGGTTTGTGTATGTACTAAGGCATGCCATCTTGGATGGTGCATGCTGGGAATAAACTACTCTAACCCAGCTATACAAATGTGTGCAGTGATCTTTTCAGGTTGTATGCCTGCTTCTTGTGATTTTTATTGAGCCACATTTCTGATAAGGTTAATACATCATATTTATCATACTTTATGTGTAGCCTAATTAAGACAATTTTGCTGGTAAGACTGACAGTTTAAGTGTGCTATGTGCAACCAACCCCCTGCCTAGTCTGTTTTCGATACTTGCTAACATACTCATTATTATAGGAGGGAGGGTTGGAGGGCGGGGAGAGGGTGGGGGAATGAGGGAGGGCGAGGCAGAGGGAGGTGGGGACCAGGCCGTAGGCGCAACATCGGCCAAATCCAAATGAGTGAGCCGTCTTAGTGTTATAGGGTTTTTGATGGTACTCGGATCGTAGCCTGTTCCCCTGACTCTCTTAGACACCACCAAGCGGTCACTATGGAAACTGGACCTCTACCTACACTGGCGCCACCTCTTGGAATAAAACAAATTAACTTTGTGGCGCCACATAGAGTATATTCAGCAAGAAAACATTACCTGTGCCTTCTGATTGGTTGATGGTAACACACGCTTACCTGCCCAAGTTGGGTGCACTGAGTTTCTTGGAGGTTACCGGTGTCGCAGTTTCCGCCGTCCGCCAGTTTCCGCGGTACGCATCGCTTCTGCGCATGCGTCAAAATCGAACAGCAACGTCACTAACCTTATAAATTTAATATAATGTTTTTGGTAAAGATGTTTTCTATATGTGTCCCAAGCGATTTGTTTCTAGGTGGTGTGGTTTTAGAGATATTTCACATTTTCTGTATTTTCTGTATGAAGATTGCTCACGACCATTGATAATGCCTTGAGTTTGATGGTACGCGCAGTGCAAAACATTAGTTTTATTCAAAATGAATAGAAATCAAGAACCCTAACCTTATACATTTAATATAATCTATTTGGTAAAGATGTTTATATATATGTACCAAGCGATTTGTTTCTAGGCGGTGTGCTTTTAGAGATATTTCACTTTTTCTGTATGAAGATTGCTCACGGCCATTGACAATGCATTTGAGTGTATGCGTATCGCGGAAACTGGCGGACGACGGAAACTGCGACACTGGGCCGATAACAAAAAGTTTTTAAAAAAGTAAGTAGAACCTTGTTTTAATGTAGCCAGGTGTGCAGGGGTAGTTGCACGTCATGTTCTTGGTTTGGGTAAATAGACTGTCAAGTGAAGTGGCTCACAAGTGTTTTTGTTGACTAACCCCAACTCTGGGTTGGTGTATTCGATGTGCTGACCCCGAACCTAGTGCCATGTGACAACTAATTATTGCACTTCGATCTGTCCTGACACTGTGACTGTAGTGTCAAAAATGTTATTAAAATAGACACATTCCCTAGTTTTAGATCCACTTGTAGAATATTATTAGATACGTGCATATATCTTGGACAAAAGGACAAAAGGGGATACTGTTAAACTTAAAATTAAATGGGTGTGAGGGCTGGTGAAATACAATGTACGAATGTCAAATTGATGCATTTTAAAGGGACCAGATATAGGTCGCTGAGACACTACCGGTACTCCGACAAATGCTCTCCAAGCATACGTTTGCCAGTTTTCAGTTTATGCAACTACATATGTGGGGGGAGAGTGCTGACATTGGTTGCTTTTATTGTGTTTTATTTAGTCCAGCAGCACTCACTTTTAGACAACTATATAGAGAAAATAATGTTAGAAATTGCAATCTAAAATGATAAATATAAAGTTCAAATGAGGGGTTCAGCCGCAAAACCACGTAAATGCCATTTTCATGAAAAGTGAGATAACCAATCGAGACAGAACTTCTTAGTCCCTAATAGCCAATGAGCAAATCAATTTTGTTTCAAAACCTGGTAAGTCCTATGTTAAATCGGACCTAAAATACGGTTTTGTTGCAAAACCTCGTAAGCGACATTTGAGTTTGTCTGCAGAACCACGTAAGTTGTAGAGGGCCAATCACCGGCGCGCATCAGATCAAATGATGCACAAAATGGCGCTGCCCAGAATCACTATTTTTGCGTGCTGAATTTGCTAGATTCGTTCGGTCTACAGCTGTTAATTATGGAAACATATGATGCAATTGATGAAAACGTGATGTTATCACCATCGGGAAAGCGTAAACGACGGCAGCCACAAAATTCCACGCGTTCTAAAGCCAAAGCAGCTCGCTACAGTGGAGAAGGTTTGATTCCGCGTGTCAAATGCGCACATAACAATACCGTGTGCACTGCCCAAACTTTGAAAATGATTTACAGTACATCAAAGGGCAGCTGTATGTGACCAAAGATAAAGTTAAGCAAGATGCAATCCTTGTGTCTCACATGGATATAAGCCAGGTCCATCGCCGAAGGCCAAGAGTAGAAAATGAAGAAAGGGCACAAAACAGAGGTGTGTCGATCAAGTACAGCTTTGTGAAGGAAGATAAAATGAAGATAAGGCTTCATTTCTCAGCATTTTGTGTAAGTATGGTGACCATAAGCATTATTATAGGAAGTCATAGATCATTGTCATTTTCATGGTGGGGGTGGGGTAACATATTTTTAGTTACAGTCAACTGAAAAAGGTATTATTTCCCTGGTATTGTTATTATTTTTGTCTTCCACATACGGCAAGACATTTAACCTATTTTATTTAAGATATTTCATATTCGTTTTCCTAATGTCATTTTCATGGTGGGGGCAGGGTAATATATTTTTAGTTATAGTCAACTGAAAAAGGTATTATTTTCCTGGTATTGTTATTATTTTGTTCTTCCACATACAGCAAGACATGTAATCTATTTTATTTAAGATATTATGTTTTTGAAGAAAAAAAACACCTAATGATTAGAACCTGTAATAAAAGTGTTCATTAGCTTTTGTTATATTGAATTGAATTTATTCTTTCAGGTGTCAAGGAATATCGAGTCTAGAGCATCGCGAGGTACTGGCTTGAGCATGGTAGATCTCCTCCGGAAAATTGTGGTGGTTACAGGAGAGCTGCAGAAAATGAGGGGAAGAAGGAGAGCATTCGAAATCATATAAAGTCCTTCACTTGCAGAGCTAGCCACTATGCTCGTCAAGGTGTGGCAGGGAGGAAGTACCTTCCTAGTGATTTAAGTGTTGCAAAGATGCACAAATTGTTCCAGATGCAGAATCATGACAGGATAACGTACTCATTGTATTGGAGCATTTTTGTGTACGACTTCAATCTTGCATTTGGTCACCCTGCCACAGATGTATGTTCCACATGTATGAAATTCCGCATGAAAATTAAGGATCTAGAGCAAACCCCTGATGAAAAGCGAGAAAATATTCTGCTGTATGGGTTGCATCATCGCCGTGCCCGTCAATTTTACAACAAGATGAATGAAGTGGGAGATAGTTTCACTGTCTGTTTTGATGTTATGGAAAATCTTGTTCTTCCGAAGTCCCCAATAGGGCAAACGTATTATTCTCGCCAGTTATACATGTATGTGTTTGGGAGTGTTCATCACCGAGGTAGAGGGGAATCGCAGGGGAAAGATGACATTCATTTATAGTATCTGGGTGGGTATCAACTTTTAATATCTCGAAATAATCTATTGAGAAGCTACCAGCATCATGACCCACTATCCCACTGGGTCACATCATCCTGACACTAAGCCAAGAAATCCCTGTATTGCCCTATCCTAGCAATATTGAGCTCCCATAGTGTCAAGTACCAATTTTGTGTATCCTTGGTTTGGCTCTCTAAAGGGTCGATCACATGATTTGGGGAGTTGGTCGTCTGGGGGCGAGGTCAATTTTTGTTGTTGGTAATAATAATAATAATAATAATAACTACAAACATCTCACCGTGAATGTGGTGAGATGCTTAGATTAGGTTGATCGTTATAATCTACTTTACTTTAGTTTGACGCTATAGGATTCAGAAGGAAGCACATTCTATTAAGTGGACGTGGTCGCTGACTCGGTAGAGCGCACGCTTCCCGTGTGGAAGGTAGGGTGTTCGAATTCCAGCCCAGTCAAACCAATGACTTTTCAAAGTTATACTTGTCGCTACCTAACCTGGAGCTTGGCATTAATAGGATAGGGCAAGGACTGGTTCACACAGTATCAGGATAATGTGACTGTGTAGGATATCGGGTCATGGTGCCAGTGGCCTGGTCTTCCAGTGGGACAACACCTTGAGTGTGCACTGTCACAAGTCGGTACCCGTCCTGATATGACCGAAGATGTTGCCAGACCGTAAAACAACCACAACACACATTCTATTAAGCTGGCTTAGATTGGCCCTTCTGTACTGCAACAAATGCCTAATATGTGCATCGGCATCTAAGTTGGTGATGTAGAATTAAATCTACATAAGTTTTATTTTGTTTTGAAAAGTTTATGCTTTCATCGGATTGTACAGCTATAAATCACCAATATTGACAATGCTTCTTCCGTGCGTACTCCCCGGGCGAAATAAAACTGAAGGCGTGTACACTTTCTAATATCTCTTTATTAACACATCACAGTCTGATTGATGTAGTTTAGTAAATAATAAGAGCAGTTACACGGTCACTGTCGCGAACACCAATGTATATACAACAACAAAATCTCCCAAACAAGAACACATCCAGTGAGTTAGACTCATGTGCTAGCAACAATTTTCATATCAGCGTCAAAGTCGATTAAATTCAGATTGCAATATTATTTGTTTATCTAGTTTTAAAATGTATCACCGCAAAACGAGCGAAGTATAAATGAGACCAAGATCCAATGGATGGTAATATGATAATCATGTTATTCCAATCAAATATGGTGAATCAGCATTTCTCGAAGGAAATATATTGTGGGATTAAGTAACACAAATCTCATTTTGTATATTCCTCTCATAAATGAAGCTAAATCAAGATATATATACATATATTCATTTGATTTTGCAGGCTATCACAGTATGCTTTATTATGGAAACGTAGAATCGACATAGACAAAGTTTCTTTCTCAAAATTCCCTTCGTAATGTATAAATAAGACCACAGCGTGCATTATTATAATTCCAATATAGGTTATAATCACCCAAATGTGCTCCTTTTCAGAGTGATGGGCGGTGGTTTGAATACTAACAACTTATAATAACATACAGTAACTTTGACCTCGGTACTACGCCTCTAACTACTCGTAGCCCAGGGAGAAGGAAGCACATCCGGGTCCAGCAATTAGCATAATCAGCTCACAGCAGAAGGACGTCTTGTGAGCAGCTCTGGCAGTTTTTCTACATTTACTACAGAACCAAACAGCGGCTTCCTCTAAGGAAAAGCGAACAAAGGTTCCGCTTGACTCAGATGATTCTGAATGTGAGGATCTCTCTAAGGAGCAGGCCTCAACTGACGACGAGTCAGAGGAGGAGGTGTTTGTGTCAACATGGAAGTGTAAACACAAGAAAAGAGACAACTCCTCCGAAGGAGACAAATATGCAAAGGCTCGTAAAAAGTGGCCCCTCGTGAAGAAGAGTAAGAAGACCAAGAAAAGGAGGAAACACAAATCATCCTCCTCCTGACTCGTCGTCAGACCAATGACTTAAAAATTGATACTTGTCACATCCTAGCCTGGCACACGGCATTACCAGGATAGGGTAAGGACTGCTTCACTCAGTGTCAGGAAAATGTGACTGAGTGGAATATCAGGTCATGGTACTGGCGGCCTGATTTCCCAGTGGGGCAGCACTATAAAGTCGCCATGAGTGCAAACTGTCACAAGTCGGTACCCGTCCTGAAATGACCTTAGATGTTGCTAGGACATACAACAACAAACAAACAAAAGGATCTCAGAATCCGCCATCAAAGAGATGGATCCTGAGGTGAAACTCAGCGAGAGGAAGACGTTTGAGACGGCTCTCCATACAGTACACAAAGGGGTACTCTCGGCTCTTACAGCCATCGCGCCCATCGCAAACAGGATGATGGCGGAGAACAAGTTCTCGTCACTCTGTGATGGCTGATGGCAACCCCAACCTCTTCAAGAAGCTGAGGGACGATTTTTGCAACTGAAGAACCGGCCAACGAGGAGGCCGGTTCGGAATAAACTTGAGCTTCCAAGCCAGGGGAAGGCGCCAGAGGTAGTCGTTCGGCTGGAATGTTGGGAACATGCCCTTCAAGAGGGAGCTCAACACTCAGAAGCCGTTCCCCCGCCCAGGGAACAAATAGAAGTGGCGACTCAAACAACAGTAGGAAGCAATGCATTTCAAGCTAGTAACCTCAATAACTGCCTTTCGGAATGGAATAAAGTTACAGATAGCTTAACTATTCTTAGCCTAACAGATGGGGTAAGGATCCCGTTATTAGAAGAACCTATTCAGAAGAGCATACCCTTTCCATATCGGTTTCATGGTTCAGAACGTGAAGCATTAGACAATCAAGTTCTTAAGTTTTGTGAAAAGGACATTATAGAACCAGCACTACACATTGTTGGGCTGACCAGATAGGATGGCCGAATGAGTTAGAGCACCCGTCTCCCGTGCTGGTAGATCATGGGTTCGAACCATGGTCGAGTCAAACCAATGACTTGAAAATTGATACTTGTCACTTCCTATCCAGGCGCTTGGCATTAATAGGATAGGGCAAGGACTGGCTGGCTCAGTGTCAGGATAATGTGACTGAGTGGGATATCACATCATGGTGCCGGCACCCTAGTTTCCTAGTGGGGTAGCACTATAAAGTCGCCATGAGTGCGCACTGTCACAAGTCGGTACCCGTCCTGATATGACCTTAGATGTTGCTAGGACATAAAACAACAACAAATAAACAAACAAAACACATTGCTGGGGAATTCATCTCGAATATTTTCTTAAGACCAAAACCAAGTGGAGATGTTAGACTAATTTTAGACCTAACTTTATTTAACAAATTCGTAAAATACAAACATTTTAAAATGTTTTTGTTAGAAACAGCGAGAGACTTAGTCACACGAGGTGCTTGGCTAGCCATCTTTCACCTTAAAGATGCATACTACACGATACCCATCCATAAACATGATCGAAAGTATTTAAGATTCTGTTGGAACGGCAAACTTTATGAGTTCACATGTATGCCCAATAGACTGGCCTGCTGTCCACACATTTTCACAAGGTTACTCAAACCAATCTTTTCCCTTATGGCTAGGAAAGGGCATCTCATGTTTCCATACATCGACGATTCATTTATTGTCCTGATTCATTTATTGTTGCGCAAACACAACAATGCCAAACAGCAGTAGACAAATTATGTAAAACGTTTACAAAATTACGTTTCTACATATGTGAAACTAAATAAGTACTAATGCCAACAAACAAATGACAATTTCTGTTTTTTTTTATGGACACCATAAAAATGACTTATTTCATTAACAGAACAAAAAGTTGATAAATTCACAACAACAGCAAATCAATTACTACAATTGAACAAACCAAAAATACGACAAGTTGCAGTCTTGATAGGAATAATGATAGCCTATGCACCAGCTATCTTATATGGCCAGGCTCATATCAAATCCTTAGAAATAGATAAAAACTTGGTGCTCGCCCACACGAAAGGAAACTTTGAGCGGCCCATGACAATTTCGCCAGAAGGCCTAAATGAGATAATTTGGTGGCTTTCACACATTAACAACTCACCCAACCCGAATAGGATGGGAGAACACTACGGTCACAACATACGCTTCCTTAGAAGGCTGGGGGGCCCATAGAGACCAACAGACAACAGGTGGCCGTTGGATGGAAGATGAAATCTCCGACCACATTATTGTATTAGAGCTGAGAGACCAGACGGGATGGCCAAATGAGTTAGAGTGTCCGTCTCCCGTGTTGGTAGACCATGGGTTCGAACCCTGGTCGAGTCAAACCAAGGACTTAAAAATTTACACTTGTCGCTTGGCATTATTAGGATAGGGCAAGGACTGGTTGGCTCAGTGTCAGGATAATGTGACTGAGTGGGATATCAGGTCATGGTGCTGGTGGCCTGGTCTCCCAGTGGGGTATCACTATAAAGTTGCCATGAGTGCGCGGTGTCACAAGTCTCTACCCGTCCTGATATGACCTTAGATGTTGCTAGGCCATAAAACAACAAAACAAACAGAGCTTAGAGCCATTTATCTAGGACTCCGCAGTCTGATTCACATCCCTAAAAATCATGTAAGAGTTCTAACAGATAACACAACAGCTATGGCTTACATTCGTAACATGGGAGGGACTCGCTCCAAACCATGTAACAATCTGGCTAAACTCATTTGGGATTAGGCAGAGAAACATGAAATATGGCTAACAGTAGCACATATTCCAGGCAGCCAAAACACTTTGGCTGACAGGAAAAGTGAACACTTCCATGACCATTTAGAATGGTCATTGAACCACAACATTTTCGACAGTATTTGTCACAAATGGGGCAAGCTGGACATTGATCTCTTCACATCACGCAACAACAAAAAGTTACCAAGTTGGCATCCAGAGCAGGAGCCTGCAGAGTACATGCATTAATTTGGAATAATAAATTCTATTATATATCCCCTCCATTCAGCATTGTCAGCAGAGTGGCCAGAAGATCAAGATGGATCACAGTCACGCAGTACTCATAGTACCAGCATGGGAAACACAACCATGGCTAGCGGCAATAACATCAGCAGCAAAAAATGTCATGAGCTTCCCAAGGGAAAGGAACAACCTTCACAATCAAGGACCACTAACAGTCCATGGAGATGTGTCGACAAGGCCACTCTCACTAGACGGGCTAGAAATAGATAAGGATGAAGCGACATTTGATTTGGAGACACTGCTTAAATCAAATCGCACAGGGGACGCACTGTCCACAATACATGTTAGTAGTTTTCCGGAGGATAAACGGATATATGTAGTTTCAGCCATTAGGGTGTATATATAAAGTCATGCAGAATTAGGAATTCCAGACAACTACTAATCAGCTTTATATGGCCACATAGAGCCATCGAGAGAGACACTCTCGCAAGGTGGACTATCAAGGTGCTTAAACAAGCCGGAGTTAACACTGGAAGCTACGCGTCTCACTCAAAGCGTGGAGCCATGGTCTCCAAGGCAAGACAATTAGGAATCTTGGTCAAGAGAATTCTTGCACACACAGGGTGGAAGACGGCTAGATCGTATGCAAAACATTACAACAAACAACTAGAAAAGTCAAGCGGCCTGGCAACACGCCTACTCACCAACTAAAGACAGGTGAGAAACAACATTAAAATATGTACTCATATATACATAGTATGGTTACAACATTAAAGGATAAAAGGATAAAAAATGAGATTATGTCAAATTCTCCCTCGGCTACAAGTAGCCAGAGGCATAGTACCGAGGTAAAATAGTATAGTTATACAAATCTTACCTGGGTACAGATGATGGGTAACTGGTGTTTTCCCTGAGGTACTGGCCTCGGATAGTCGTAGGTCAGGGCCCACGCACCCTACCCATATATACACATTAAGATAGCTGAGAGGGCGGGGGAAGTTTCAGCACTTGATAAGCGGAACACGATTGTAATTATGACAACGGTAATACACATTCTGTAGTACCCCCGAACTGCACTCTATAGGCACTGAAATACCACCTCAGTGCTTTTAATCTATTTGATTGAGAATGGTTTCAACTGTTAGTTCTACGAATACTATTCTAATTCAGTTCACTTGGTGTGACGTCATGTGCTACCTATGGTTCAGCAGGTTGGCCACTTTTCGTTTTAGTTATTTATTTTAGTTGGAGGGGTGCGACATCTTGTCCGGCTTTTGCTTATGACGATTCATGCCGTAGTTGATCTCATTTCCAGTTTCGTCTGACGTCACTCTTGTCACGAGGAGCGGAAAAGTTGCATAATCGGATGTTTTTGAATTTCTGCCATATTTTGAAAATACATATATATTATATAGATCGTTATAATCCACTTTACTTTCTAAAAAAAAAGAAAAAAAAAAGAGCTAACGTTGGGAAATATTTGAAGATGCTAAATAAATTAAGTGTGTACACACTAAAATGCTAAACATCATCGGCTTGCAACAGGAACAGGTATTAATTACATTGATTCAATATTGTTTATATGCAGCAATGACTGTTTAATGAATGCACCATTGTTTATTTTGGATATTTTGGATCAAGTGTCTTGGATCTGAAAATACGAGTATTCCGAGTTGCGCTGGTCCCCCCCCCCCCCCCCTGCTCCCCCCCCCCCCCCCCCCTGCTCTCCCTCCCCCCCAGTAACGATGTAGCTGCAACCCAGCGTGCCGGTGTGGTGGTTTCAGCGTGTTCCCATGCGTCAGAATCTAATAAGGATGGCCGTAATCGATTAACACTACCCGGGCGACTCGGGTCATCCGAGTCGTCAGAAATTCAAATAGAACACGGCGAGTGGAGTCGACAAATACACGTGCCATGTGCAAAAAAAGAATAACTTAGATTAATTAAATGGAAATATAGGTAAACTGGGCCATCATAAAATACTTTAAATCCTATTTTGCTGTATTTTTATCGGTTATTAAAAAAAAAAACAAGATTGTCCACCCGAGCGCGGAGAAGCGTATTCGATTATTCGACCCGAGTTTGTAGGATGTGCGCATGCGCCAATAAGTGGCTCAGGTGACCCGAGTTGATGCAAAATCCGCGCATGCGCAGAAGCAACGGGACACCTCTGAGCACGGGAACACGCTGAAACCACCACACCGGTGTCGACAGCTTTGACTTATACGGCGGAAGGTGGGGATGGTCCCCCTCCCACTTCGATGCTTCAAACTCACTTTGCACCTATAACCACATGCCTCCTGACAACCAAACTTAGTGTTATTTCCATACACTTGTTTCCAATGTACATTGTAGTAAAAAATTGGTCTATTAAATATTTTAGAGATAAAATACCACTTTGTGTGTCATGGTGTAAGTGTATTGACCACCTCCTGGTGTGTCAGCTGAAGCTGCGACCCGGCATGCTGGATCGCACCTTCAGTCCTCCCTGAGGGATCAGCGGAACTGTGCCTTAGAAGTCTTCGTCGTCGTGGTGCTGTGTCCGCGGCCGGCCGGGCATCAGGTCCCGGTGCTGGTTCTGCCACTGCTCCTGGCGCTTCTTTTCCAACGCACGCTCTTTAATGGCCTCCTGGTTACCAAGGCAACAATTTATTCAGGTCATGCAAAATCTATTTGATTAATGTACTTTGTCTAGGGTTTATGTCCAAGCAACATCTAGGCTTGAAGTCAATTTACATGGCTAATTTCTCTGGCCAAATTAAAACAATGCACCAACCAAATTTCTGACAATATGTGTCAAAAACAAAAAGAAGTGTTTTTGTTTGTTTGACCTAAGGGTCATTGCTTCCAAAAACGTCTTGTAATAGCAGTTATAGTGGATTCCATGCGCTTTCACTAATTTAGTCATGGTTCTAAATTTATACATGTGACAGTTTACTGGAGATAATACACATCAAATTTTAATTTAATTACAATTTGTCTTTATCTCTGAACAGAGATCAACTTGGAAAACCATAATGAATAGCATATTCTATTCACTATTAAGATAAATAATACAAATCACATTTACCTCCTCCTTCATCTTGTGGACCAGGTAGGACACTTGTCCCATAAGTAACTCGAGTCTGATCTCATTGTCATTCTCCTCATACTGTAGACTTAGTGCTCGATTCAGGGGAAAGAAATCGTAGTCCTCCCTCGCCAACTGCAATAGAACACAGGATGTCACGACTCACTAGTGTCAGTACTGCAGGCTTTATGCACACAAAGTTGTACAGCACGATGCTGTTTGAGTTTCTACCATCATTTTTATATAAAATATTATACCAGATGGGATGGCCGAATGAGTTAGAGCATCCGTCTCCTGTGTTGGTAAATCATCGGTTCGAACCCTGGTGGAGTCAAACCAATGACGTAAAAATTGATACTTGTCGCCTCCTAGCCAGGTGCTCGACATTATTAGGATAGGGCAAGGAGCAGTATAATGATGAAGACCAATCGTCCACGATTGAAATTTGCTCCGCTTAAACAATTAATGTACCAACACAAAAAAAACTAAAAGAAAGTTGATAATTTTAATCTACTTTACTTTTAGTTTGAAGACATTTCTGTTTTAAAGGGTTAACTTTTGAGATATATGAATGGAAACATGCACAATTAGTTTTGGCGTGCAAGTCGAAATGCTGGACTTCTTCAACTGACTTAGTATACCTTCTATACTAAGATACGAGTGCACTAATTAAACTTATCAAAGTTGGATATGTGTGATCAAATCTAGGTACATGTTTTGGTTTCTTCACATTATGTAGCTTTAACGTGTCTAAGCGACCATTTTCCAGTATTTTTCCAGGATCACGAGCCATCTTATTTTCCAGTATTTTTTAACCTATTTAGTTCTGTAAATATATGTTGTTGGTTTTTTTTTAAAGTGACATCACTTAGGTTTGGCTAAAGACTTAAACATGTAAATTAAATTGTGAGATATGATATGAACAAATCTTCACCATATTGGTGTCCATGATTCGCCACAACGAAAGACAACCTAATATAATAAGTTTGATTTTCAAGTACTTTCAAGGGCAGTGGACAATTTAGAATTTCCTAGCTTTTCAATGTTCTCCAGAACCCTGTATTGTACAATGAGGATTTTGTTTGAGGTTGCGTAGTGAATTGTGATATAAGTTACGCAAATTGCTATACATACTACTTAAAATCGCGATTCAAATTTGGCAGTGTAATAGCCAGCACGCGAGTGCAGTTGGTTATTTCACCAAAATCACCATGACAACTTACAATTGTTACTTGTGAATGTATTTATATCTTACTAACAAAATAACAATTGTTATACAAAATGAGAAAATACTAATCAATTTCCAAATGATTACTAATTAAAATGTACTAAACAATATACTCTATTTTTGAAGACTTAACATCTTAAATTGACATTTGTCTACATAAGGTTTTGTATGGAATAACAAATAAATAAGATGAACACAGTAATTAAAATAATAAGAATTCGTGATTTGCTTGTCAATGGAAAATATTTATATGTATTAATTGTGTAAATAGTAACCACAGTATGTCACAGTAATTTATCCCATTGTCTTCTGAAACTATTTGAAGCACTTTATTACTGAGCTATGCATACAAAATGTCTTGAATATAAAGTTGAAATAACAGCGACGTTGACACAATGCCACTAGGTATTTATTTGTAATTTTACATTAAGTCATTATTTCCTTTATATACTTTGATCAATTAGGGTAAATTTAAATTGCGGAGAGTTGGTCTTTCTCATTCCCACGCCCGTCATCCCATCCTTTGAATGTTAGGTAGCAACAAACAAAATTTCTTCAAGTCCTTGGTTTAACTCTACCGGGGTTCGACTCGGGCGAAGTGGGTGCTCAAATTCAATCGGCCATCCATTCTGGTCTGAGATCGTCATACATATGGTTCGCTTAGTCGTAAATAGGAGGAAAATAATCAAATGAATTGGTGAGCATCAGTGTAATTGTACTTGGGTGTTTGAGTACAAGACACTGTCAATTTACCAACCACTGAGGCCCATGGTGTGGCACAGACATCGTTCTTTATTAATAGCGAAATAGTGAAATAGCAAATGGTAGACAGGAAGTGTGAACACTTATTTGTCTCTCATTTTTGCTTGAGTGCAAGTAAATATGCAACACAAGGAATAATTAGTAGCATGTGGTGAATAAGGGGTCAAATTTCCCTGGATCATCAGCCCATGCTTTTTCTAATCTGTTCTTGAATGAATTTATTGACTCGGCATCAATAACATTTTGTGCGAGACTGTTCCATATATTTATGATCCTGTTTGAGAAACTGTGTTGCCGTAACTTTGAAATGGCTCTGGGTTTTACTAGTTTGAGAGTATGGCCCCGACTGCCTTCTCTTTTATTCAAGGTGAAAATTTGGTTCATATCTATTGTTCATAGGGTAAGTCCTTTATAACTGCAACTAATTTCGTTGCACATCTCTGAACCTTTTTGATCTCCAGAATATCTTTCCGAAAAATTGGGCTCCAAATTTGTGGACAGTATTCCAAAATTGGCCTAACAAGAGACTTAAATAGAATGAGAAAATTGTTCTTGTTGAGGCAATGGAAAGTTCTTTTAATTCTTCCCTGGTTAGCATTTGAGATGTGTTTCTGAAAGGAGAGTTGGGAGTCGAAGGTTACGCCCAAGTCCTTTTCATAGCTGTCTTGTTGCAGGACAGTGTTCTTCATATTATAGGCATAATGAGGATTATTTTTCCCGTAATGAATAATTTTGCACTTTTTTTCATTGAAGGGCAATTGCCATTTCTCGGACCATTGTGCGAGTTTCAGAATATCCTCTTGCAAGAGATTTTTATCTCCTACATCTTTTATGGCCCGAAAGACTTTTGTGTCATCCGCAAATATTTTCAGGTTTGATGAGACACTACCTGGCAGGTCATTTATAAATATTATAAATAATATTGGTCCCAGCACACTAATAGATTGATATTGCCTGTTGCACCCACTCTCTAGGTGAAATGCCACATACACAGATATGTGTGGGTAGGTTGTTTGCATCACGGAGCCTAGATAGACTAATGGTTAAGAGGTTCGCCTTGGAATTGCAGAAATGTGTGTTCGAACCCGACTCTAGGTACCACATTACTGTTTGCTGCAACACCTCCCACGACTTTGTGTTGGCGAGCGTATGTCCAAGTTCTGTTTGTTCTAACACTAATAGCTGGGGAGCAATGTCGAACCAGCCATTTTTAACATTCTATGTTTTATTGACGCCGTAAATTCTCACGTGATTGCTATATATTGTGACAGGTTGGAATGTAGGCGAGTTGTGGCTATTAATGCACTTACTTATTTTATTTACTTAGTCACGCTACCTACCCTCTAGATAAAGGATTCACCCGGTACTCGCAGTTGCAGTACACGGGTGAATACCAACCCTATATAAAAACGGTCGAAAAAGCGGGTTACTGAATTGAGAGCCTAATTTCATAATCTAAGAAGCAAAATTTATTCTTTACATGTCTTATTGATAGCCCGGTACCTTTGAGTTGTAAAATATAATATAATATCTAGTTTAATAAGATTTAAAAGTGAAATCGACTGCGTTCTCTGGCCGCCATCTTGTCTTTTTGCATTCTCTCCCATTCCACCAACTCTGTGCCTATATGAGTAGCCATTTGATCATGGAGCCACAGTTTCTAGTTCAGGTTCCATACTAAACCTATTTTCGCCCATATTTACACTACGTTTTGCTTCACCCGTGTACTACAAGTACCGGGTGAATCTTTTATCTACCTACCCTCCTGCTGACGTAGAGTTCAATGCAAGTGAAGTCGTTTTCGCGTGTCTCGTCCAGGTGGATAAAGAAGAAGAGGTAGGCCCATTGGTTGTGCTCCTGTTTGACGTGATTCTCGAAACCCTGCCAGTATAGTTAACATTTACATTGGGGTCATGTAATTAGCTACAAAACTTCAATTTAATGTTGCTAGGAGAGAACGCCCCGGGAACAAGTAACACACCTGCCAGAGCGGCTGTTGAAGTTTTTGTGTATGTGGGGGGGGGGGATTTACATTTAAATATATATATTTTATATTTGACCCTTTCTTCAAAAATGCTATAACAAGTGTGTTGCTATAGGTGTAACCACAGTTTAACTGAGCCACTCCTGGGCCCATATTCACAACACGGTGTTAGCTTACACTCGGTGTGTTTGCGCTAACACCACTCCTTGCGTACTGAGTTTTCGCCGCTAACCCAGAAATCCCGGCCAAAACCAGTTTTGGCTCGCTAACACCGCATCATGAATATGGACCCAGGTACATTGTTCATAACACAAAGGATTCAAGTCACATGACAATGAGTGGTTAAAGTTGCATAGTCCGATGCTTTTGAGTTTCGATCATTTTATGACATCAATATATTAGGTTGGTCGTTATAATCTATCTTACTTTAGCCTGAAGGAACTTTCCTTTAAAATGATAAACTTATGAGATATTTGAAGTGTAAACATGCACGATTAATCTAACCCCACAGGCTTTCAGCAGTAACAGATTCTATTAAATTGTTATATTTATAGTTTACCTTCCTATGTAGCATCAAATGCTTAATAACTGCACCAGTATCTAAGTTACTATGTAGGTTCAAATCTAGATAAGGGTTTTACTTTTTGAAACTTTGATGCTTTCATTGGACTTTGCAACTTTAAGATGAGCCGCAACCTGGGTGGATGGTCGGGTTCGTGCTGCCCCACGGTAATGTAAGGCCGACTATTATGGGATGCGAGAGGCACGGACCTCAGTCTGCTGCATTGGAATCAAGGCAAGTTCGTCTTCAGGTTCTAACCATATAGTCCGTTCTTTATTCTGCCATCATTAGACACGACGTGCACAAACCCCATTCACACACTCAAATCATTTTTTATTTGTTTCATTTTTTTATTTTCTAAAAAGAAAAAAAAGAAGAAAGGATTTCTAAGTCGAAAATATATTTCACACACACGCACGCTCACACACACATATATATATACGTATGTACCTGTTTTACCTTAGTGAAAATGAATGTTGACTTGTTATTAAATGTTTCAGAAACGTTGCGCAGGATGCTGGGAGGTGTATGCGGCGAGTGCTCGAGGGGAAGCATACGCACCCCCCCCCCCCCCCCCCACTTGAGGGGGCGCGAAAGTTCCTGCGCGTCGAGTGGGGCATATGCACCGCTCAAGAAGGGGGTCAAGAAGGGGATCGAGAAGGGGAGTGTGCATGCGAACGGTTCATGCGTGCCAAAGGTGAGTGGGGCTATACACCCCCCACCCAACCCCCCCATTACAGGGAAGGGGTATATGCTCCGCCCTCTTGAGGGGGGAAGCATACACGCACCCCCTTCGACCCCCCCCCCCCCCCCCCCCCCACCCACACCCTCACACAAATGGGACGCCCAGCCATATAGGTCTAATTTACATGCACATACAGAAGCCTGTCCGCACGCACAAAGATGCACGCGCTCACACAGACACAGACGCTCACACCGTCAAATATGCATATTCTATTTGCAGTTCTTACCCCTCCTTGATGCTCGAAGTCATATGAGTTGCGGCTACAGATGAAGCAGCACGTGCTCATGTCCTTGTCAACTTGCCACTGTCAACACGTTGAAGATACAGTCAGCAGATAAAGTGGATGCGCTTTACCATGCTAGTCAGTCATGGGTTGGTAATTCCCACCGATTAATTCAGCATTAACAATATGATAGTTCAGTAATAAGAGAACCGGGTATTATATTGATCGTCGGATTTTCTACAGCTACCTTAAAAACAAACTGAATCAATTTAAAAAAAATCGATGAACATGTTTAACAATTAGTCTGTGTCTATTTCTTTAACGAACTGAAAATATCAAAACAGTTAGAAATGGGTCAACAATAATGTTAACCGGTATGCACCTGTAATACTAGATGGAGTACTAAGGACAACTATACACACAGAATGGCTTCAAGTAAAAATATGCCTATGGACAATTTTGAATAACACTAATAGGAAGGGGAATGGTAGTCTCAGATATTCTTTCCCTAAGGCGCAGCCCTCAGGAAGGGGTTCTATCATGAACATGGGAACATGGTTTCACATTATAGAAAAACTTTGTATAATATAGACCAACAATTTCTAGCAGCTCAGGACTCGAAGTTTGGTTCCTAATTTGAACATGAGTGTTAATCTCTGAGATACCCATTCCACCTTCTCACAAGACTACTTAGTATCACCACTCAGTTGCTAGTGTCTTAAAAGTTAATGCAATTCTGTTGTTAATATGCTTCAAAACCAATTACAATGCTAATTAGTAACACCGACAAGACTTATTTGCTACCTCGCAATGCCAGTTAGTACCCCTCGGTTTTGAATGTCTCCAAAGCGCCCAATCACTTACGCACTACCTCACAACGCTAGTTAGTAACACACTTATTACTTCCATGGGGCCCATTCCGCTTATGTATTACCTCACCGCTAGTTAGTAACACACTTATTACCTCCATGGCGCCCATTCCCCCTATGTACTACCTCACAATGTTAGTTAGTAACACACACTTATTACCTTTCCACTTATGTTGTACCTCACAACGCTAGTTAGTAACACACTTATTACCTCCATGGTGCCCATTCCCCCTATGTACTACCTCACAATGCTCGTTAGTAACACACACTTATTACCTTTCCACTTATGTTGTACCTCACAACGCTAGTTAGTAAACATGCACTTATTACCTCTAGAGCACCTATTCCACTTATACGCTACCTCACAACGCTACTTAGTACGACGACACTTATTCCACTTATACACTACCTCACAACGCTAATTAGTACCACTCGGTTGATAATATCGCCGGAGCGTCCTTAGCTAATTGCACTTGTCTATTTCACCTTGTTGTCCCTGAGTTCAGAGAAGGTATCGACGATAATACCGAAAATGATGTTCAAGCCGATTGTTGTAACAATGATGAAGAAGGCAAGATCAAAGAGGGCGTGGTACAGGTGCCACGTGAACTCCTTGCTTTGTCCTGTCAACTCTAGGAACTGAAATGCAAACACATAACACAACATCACTACGCGCCAACATTCAAGCCAAAGCCCATCTTCAGTTTGGATAACTGTCATGTGACTGCGTTGTTCTGTTGTGGTGATAAAGCATCTGATCATTGCCTCGGCGATGTTTGTTTGGGTTTTACATCCTAGCAACATCTAAGGTCATATTCAGACATGTACCGACTTACGAGTACATGTTCATGGTGACACATATAGTACTGCCTCACTGGGAGACACAGCTGTCAATGCTAAGATCCAAAATCCCAACTCAATCATATTATCTAGATGCTTAGCAAATCAGTCCTTGCCCTATCCTGTTGATTCTTGAGTGTCAAGCTAGGTAGTGACAAGTATAATTTTTGTGAGTAATTGGTTTGACTCGATCGCGTTTCGAAAGCCCGACCTCCCGCATGGGAAGCCAGCCAGCGCTCTGAGCGATTCAGCCAGCCAGCGCCCTGAGCGATTCAGCCAGCCAGCACCCTGAGCGATTCAGCCAACCAGTGCCCTGAGCGATTCAGCCAGCCAGTGCCCTGAGCGATTCAGCCAGCCAGCACCCTGAGCGATTCAGCCAGCCAGTGCCCTGAGTGATTCAGCCATCCAGCGCCCTGAGCGATTCAGCCAGCCAGTGCCCTGAGCGATTCAGCCAGCCAGCGCTCTGAGCGATTCAGCCAGCCAGCGCCCTGAGCGATTCAGCCAGCCAGCGCCCTGAGCGATTCAGCCAGCCAGCGCTCTGAGCGATTCAGCCAGCCAGTGCCCTGAGCGATTCAGCCAGCCAGCGCCCTGAGCGATTCAGCCAGCCAGTCCTTTGAGCGATTCAGCCAGCCAGTGCTTTGAGCGATTCAGCTCCCATGTCCAGTCCCCAACGGAACAAGTGAACAGTGCTGGTAGTGATTGGAAAAAGAGTAGGCCTACATGTACTCCATGATCTATTACCATCGAACCCGAAAGGGATGAACCACACAGAAAGGTCTCAACGATGTACACACCTTTCCCTCCACCTACACCTCTAACTACATCCGCCAATTTCACCACTGTAGATGTAGGTTTAGTCTGTCCACATTCTGCGCTTACATCCACTGCGTTAATTTTCAATTTGAAGATCACAAACTGTGGTCTTTGCCAGGAGCTTGATTCTCCTATAATCAACGAGATCGGCTTGACCACGATTTGAAAAAAATGTACATTTTGAAGCTTTGGGTAAAATATATTGTCGAGACCGATCAGTGCTAATCACGGAGATGCAGAATTACACCGCCAGGTGACAGCAGGCCCCACACTGAAGATGGACAGCAGCATATTGAAATGAAACAGTATCTACCTTGTTGTCCCTGAGCTCTGAGAATGTGTCAACTATTATACCGAAGACGACGTTAAGTCCGATGGTGGTTATGATGATGAAGAAGGACAGGTCGAATAAGCTGCGCCCGACGTACCACCCAAACGGCAGGCCCGTCGGGCTGGGAAGGAACTGTAACAGGCAGTTAGCAGCATCCAGTACTTCACACACAATTAAAGGTGTCTAGTCAGATCCGTTTGAGTTTCCGCCATTTAAACAATATGTCTATATATATTATTTTTTTAGCTAAGTCGACCATTACAATTTGAAGTAACCTTTATTTAACAGGGTTAACTTTGAGGAGACATTTTAAGTGTAAACCTGCCAAATTAATTTAGGCATGCACGTCGAAATGCGGTGACAAGATTGATTAAATTGACTTAGACACGGGTGCATTTATTTAGCATTGTTTTATTAAGTTGGATATGTAGAATCAAATTAGATTCCTGAAAACCACGTGTTTTGATCAATTAAAAAACAACAAGAAACAACCCGCTCTGGACTTTGCGACTAATGAAGTTGTACAACTTTGATGGTTAAAGATGCAGTCATTTACTTTAAGTTACGAGAATATTATTATATTTGTTATTATTATCCTTACACTTTATTAACTTGTTCAAAACTTCATGCTCTAATAATTCCTTTTAGAACAGATGTCTGGCTGGAAATATTCTAAAACAGATTCTCAGAAATTACCCCCAAGCCCCTTAAAAAAGAGAAGAAAAAAGAGAATGGAATAGATAAGTTACCGCATTTCTATAATTAGCATGCAACAATAACAATATACACTATTTTCCGTTTAATCCATGTGCAAGATGCCATTAAAGTAATTTAAACTTGATTATCGAAAGATAAAAATAAACGATGTAACACAGATATGGTGAAAACTACAAAAATGTGGACACAATTTGTTAAAAACAAAATACACAATAAAATTATGATTAAAGTTAAGGTGCATGAATTCTATTATTCTTGCCTTTCAGACTGCTCATACAAAAACAGGTTCATTTAGGCTCAAATTATATGGATTCAAATAAATAATCATTTAAATCAAACAAGTCAGTTAAGTGTATCTGTAGTAAAACCCATGATACCTACTTCATCCTTTGAACGCAAAAGAGAGCAATGGTTAATAGTGTGAGTACAAGTATGTTAGTTTAAAAATCACTCGGGAACAAGTTTGTTAATATTAAACACTTAGAAAACCTAAATGTTATGTATTTTGTCAAGGAGTGCCAGTTTGATTTAGCCTCTAAGGAAACATAATAGGACTATCCTAATTATAAAATGAATCGGTAAGATTAAAGATGCATTGATTATTCTGCTTTATACTCCGCTTCTACTACTACTAGTACTGGTTGATGTGAAGTTGACGGGAGTTGGTTCATAACACATCAGAATTGCATCTAGATTCACAGGGGTGAAGGCGCAACCTTGACTGCATCAACAGTTGTCAAGGTGGGCACGACTAGACCATGTCTAAAACAGGAGCCCGAAGATCCAGTAAGAAGAACATCCTCGGCTAAGACATATCCAGCGTTTATACAGGCCTCCATCCACGGGCGGCTGCCCCTGCAGCGCCCCCTGCTGCCACATCCCTGAATCACCCACTTTGTGACCAGCTTCATAGACACTCCCACTGCCGGCAGCTGACAACCCAAGACGAACTTTACCACCCATCCTCCCAACTTGGAATTGGTTTGTACTGTTATTGCTGATTGATTGTTGGAGTTTTACATCCTGGCAACATCTAAGGTCATATCAGGATGGGTACCGACTTGTGACAGTGCGCACTCATGGTAAATGTATAGTGCTGCCCTACTTGGAGACCAGGCTACCAGCATCATGACTTGATATCCCACTCAGTCTCGACCAGGAATTGAACTCCCGACCTTCCGCACATGAGACCTGCGCTCTGCCGATTCGGCCACCACGTCCTGTCGGTTTTTCTATCGTACCGATTTTCATCCAGAGGGTTTGAGGGCGCTTCTTTGCTCAAATAAAAGACTAGTTTACACCTCTCCGCCACTGCCTCCTTCCCTTCGAATCAAGACAGGTTTTAAGTGGAGAGGAAACAAAGGCGGTTTGAGATGGGGGTGGGGGGTGGCAGGGGAGAGTAAGGGGTCGCAGGGGGAGTAAGGGGTGGCAGGGGAGAGTAAGGGGTGGCAGGGGGAGTAAGGGGTGGCAGGGGAGAGTAAGGGGTGGCAGGGGGAGTAAGGGGTGGCAGGGGAGAGTAAGGGGTGGCAGGGGGAGTAAGGGGTGGCAGGGGGAGTAAGGGGTGGCAGGGGAGAGTAAGGGGTGGCAGGGGAGAGTAAGGGGTGGCAGGGGGAGTAAGAAGGGAAAGGTACCTTGGGTGTGGTGGTGTCACGCTTAAAGTACCGTACGGGGTGGTCAACTAGTTAGGGAATAAAATGGAAGGTTTCTATAGTAGTCTAAATACAAAAGAAAATCCCAACCAGTTTTTGTGTCTAACTCTTATCAGAACAGATCATACCTAAAACGGTGGGTCATTACCCAAACGTTGGGAAAAACCGCCAATCGGTGGGAAATTCTCATTCCTGTATATATGCCAAAAAAAGGTGGGGCATTGCCACAGAAATTGGGAAACTGTCGATCGGCGGGGAAATTCTCATCCCTGAGTTATGTAAGAATAACACGATAAAAATAGGCCAGGTAGTGTGTAACTGAGCCAGTCAAGTGATGCATAATGCACCAACAATCACGTTAATTGTAAACTCAATCTGGTGTGCAGATATAATTTGAACATGCTTAATAATTTTTAAGTAAAATCTTAAATGAGCTGTGTTCGCCGGACAGACCGGCACATTAACTTACGTTAAAGAGACCGTCAATGATGCCCCGTCGGACTGACGTGAACAAACATTCGTAAAAGTTGGTACAGAAAAGCCCGGCGTCTGCGTTGTAGATGACTCTCAGCGAGCCAAACACGACGAGCGCGTAGATGTAGAGGATGACGAGCCCGTACAGGAAGACGTACAGCAGAGCGCG
Source organism: Branchipolynoe longqiensis (assembly GCA_030323885.1). NCBI lineage: Eukaryota > Metazoa > Annelida > Polychaeta > Phyllodocida > Polynoidae > Branchipolynoe > Branchipolynoe longqiensis. The sequence continues at coordinate 24,842,744 of CM059197.1, forward strand.
GCCTGCGCACGCGCGGGCAGGCGGGGGACAAGGTCACGTGACCGCTTTAGTCAGTTTGTCACATTAGTTGATTAAATAGGAAATTTCAATGGCGGACAATTGGTCTTTCATTCTTCCACTGCTAGTAATGCCGAGCACCAGGCTAGTCCAGTAGCGACATGTATCAATTTTAAATTCGCCCGGTATAGTCTACCAAGATGACGAATGAACTCGGAATGTAATATATGAATGACGTCATGGGTGGGATTCCCTCATCACATGACCAGGGCCGCGTTCAGGGTCCATCTCGGATCGGAGATGCCTCGGCGACGGGCCTGACGTCACGCTGGTCTGAACGGATTTAGCTGGCGGCCTCCATAGGCGGCGGCCATTTGCAATGGTAAAGCTGTGCTGTCATTGGCTGAAAGCACTGAATGCGGTGGCCATTTTCGAGGCGCTTTTCATCTCCAGTCTGAAAAGGGAGGCGTTGCCGAGATGCACCCTGAACGGATTTAAGCCAAAAAGCATCGCCGAGACGTCGCCGAGACGCCTCCGAGACGGACCCTGAACGCGGCCCTGATATGGTTCCCTACGTGACTAAATATGGTTTCCCACAGAACGGGGGAACCCCTTTAGGTTGTACTTGCACACTATCCATTGTGGAACTCTGCCTCCACATATTCAGTTATACTCTCCAGTCACACTACAGCTTGCAACCACCTTAGACCAAAGAACACACACTCATCAGTGATGCCCAGACATTGGCAACCATTGTTTTGGTAGCAAGGATGTCATGGGTGAGTGTGGGTTCTTTGGTCTAAGGTGGTTGCAGAGTGGTCGCAAGCAGTAGTGTGACTGGGGTATTACACAAACTGAAAAGGTGTGCTTGGAGAGCATTTGAGTACAGTCCCCATCTTGTCGGCCTTTACCGGGTCCGTTTAAAGTTGCATGGTCCGATGGCATTTGAATGTTTGTCTTATATTTTAGATAAATATATCAAATTGATCGTTACGAGCTACTAATCATTAGTCCGGAGTCATTTTGGTTAAAGATGATTAGTTTTGAAGTAATTTGACCTGAAAGAACCAAAAATAATTTCGACAAGCTCGTCAAAAGTCCTGTGGCTATGACCCAGATGGTCATCTCGCGGTGACCACGTGATGTGAGATGACCCTGCACAGTAGGCCTACTTGGTTGGGGGGAGGCCAATGAGGCCACGAGATTGGCCTAGTTGGTTAATGGCCTCCCTGCATAATGGGTGTTTCAAAGTGAGTGTCTAAAGGGGTGAGCTTATAAATTCACTGGTTATTCTGTACATGCTGTCCCAAATCATTAGCTAATACACCAGTATCTAAGTTGGATATATAGGATCAAATGTAAGTAGTTGTTTTACTTTTGACAAAATTATATTTCATCGGACCATGCAACTTTAAAGTCCACTGGGTTTCGAATCTCACAAGTATTTACCACCAACATTGGAGCTATATAGTGCAAATCACTGTACTCCTACACCTGTATCCATCTGTGGCAATTAAATAGGTTTAAATTGTACACATATGGGTGTATGCAGGGGAGGTGAAGGGGGGGGGGGGGTCCGGGTAGTTCCTATCCATTGGTTTTCTTAAATATGAATGAATGTGAGTTAATATTAATAACAAAACGATTAGTAATTGAGACACACAAAGGTAGAAACATGATTAGTATTTGGCACACGCACCTGCAATGTAGATAAATGAGTATCGACACACATGGCTGCATCTGTGTTAACTGTAAGTCAGTACCGTGGGCCCATATACCACCCGGTCCTAGAAATGCTAAAGGGGCTGTCACATTAGGGTTTTTTGCGGGAGCGTATGGCGGCGTAAGCGCGTTACGTCATATACGTCGGCATACGCCGTATACGCTACTCATACGCTACTCATACGCTACTCATACGCCGCCAGATGCCGGCGTATGTGAAGCGTATGAGGCATACGCCGCCATACGCTTTCATAAATCCGTTCGTCCAAATTTTTTTGTGCATGCTAAAAAAAACCCGACCTATGAGGGCGTATGGCCCATACTGTCAAAAAATGTCACAGCACGCTCCCATACGCTCCTCGTAGGTTCCACATACGCTCAAAACCACCCGAAAGGTCACCAAATGTCATCATAGGCCGGCACGCGCAGGACCTACGTAGGTTTTCAATACGCTCCCGCCATACGCCGTAATGTGACAGGGCCTTAAGCGCCAAACTAGGTAATGATGCCAAGTATCAATTCTATAAGCTCTTGGATTAACTCAGGCGGGGTTTGATCCTATTATCACACACACAGGAAGCAACCATCCTAACTACCGGGGCATTCGGTCTGGTTTGCTAATTAGCTTGCACATGTGTTTTTTTGGTGTATATTAGTTGATTAAGCAGGAGAAAATCCAATCGCTGACAATTGATCTTCCTCATTCCACTACTCCTTTCCTTATCCTAGTAATGCTAAATGCCAGGTTAGATCAAATCACTTTTTAAGTCACTGGTTTGACAGGGCCATGGTTTGAACCCTGGTGTTCGAGTCCACGACCTACCAAAACTGGAGGCGGGCGCTCAACTAATTCGGCCATCCCGTCCTAAATGGGTTTTTTTCTTGAAGATTTATACTGCCTATCATGGATAAGTTTGAATAGACTTGTTTTCACCATTAAACAGTTTGTCGATAGAAAGCCCAAGCCTACACTTTTACCGACCCAAGGGATTTTTAACCTCCCACACCACATAGACATGGTATGAGAGCAACCGGCCTTTGATGACGTAAGTTATGCACAGCAGTGGAAATCCAAATTGACAGAGGTGGGGGGACGGGGAATGTGATACAGTAGGGCGGGTGGCTATAACTTGGATGAGAAGAGACCTCGTATCATCGGATACCACTGGACTCGTAAGCAAGTCCTCGGTGAGGGGAAGTGGAGACTAAGGATTCAACTGATGTCTCACTAGTCTCAAACAGGACTTTACTAATGTGAAACAGCACAGTGCACTCTTCATAACTATTCTACTCTGACACTGTCCCACCGTCACGCATTTGTAAAACACGGCACATTCTTCACCTATTATCCCACTCAGTCACATTATCCTGACACTGAGCCAACGAGTGGCGTTCTCTGTGGCGGAGTGGTTAGAGTGTCTGACTTTTTTCTAGGTCAGACTCCTAATCTGAGGGTCGGCGATTCGATTCCCCGTTTCCCCCAGCTCTGCCAATTTGGATTTCCACCGCTGTGTATAACTTACAGCGTCATCAAAGGCCGTTTGCTCTCATATCATGTCTATGTGGTGTGGGAGGTTAAAAATCCCTTGGGTCGGTAAAAGTGTAGGCTCGGGCTTTCTATCGACCAGCAGTGGAGTGGGGAAGACCAGTTGTCTGTGACTGGGATTTCCCCTGCTTGGGACAACTAATGTACCAAACAAAACAAAAAAAAGAGAGACACTGCCTGTCTACCATTCGCTATATCGCTATATCGCTAGTCCTTGCCCTAACATAATAATGCCTAGCCTCTGGCTAGGAAGTGACATGTACCAATTCATTGGTTTGACTCGACCAGGGTTCGAATCCCACGATCTACCAAAACGGGCGGCAATCATTCAGGTTACACTCCACCACGGTTACCTTAACACTACCTCTACTGCTTATCGCTAGTTTACCTCGTGCGTGCCGACAATGAGGCCCCGGTGAATGACCGTCACCAGACACTGCCCGACAGTCTCACAGTACAGCCCGTCGCCAGACACATACAACTCGCGGTAGAACGCGAAACTGAGCAGCGCAAACACGATTAGAATAAGCACGATGAAGACGAACACCCACAGCAGCGAGGTACCTATCGGAGAAGCAATGGGCGCATTCATTAAACAGTTCTTTCTACCAAGAAGCAGTCCGCAGCGATAAGCAATGTCCAGGTTTAAGACGCTGTTGTTATTCAATTCAATTCAATTCTTTATTTCAGACTCAGGATTATGGTAGTTACATAATTTGGTCCATAGTAGGTTTATATCAAATTAATGTAAATAAGATATAAGTAATAGTATGAATACTACCATACTAACCAATATCAAAATGTTGGTCTACATACAGTAGTTTGCACCAATGCCTCCATATGGGAGACGTAAATCTGAGATCACTCATCTATTTTTACGAGTCCCTGTATTATAACCTTTTCTGACTTGTCAAGTCTAGTAATAAATTTGAATATTAGATTCCTGATAACAGCCTGGAAGGCTGGCACATCAATATTGGCAAACAGCTGACTAGCACTGTGATACCTAGGTAGACGGAGTAATAACCTCATAATGTCATTATATGCTATATTCAGTTTTCTAATGATATTCATTCTATAGTTCCACCGAATCTGGGCAGTATACAAGGGAGTACAGAAAGTGCTAAATAAATTTACCTTGGCATCAGCTGTACACATATGAAATTTCCTGATGAGCATATTTCCCTGAGCATATAACTTGCGACACTGTCTATTAATATCCCTGTCATCTCAAAAGTCATCAGTCATAAGGTTTCCTAAGTACTTGACTTCAGTAGAGATTGACAGGGGAGCACCAGTTAACATAAAATCAGGAAATACAGTATCCTTGTCATGTTTTGATCGAATGATCATTACCAAACTTTTAATAGCATTGTATTTGATATCAGCTTCTATGCCATATTCATAGCATATATTAAATGGCACTTGCAGTCCACTACTATATGGTGAGAATATTACCAAGTCATCAGCATACATAAGATGATTTAGAAGTTCTAATCCATTAATACATCCAGTTTTACACTGATTTAACTTTTTTGACAAGTCATCCATATAAACATTAAATAAATAGGGGGACAATATCCCTCCTTGATGTACACCATTACTGACTTGGAAGGGTTCTGACTCGCATCACCCCACCTGACTACCATTGATTGGTGCGAATACCAAAATATTAATATCCTGATGAGATAGCCTGGAGTACCATGCTGCACTAGTTTTTCAAACAGTTTTGCATGATTCACTCTATCAAATGCCTTAGAGGCGTCAAGAAAAGACAAAAACATAGTAGAATTTAAACTATGATACTTTTGTGTAATCTGTCCCATGCTTTCGCTTGAAGCCATATTGATTATTATTTGTTTTTAAATACAACTGCAGTCTATCTAGCAGTACATTTTCTAATACTTTTGACAACATACTAGCAAGTGTTATAGGTCTATAGTTATCCTTACTGTTAATCCTTCCCATTTTGTCCTTAATTACTGGTACAAGAATAACAGAGATCATAGTATCAGGCAGAGTTCCATGTATGAAAAGCCTGTGAGGCACATAGCTAACATGGAAAAAGCTGGCATATTTGAGATGTTCTGCATAAACATTGTCAGCACCACAAGTCTTGTTACTATCAAGTTTTAATATGGCATCCCTTATGTCCTTAGCACCAACATTTATATCATTACAAATTTCTACATTAGACGTAACACTACCAACATTACTGCATACACAGTTAAATAACTCTTTATAATTATTTTTCAAGAGCTCGGCTATCTTCTCACACCCTACCACACCCTCAATATTTGTGGGAAGTTGTGTTTTACTATTGTCTATCAATTTGACCTCTTTCCAGAACTCTTCTACATTATTATTCTGCAGCTTAGTGGGTAAGGCATCTCTCCTCATAGCATCCTCATTGTATTTAATGTATCTTAAAGCATATTTAAAATGGGAATTTGTCCTCTTTTTCATTTCAGAAATACAACCCTGTATGGGTTTACCCTGTTCCTTCCACAGTAAGAAGGCTTCTCTTGCAGCTTTGTGAAGGTCTGCTACATGTAGGCCTACATTTCACCCTGGACGGCACTGAGTGTTACATTTAAGGGAAATTATACAATGGCTTACTTGCCAGCTTAAGGGCTTTTACAATGTTTTCATAAGAACTACACAATTCATCTGCATGTTGAGAAACCTTATAATACACATCTCAATACATTAGAGCATCTGTGGCTATTTTAACATTTTGCAAGAGAGTTTCAGTATTTACACTATATTTATGAATCTCATCTTGTTTTATTCTGGACCAGTCTAATTTGCATTTATTGCAGCTGTTTGTAGTCGTTGACATATCAGGTACATTGTTTATATTCAAGGTCATACCTACATGTATATGATCTGTGGTGGCATATTTATGTAAAATATAATTTATTATATATATATAAAGAGGCGGGGTTTACCTACCTTATTTATTATTTATTTATTTATTTTATTATTATTTCTTCGCATATATTTGCTCCGTGGCTGCTTTTGCCTCGCTGCTACACCGCCATTGCTGCTCGCAGGTCACTTGCTCTGCCGCCGTACCTTGTATCGCATGCATTAGAGAGACTGTCTCCCAGTTACTCACAAAAGTAAAGCTATCTAGTGGTAACAGTTGTTGACTTGATAGTACAAATCCATAATGTTTAGCAAACATAGAGTGATCATCCGAGATGTCCGCATTATAATCACCCATCACATATACACAAGTAGTATCCTGATCTTCAACAAAAGCTGATATATGAGCCATTCTATTAATAAACACATTTTCATTGTCATATGATTCATATGGCGTGTAAGACATTTATTGTCACAATTTTCTTACTATCAATATTGATTTCAATGCCAATGGCCCAGTCAACATTGAAGTGCAGCAAAGTTTGTATGTATAGAGTTCAGGCCTCCCAAGTCCTGTTTGGTAAGCTAAGTCTCTTGTAGACAGATGATGTCACGGTCTTGACACAGTTTCTCTAAAATTAATCTTCTGGTTTTGTCAGATTCAGATTGGCCGAGTTTCAGGCCCCTACGGTTCTAGGTTACAGTCTTGAAAATATTTTAACTGCTCATAACTTGTACAGGCTGATTAGGTCTCCTGGCCTCAACACCTACTGCACCTTTCTTATTGTTCTTGTCATTTTGATTGGGTAGACTCACCTGACCTTGATCAGAGTTCCTTATGTTTACTGCTTCTGTACCATGGGGTGGTCTCCATGGCTCATAGTACCTCCGCACAAAAGCGCCTGTCGCCTAGATACTAGGGTCATATAATACATTGGGGTCCACACATTCTGCTGTTACCTGGAATGAGGCAAATCGCTTCCTTTCCGTTTCAATCTTGCAGCATTGATTTTCCACGTTCAGCTTCCCCTTCAGGTAATCTCTTAATGTGGCTGCCTCCGGGTCAGGTGTGAACTTGGTTGCGAACACATTCACAATCTTGGTTTGGACTGTGCCAATATTTGTGTTGTTGGCTGTGCCAACAAGTCCAGGTTTCTTCCTGTCTTTCTTCTGCATAGTTCCAGACTGGTCAGGCTTATGGTTTGGTTGTACCTGTGGTTTCAGCTTCTTACGCTTGACAACATCAGTCCATGATGTAGTTACTTGCTCATCTGCATCTTGTCCAGGCCTATCCTCATTCACACTAGTAGCTGTCTTCACAGATGTTTCTGTCGCGTTCTCCCTTGCTGGTATACTGAGATCCTTGTAGAAGGGATCATCAAGGTGTCTTTCTAGCCATTTCATTCTGGAATCAAAGCCTGTGGCATTTGCTGTCAGGTCAGCTATTGTCACATTTTGGCAGTCTACTGTAGCCTGCATGACATCTAATGCACTTTGTGTCTTTTGTATTTGGCTCAAAAGCATGGTTACATCTAGACTATCAAAGCTGATTGGTGGCAACTCACCTAAGTCCTCTGGTATACAGACAAACATTGGGATGTCTGTCCCCTTTTCCTGCAGCACTTTTACCATGTCAGATGTATGCAAAGTTACAGCCTTTTTCCCCTTTGTGTCCCTCATATCTGGATGTAGCACAGAGGGTAGACAGTTTCTTCTTTGAGGCCTCAATGGCTTCCACCTTGTATGCACTCGTGATAACTTTTCCCAGTGTATCTTGATTCATTACATTCAGCTTGTTCACAAGAAAACACAGCAGACCATCAATCACAATATCTTTTGGTCCTGGTTTTGCATACAAATGGGGGCATCCATCTTGTGTGTTTTCGTCCGGGTCTCATGTGCAGAACACCTGCATATTGCTACCTGCTGCCATATTCCTATTATCTCTGACATATTTAAAAGGATATTTTGACAATGTCAACTGCAAAATACTTGTCATGGTTCCGGCTCCTAGATATGGTGTAAACATTGGTGTGAGGTGACCTATACTAGTGTCACTTCTTAAAATGCCCATCCAACTCTTTATCATTCAGTGTTTGGCACTTTGTAAACACCCAATTATCACTCAAGTTATGAACACATCGATGGCAGATTTATATCCAATCACAGACTCTACTGATCAGCTTCTTCACTTCTTCAGTTTCATTATCTCCTGATACATTTCCTTTCCATTGTATTTTGAATGACAAGACCATGTAGTCGTCAGAAATGCCATTTATCCAATGCTTAACGCGGATACACCTTACGTGATGGCCGTTACAAGCATGATTTATGACTAGTACTTAGTAGCAAGCCACGAAGTCGCTTACAGACGATTACAACAAGATGAAATGTATGGACTGAAAAATCATATCGTCATGCTGTTTTCTTAATAATAACAACTTTTTCCCCAACATTCAAAGCCTATTTTCAAAAGGTTCCATTTAAGCTTGCAGTTAACAACGTGGTTTTCAGGAATCTAACCACGACGTTAACGGGCAATAGAGAAATAACAGTGCGGTTCTCTAGTCATGACTGACCGAATAAAGCAGAGCTAGTAAGCCTTTCATTGCTCACAGCATTTATTTCCACAAATATAAACCCGGAATGCTCACTTTCTGCTCAAATTCATGGAAGAGGAATTATGGATGCCAGTCTCCTTTTATTAACAGGATAATATATATTGACATACTCATGACTATGTTGGGCCATTCATGCATAGTATATAACAACTATGGCAGGGCACTGATACCCAACACATATCATGACAACTATGGTAGGCCATTCATGCACAACATACATCGTGACAATTATGGGAAGCCACTCGTGCACACCATAGATCATGATCATGATAGGCCATTTATACACAAATGCACATAAAGAGCACCTACCGTTCTTGGTGACTGACTGGATGGCTCTGCGGATCAGCTGGTTGAAATGCGCCATGTGCAGCAGGTGTGCTGCGAAGAAGTACCCGTACATGGCGGTGCCCATGATGGAGCAGGCAAACATTGTCTACAACAACAAACAGCACAAGCCACCTTGTCAACACGGGCAGGACTTCGACAATTCTTTGAATAGAAAGAGGCGAAAGCAAGTAATGGAAAAACATTATTTTAACACCCTTCACAATCTACTAATATGCCCTATCTAAGTACCTGCTTATCTACCTATTTACAGTGTAATGTAAACGGCCGGTGTCGCAGTTTGAGCGCCCTGCCAGTTTGAGCGCCCTGCCATTGGTTGTATACTTTATTTATAAAAATAGATTTAAAAGCTTTCATTGGATCGATTACAAATATCTTAATGCACAATTGAAGAGGAAGATCTGAAGTATTTAATGTAACCTAAGAGCAATTTACTCTGAAAGTATTAAACTGAGATAATAGTGAAAGTTGCGATATTCTGAGTGTCAGTGCCAGTGTTAGCCTTACTAGATCATGGCCTCAAAAACTATTTTCGCAAAATAAATTCAAGAACTTCCAATTGGCTAATAAAAAAAAAGGCTGAATGTGAAATTGTAGAGAAAGATCTGAACTATTTAATAGAAACAAGAGAAATTTACTTTCAAAGCACCAAAAATCACAAATTACTGTGATAGTTAGGGTGGTTTTAATGTTGTCTCTATCCGCGCATGCGCAGAAGCAACAGAAGGGCGCTCAAACTGGCCGGGCGCTCAAACTGCGACACCGGAAGACCAGTGCCTCGGCGCTGAAAAAATTTATATTCTGATGAATAAACTGTTTTACCAACAAAAAAAAGTGATCCGATACCAAATTACGCTATTATGACAATTGATTCTTCTTTCAAAGGACAAAAGTATTTATATTTATTTATGTATGTATTAACCCACTGTCTCCTGAAACCGCCTACACAGATAAGTTACCCGTCAGCCATGTCTACAGGCAGTCGGGTCATATTTATGCAAAAAAGATCCCACCCACAACTATATGGAGTATTTTATTCCCCGTCCAATGATGCTTATTAATACTATCAGATGAATAATATTGTACGGAAATATATAAGATTAGGCAAACCCATGCATACTAGGCCTGGGAAAGGTTCATGTAGGCAATGAGTGAAGCAGGCCTATCTATTAAACTCATCATCAGTATTACTACCCGACCGGACATGATAGCCGAATCGGTAGAGCGCAGGCCTCCCATGCGGGAGATCAGGAGTTTGGTTCTCGGTCGAGTCAAACCAATGACTTACAAAATTGATAATTGTCGCTTCCCACCTTGGCGCTTGGCATTAATAGGATAGGGCAAGGACTGGTTAGCTCAGTGTTAGGATAATGTGACTGAGTGGGATATCGGGTCACAATGCTGGCAGCCTGATTTCCCAATGGGGCAGCACTATAAAGGCACCATGAGTGTGCACTGTCACAAGTCGGTACCCATCCTGATATGATCTTAGATGTTGCCAGGACATAAAATTCCAACAACCCACCAACCGTTTAGAAATTAACCATATACCAACACACAAGGAAGATCAATTACTCAAGAAAAGAATCATCAGGTAGGGAGAGGAAGGAGCACACAGCTGCTGCTTTGTGAGACAAACTTAACTTACAATGTACCAAAGTGTTATGAAGCTAAACACTTTCACTTCAAGGTGTGAATGTCGTTTCTCTGGTGCCTCGCGGTCATCTGCCTCTTCTCTGCTCCTTGAAGAAATCAAACTTTAACTGTTATACACATGCGCACGCCAGACACACGCGCGCACAAAATTAATCTCATTGCATAGTAATAAACATATTGGCAAATCAATGCTGCTACTTAATATAGCTCCGACAAAGAAAAATAGCAAATTGTCAATAAAAGCCTTCCTTAACGTTACATAATCTCCTGCACTGGAAGACGGACAGCGTTTTTTACCGATTCGTCCACCCCGTCGGGTAGATACGGATGCACTTACTAATTGTTTGTTGCTGTATAGAAGAAATTTAATAGAACCAATCGCTGCTGCAAATCATACAAGTGTAGTGAGTGCACCCATCTTCCCAGAACCCCCAATAGCCGACGTTTACTTTTTGTGCTGGGGGGTCGTTAAACAGACAAATAAAATCATCTTCCCAGGTGAAATGCCACATACACAGGTAAGCGTGGGTAGGTTCATTGCTTCCGTGAGCCTGTATAATCCAATGGTAAAAACGTTAGCGCCAGAATGGCAGAAGAGTGAGTTCGAGTCCCACCCGATCCATGTTTCCCTTTATTTACAACCCCCCACTTCCAAACACAAGTCTATAATGTCCAGCATTTCGGTCTGCACACCATTATTTGACGTGCTTTCACTTCAATAAACTCTTAATAAAACGTGACCCAAAACGAAAGTAAAGTTTGTTTGAGTTATATGTCCTGACAATACCCAAGGTCATATTTATTACGACAGGCACCAACTCATATCTGCCCTTCAGAGATATTAGGCTGTCGACACCATCACCCTAGATCCTATTCAGTCGCATTATCCTGATACTAAGCTAGCTAGTCCTTTCCATATGCTAGTAATGCCGAGCACCAGGCTAGGTAGCGACAAGTAACAATTTTGTGAGTCATTGGTTTCACTCGACTGGGAATCAAACTCCCGAGCTTCCGCATGGCAATCATACACTCTACAGATTCGGCCACTGCGTCCGGTGTAAAGAGAAGTAGATTAGAACAATCAACCTAATTTTATTTATGTGATGTATAAGCATTATGCGATTATAAAGCCGCGTTAGGGAATTTCTATGTTTTATTACACTGTATTGTGTTATTCAGATACTATATTATTGGCCAATGGGCTCTCTGCATGTATTTGGTTCCTACTCATACGGGCACCGGTGGCTCCACCGCCGCCGAACCATACTCCCGCCGCTACCACTGTCACTTACGACCGGTGTGACGGTTTCAGCATGTTCCCGTGCTCAGCCGTCTCCATCGCTTCTGCGCATGCGCGGATTTCGCATCAACTCGGGTCACCCGAGACACTTATATGCGCATGCGCACATCCTACAAACTTGGGTCGAATAATCGAATACGCTTCTCCGCGCTCGGGTGGACAATTTTTTCTTTCTTTTTTAATAACCGATAAAACTACAGCAAAATAGGATTTAAAGTATTTTATGATGGCCTAGTTTAGCTATAGTTCCATTTCATTAATCTAAGTTATTCTTTTTTTGCACACGGCACGTGTATTTGTCGACTCCTCTCGCCGTGTTCTATTTGAAATTCTGACCACTCGGATGACCCGAGTCGCCTGGGTTGTGTTAATCGATTACGGCCATGTTTATTAGATTCTGACGCATGCGCAGAAGCGATGGAGACGGCTGAGCACGGGAACACGCTGAAACCGCCACACCGGAACTTTATATATATATCTGTAACATGTTTTCAAAGATTCAAGACCATCGGATTATGCAATGGAAGGTGTCCATTTGTTCCCGGAGGCGGCTATTCCTACCTCCTCTTGTGCCTCGTGAAGAGGCGGGTGACGGGTGACAGGTCCGGCAGTGACGGGTGGTTGGTGATGAGGTAGGAGATGAAGGTGCACAGTGCCAGCACATTGTGGATCCCGCCCAGCGTGTAGGTGAGGATCTCCGCCACCAGGGAGCTGTAGAAGTAGGCCGGCTTCAGGCTGCCGACAAGAACAGGGCATCTGAGGTCACATCAAGACAGGTGGCAACTTGTGGCAGCGCACACTCATGGTAGATTGGTAGATTGATTGATTAAGGTTTTATGGCCTAGAAATATCCATCGTAATAAAAAGACAGATATAAAATGTGACAGCTCGCACTCATGACTGGTTAATTAAGGTTTTATGTCCCGGTGTCGCAGTTTCCGCCGTCCGCCAGTTTCCGCGGTACGCATACACTCAAATGCATTGTCAATGGCCAGAAGCAATCTTCATACAGAAAAAGTGAAATATCTCTAAAAGCACACCCACCTAGAAACAAATTGCTTGGTACACATATATAGAACTCTTTACCAAATAGATTATATTAAATTTATAAGGTTAGGGTTCTTGATTTCTATTAATTTTGAATAAAACTAATGTTTTGTACTGCGCTTACCGTCAAACTCAAGGCATTGTCAATGGTCGTGAGCAATCTTCATACAGAAAATACAGAAAAAGTGAAATATCTCTAAAAGCACACCACCTAGAAACAAATCGTTTGGTACCCATATAGAAAAGATCTTTACCAAAAACATTATATTAAATTTATAAGGTTAGTGATGATGCTGTTCGATTTTGATGCATGCGCAGAAGCGATGCGTACCGCAGAAACTGGCGGACGGCGAAAACTGCGACACCGGCAACATAAAAGGTAATTTCAACACAGATGCCAATTTGTGATAGTGCACACTCATAGTAGAGTGATAGATTAATTTGATTAAGGTTTTAGGTCTGAGCAATATCTAAGGTAATATAAAGATGGATATCAAATGTGACAACACGCATTCATGACTGGTTAATTAAGGTTTTATGTCCCAGCAACATCTGAGGTCATATCAAGACAGGTGTCAACTTGTGACAGTGAACACTCATGGTAGATTTGTTTATTGAAGTTCTATGTCCTAGCAATATCTAAGGTAATTCTAATAAAAAGACGGGTGCCAACTTGTGACAGCGCGCACTCATGGCTGATTAATTAAGGGTTTATATCCTGGCAACATCTGAGGTCATATCAAGACAGTGCCAACTTATAACGTGTACTCATGATTGATTGATCGAGGTTTTATATCCTAGCAATATCTGAGGTCATATCAAAACAGACTCCAACTTGTGGCACAGACTGAATTAGTGAGGTATAATGTCCTAGCAACATCTGAGTTATATCAGGACTCGTGACCATTCACATTCAGTGGCTTTATAGTGTAATCACTGTGATACCATTCAGCCGGCACTATGCTACGATATCCCACTCAGTCACATTACCCAGGCACTGAGCCAACCAGTCCTTGTCGTATTCTATTCATACCTAGCACCCGACAAGGTAGCGATGCATATAAATTTGGTAAGCATTTGGTTTGAATTGGGTGGGGATTGAACCCGCGACCTACATGGGAAGCTAGTGTGCTACCCATTCGACCATCCTCCCCAATAGTTCTGCACAGAGCTCGGGTATGTCAAGCTATTTAGTAGAGAAATCACAATGACACTGTTGCATGGTGCACTAAGAACTGTCTACTTTCAACATGCTATAACATTTTAGCAGAAATAGAGACCAGACGCAGCTCCGAATAGCTAAGAATGCTGGCTTCTTGTGCGGAAGGTCGGATATTCTAATCTCAGCCGAGTCAAACAAAATGACTTACAAAATTGATCCTTGCCACTACCTAACCTGGCACTTGGCATTACTAGGATATGACAAGGACTGGTTAGGTCAGCATAAGGATAATGTGGTTGAGTGGAGTGGGATATTGGATCATGGTGTCAGCAGCCTAATTTCTCAGTGTGACAGCACTATAAAGTCATTTAGGTGTGCACTGTCACAGGCCAGCACCCGTCCAGATATGACACTAAATGTTACTAGGATGCAAAACCCAAACAAACAAACGCAGAAAACAGTGTAGAATATTTATTCTAAGAGAAATTAAAGAATATATTTGGTAAAGGAACTGACTATATATCCCCCTTCAATGATAGTTTAGATAATATCTTAAATCCACAACTCCCAATTGATATGCGAAATTGTTTGTTTTTGTAGTGAGACCAGACCAGCCAGCATTTCCCTACCACACGAATGCGCTTTTGCAGGGAAGTGTTAGACTAGGAGATTGGTTACCGTGTTATAAAGGACTACAGTGCAACCACTGGAGCTCAGGTGACAAACCCTCCCTGCTAGCGTATTTAAAGCTGCATAGTCCGATGAAGCATCAAATTTTCAAAATCAAAACAATTATCTCGATTTGAGTCTACATATCTAACTTAGATACTGATTCACTTATTAGATATTTATTGTCACATTGAAAGGTACACTGAGTCAATTTAATAGAACCTGTTACTGCAGAAGCCTATGGTATCAGAGCTTTGGCGTGCTTGCCAAAATTATTTTCACATGTTTGAATTTCAAATATCTCAAACAGTAGCCATTTCAATTAAAAGTTACTTCAAACTAAAGTAAAGTAGATTATAATGATCAATTTAATATATTTATCTCAGAAAAATGTCAGAAACTCAAAACCATCGGACTATGCAACTTTAAAAGGCCGAGACAACCGCCTCAAGGTGAAGCCATGCCTCTTGGGGGAATAAAGATTGGAACCAACACGCTTTCTTTCGGTTGCAAGGATCGACCGGACGCGGTGGCCAAGTCGGTAGAGCGCAGGCTACCCGTGCGGAAGCTCGGGAGTTCTAATCCCAGCCGAGTCAAACCAATGACTTATAAAATTGATACTTGTCGCTACCTAACCTGGCGTTCGGCATTAATAGAATAGGACAAGGACTGGTTAGCACAGTATCAGGATAATATGACTGTGTGGGATATCAGGTCATGGTGCTGGCGACCTGGTTTCCGAGTGGGGCAGCACTATAAAGTCACCCTGAATGCTCGCTGTCACAAGTCGGTGCTCGTCCTGATATGACCTTAGATGTTGCTAGGACCTAAAACAACACCCACTCCAAGGATCGAGATCACATTTTCAAGGAGAAAACCGAAGTACAAACGTAAAGTTATACTTACGACGTATAGTCTGGAATAGTGTTGTTTGAATTTGTTGGGCTAGACAATAAATGATAGGGAACAACGTTAGACATGACACGACACCAAACAGAGAGAATGGTACTTATAAATGTATTCCGATCTAAGAGCTTCAGAACTGATCGACTGATGAGTACATCTTAATACATTATAATGTAAAGACTACAGAGATGAACCTGAAGTTTACATGAGCGGCTATTTTAACAGAGTTACAACCTTCAAGGCCTTTCAAGGCTGTTTTGATAGGAATTCAAGACTATTTTCATTTGGATTTCAGGAAAAAATAACAATAACAATGGCAAATGGCTATTTCGGACTATTTTAGATGAGTGGGGACAGTTTAATGGAATTCAAGGCTTTTCAAGACTAACTGCCCAAAATAGGTTAAATTCAGGGCTATTCAAAGCCCTGAAAATGGGCAAATAAAGGTCAAGACTTTTTAAGACTTTCCAGGCCCCGCACGAACGCTACAACCTGGACCTCATGTATACCACTCATGGTCCTACCTCTACTTTAGTAATGCCCCAGTATAGGTTTCCAACACGCGGCATCTTTACGTACACTTAATGTTTTAATCTAACTAAGCTACCTTGGACTAATCAAGTCGTTATATTGCTTGAACATATTTCAACCCTACAATTCTATGTGTGCTGCCTCAAGTTGTTTGACCATGGTTCGCTCAACAAGATCAAATCGTGGAGCACGATCAAATTTATGTTGCGCCCACAAGAACAACTACTAGCAACAGTTAAAGAAGGAAACTAGCATGTGACACAATATGGCAGTCTCCAGCAGACGATGCTACAGGGCGCCTTTGAGGGCAATGTTATGTTGGACGCCAGAAGAGCTGGGTCGAAAATGGGACGGAGTGGACGGCCCTCTTCTTGCCAGAGCTCCAAAATGGCAAAAGATACAGGTGTTTTGAGTTATGCTGGTCCCGCAGGAAGGACCAAGCACACCGCGTCACAGCTTCAGCTTACACGGCGGAAGGTGGTGGAGGTGGTGGATACACATAGGCCTATATGAAGTGGTATTTTATCTTATGGAAAATATGTGACACTTTCACTACAATCTATACTAAATAAATGTATGACAAGAAACCTTACCAAGTTTGGTCATCGGAAGGCGTAGGGTTATAGTAGGTGCAAAGTGAGTTTAAAGTATAGGGTTTATAGTGAAGGACAGGGCTGGGAGTGGCATCAACCCCAAATTCCTCCATGTAACTTTGTTAGCTGAAGCTGCGACCTGACACACTGGGTCACAGGGTCGGTTCTTCGTGAGGAACCAGCAGAACTGCTAATACCCTGGGATGCCAGCAGGAATTAACCTAGATTAAGTGAGGTTAGTTTAAATACAAACTGCACCCAGCAGCTTTTAACCCACCACATTTATCACGCATATTCACAGTTTTTTTTGTTTTTTTTGTTGGTAAATATTTTATTCATCTGAATACATATTCTGTCAGCGCCAGGGCATTGGTCTTTGGAGTGATCGCATTTGATCTGTACATAGTGGAAGTGGAATGTGTTGCATTGTGTGCAGCACAACCCATTCTGAACATAAAAAGAAAGTGGGGGAGCAGCCTATGCTGCATAGAGTACAGCATAGGTACTGAACATAGTGCAAGGTATATGCATCAATATAGAGTGTGCAGTAATTTACACTAGTGCTTAAATCATATGCTGTGTTTGTATATCAGTTAGATTTGGTTTTAATAATGGTTAGTCTTTTAATAGTGCCATGTTGTGCATGTATAGTGGTTTATATTGTGTGCATTGCTGGTTGAAGATGTAGTTATTCAGTGGTGGTAAAGGTTCTCGAGTAGTGGTAGTGGGTCTTGAGTCATTGAGTTATAATAGTTGTTTGTCAACTTTTGATGGTGGGTCGGGGGGGGGGGGGGGGGGGGGGGAAGGGGTCCATGGGCAGGGAGTTGTTGTGGGGAATTAGAGTCACCGTACTCAACACTTACTCAACGATGTTTTCCGGAGCCTTCCAGAAGATCATGATGAAGATAAAGAATATGAAGCTCATCACCATCATGGCGATATTGAAGAACCACCTGGAAAATACATAGTTTGTCAGGCATGTCTATCGCATTGAATCTACATGTCATGTTACGCAGGACCCCCCCCCCCCCCCCCCCCCCCAAATAGCCGATGTCTACTTTTAGTGCTGGGGGTGGGGGGGGGGGGGTCGTTAAACAAGCAAATGTTACGCATGAGTAGGCCTACTAACGAATCTCTTTTCTTTTAACTTAGAAAATGTCATATTTTGTTATCTACACAAAATGCAAGTAAACTATTTACATACTTGCGGGTCTTCGATCCTTTAAAAAACTTCATGAAAAGCTAACAATTTAATATGCTTAAACATATTTCAATCGCCAACAATTGTTCTTCCTCAGTCCACTGCTCCTTGCGTGGCTAGGCTAGGTAGCGACAAGTATACATTTCTAAGTCATTGGTTTTACTCAGGTAGTGTTCGGACTGAGTAAGTTCATAAGAAAAGCAAATTAAAAGAAGATAACAGTTGGGGGGAGGGGAAGTCAAAAGATAAAGCTCACCAGTAAACTATTTACATTCTTACGGGTCTTCGATCCTTTAAAAGCTAACAATTTAATATGCTTAAACATATTTCAATCGCCAACAATTGTTCTTCCTCAGTCCACTGCTCCTTGCCTGGCTAGGCTAGGTAGCGACAAGTATACATTTCTAAGTCATTGGTTTTACTCAGGTAGTGTTCGGACTGAGTAAGTTCATAAGAAAAGCAAATTAAAAGAAGATAACAGTTGCGGGGGGGGGGGGGGGGGAGTCAAAAACATATAGCTCACCAGTATCTGGCGAAGAACCTGGTGAGGGGGATCGAGTAGACCTTCTGCGTGTACTTAATGTCCTCCATGATGTCACGTGACCAGTCCATGAACTCTCGCAGCTTATTACTGGGGGAAGACCGGTCCACCTCGTACTTGAACAGTTCCTTCACGTGCTCACGCAACACCGACTGAAAACACACACACACACACAAAACAGTCACCTCTACTAGCTCTACACCCGTATGTAATTGGTACACTGCAGGTTTGATTGATTGATTGGTGGTTGCTTTACGAAATGTTTGTTTATTGTTCAAACCATTGCTTTTCAAATAAAAGCAGAGAATCAAATATGTGCCAATAGACACTCATTAAATTAGAAAGCTCACAATCATATATTTGTGGTCAAGGGAAACAAATTCCCATAGAAAAAGAAAAGTTTTATTAATAATTGATAGAATCTATTTAGTAAATTATATGAGGTGGTACAGTTCAGCTGCCCTCAAAAAGGCTAAAATGTTTTCCTGTTTTACCTTAGTAAAAAGGTCATGCATACTGTCTGCAGTGTAGAACTGCAGGGGTTTCACGATCTAGCAACATCCGTGACTGTGGGGACTCGCGGCCACTTTCTAGTGCTGCCCTCAGTGAGATACCCTTTTACTGGCACAATGCCCTTATTCCCACTCAGTGACACTATTTCGACACGGATCCAGCCAGTCCATGTCTTATTTTAGTTATGCTAAGCGCCAGGCTAGGTAGTGACACGTATACACGTTTTATAAGCCTTTGGTTTGACTAGGTCGTGGATTGATCCCATGACTTCCCACATGGGAAGCGAGCGCCCTACCAGTCGGCCATCCTGTCCAGTCACAGACTTATGTAAACCGCCCGGAGCTAACTTGTACTTAGGATGTCCATGCAGGTTACGAGAACCAAAACTATGGTATTTATCTTTGATACAATCGTGTAAGACAATTATCAACAACATTAATACTTGCCACTGTCATCAGAGGGCGGGGAGCTTGGTGGTGGGAATCCTTTATAAGACCTTATCCACAGAACACGCAGCCTACTGAGCTGCTACCCACAACATTAATTCTTGCCACTGTCATGAGAGGACGGGGTGGGGCGGGGGGGGCGTTGGTGGTGGGAATCTTCTATAAGACCTATTCCACAGAACATCCATCATTCTGAACTGCTATCCACATTAGCTCTTGCCACTGTCATCAGATGGCGGTTTGGTGGTGGGTTCATTGGTTGGTTGTTGGAGTTTTACACTGGGAGACCATGCCACCAGCACCATGACCTGATATCCCACTCAGTCATATTATCCTGACACTGAGCCAACCAGTCGTTGCCCTATCCTAATAATGCCGAGCACCTGGCTAGGAAGTGACAAGTATCAATTTTCAAGTCATTGGCTTGACTCGCCGAGGGTCCGAACCCGTGGTGTCGAATCCGACGATATACCAAAACGGGAGACGGACGCTCAACTCATTCGGCCATCCCGTCTGGTGCGGTTGGTGGTGGGAAACATCTGTTGGTGGATTCCTGTGCGTGCTTATTCACTTTGCTCACCTGGTCTTTGCAGCGAAAGTAGACTTTCTGCAGCTCGTCCTCCTTGATCAGTTCCACTGACAGCACGCCACTTGCGTAGAACTTCCTACACTGCTCACGGTCCACTCCGAGGCTGTTCACTGCGAATATGCATGTACATTTCTATCAATAAATGACATTCATTGGGAACGCAATTCACTTCACCCGGAATGATAAAATGGTAGAGAAAGTTGATATAAAGATTCATTTAAAAAAGTAATCCCAACCTCCAGGTGGGTGGCAGAGACCCGAGTGTTCAATCATGTGCAACGCGTGTAGAGAGGCTAGGAAGTGACCCGATGAGCAGTTCATGAGTTCATGAGTTATGATATTGTACAAGGTGGGGATAGAACTGAAAAACCTAAACCTAAACCTAACCCGATTAAGACCAGCACCAATGGGTATAAGAAAAGACACCACGCCTAGCCGATAAACCCAGTTGATTGATTGGTGGTGGTTTTACACTGTGTTGGTAGCAAAGGCGATATTCATCCCATTAAGTATGATACCCACGTGAATTGATTAATTGATTGGGGTTTCACGTCATAGCAACATCACCTGATGCCTTATTAGGACGGGTCCCGAATTGTGAGAGTGCACTTGTGGCGAATTTATCAGCACCATGCTCCGATATCTCACTGAGTCCAATTATCTTGACACTGAGCAGGAGTTCTCTAGTAATGCCGAGAGATAGGCAAAAGTAGTTTTTTTTTGTAAATATAGTTTTGTCATTGAATAAAGTCTTTTGTCAGCGCTGTGGCACTGGTCTTCCAGCCATGTGACAATACAGTTATTTACAATATATGCAGCTAGCCCAAATCAGCTGAAATAACAATATCAAACATTCAAAGACTTACATATGGTATAGTTTGACAATTCACATACAAAAATAGCAGTTATATGTTGTATTCCTACACACTTGATACATACATGTGTATTGATTAGACCTTTACATTATGGAGTGGTTAGGTGCATAGTTTTCCTTCATAGGTTTGTATGCCTACTATGTTGTGAATTGCAAAACTATCATGTTGTTGGAGTTAACATTTTGAGATGGAGTGAGTGTTAGTAGAATGGTTTGTTTATTCTGTTAGATAGTGTGGTTAGCTTATAGGGTTATGCTTAAAAGGTTAATACCTCAGGTGTGTTTTTTGACTACATGAAGTAGTTTGAGTAAGTAGGTTGTTAGTAATGATGGGATAAACAATGCTTGGAGGATTGTATGTTTCAGTCATTTAGTAGTCTAGTACAGACTTTATTAGTGTCTATGTTTGTACAAAGACCCCATAATACCAAGACATCTCACTCAGCCTGTACTGTGTAATCAAAATGATCAAACCCACCACGTGGTGCGCTGGCTGTTCCCCCTGCTAAACAGATGCCACAATATATGCACAAATGTATATATGAATATGAAAGCTGTGTGACGATGGCGACGATGATGTGTGCCTGTTCATAGCAATCCGATATTGATGTGTATTCACACTTACCCGCCTCATGCATGATATAACCGTATGTGTTTACATGTGAAACACCAACCAGCAGCTGGGTCGATCAAACCCACCACAAGGTGGCACCGCAAAATTTACATCACATGGGAGAGATAGGGAGTGAGCCGTCCCAGTACCATAGGGCCCCTGGTCTATAGCAATACTACCAGACTGATACACCTTTCCGAAATTGCTGAGCAAATAATTTGTGCGGTGGATAACTTGGTTTGTTGGCAGCAGGAAAAGGAGCGCGTGGGGTGGTGGGAGGGGGTAGGGTGGCCATAGGTGCTTATAATAGATAGCTAATTAAATATGGCGACCTCATCACTAGGCCTGTAGAAGGGCCTGATTGGCTTGGTGAAATCTTACCAGGTTCTTGAATTCTAGTTGTGTTTGTGCATGTCTAATTCTGACTGGGAGTTCATTCCATAATTTGCTGCCTTTGTAGATAGGTGCTCTTGTCAGTCTATTTGTGAGTGGTTTAGGGACTTTGAGGAGTGTAGCATCCCCCTGCCTGGTAACTCTGGTAGTATGGTCTATGTAGTTTTCATCCTTGGCTCTGATAAACATAAGAGATAGCAGATGTGCATCTCTCCTTTGGCTCAGGTCTGTGATATTAGATCTAGTGTGCATCTCATTCACTGAGAGAACTTTGCCCCTATCAGGGATGAAAGTGGTCTCCGGGAAAAAAAGCGGAAATGCTGATATTCTCCCATAGGCTTAGCATTGTCAGGGAATCGCGGAAAAATACCGGAAGTCAGGTCTCAACTAGTCTTGTTGTGACTGCATTATCGTGCATATCTAACAGTTTCTTGCTTAGGTTTTATGTTCTAACTAGATCTAAGGTGCTGAACGGGATTCAAACCACCCAACTGTTGTCATATGCATCCCATCTTTTGGAATTTTGTTTAATGTTAATCAGTGGATATAAGAAATCCCGGAAATCCGCGAAACCGCAGAGGTCTTTCATCTCTGCCCTATATACTGTTCTAAGAGCTCGGTTTTGAGTTCTCTGTAATTTATTTTCTTGTTGTTTTGTTAAAAGGCCATAGATTAGATCATTATAATCTATTATTGGCAGTATAGTTGCCTTATACAGTTTGAGCGCTGTGTTCTCACTCATGTAGCATCTTATTTTTCTAAAGGTTGTCATTCTCATACCTAGAATTTGGTTCAGCCTCGATAGTTGCTGGTTCGCATTCAGTGTAGAGTCAAGTGTGGTTCCTAAGTATTTGTACGAGTTCACTTCTCTTAGCACTGCATTGCCTATACATAGCTCTATATTTTGCGCGTGCGATTTTCTAGATTTTGTTCCAAATATCACATATTCTGATTTTTGTGTGTTTAAGGTAAGTCTGTTATCAGCACACCAAATATTGACCTTTTTTAACACCTTGTTTACCATAGTAGCTGCCAGAATAATGTTTTTATTGTGCACTGTGAGGACAGCATCATCCGCAAAAAGTGTGAAATTAGCACTGGTAGACAGCAATGGTAGGTCATTAATAAATATCAGGAAGAGGAGTGGTCCCAAAGTGGAACCTTGGGGCACTCCTGTTCTGACAGTTCTCGTGGAGGATTCTGTATTATTAATTTTTGTGACTTGTTGTCTATTGTTTAAGTAGTTGGATATGAACCTACATGATCTTTTTCCCAGTCCAGCTCTTTTGATCTTACATAGCAGGATTTTGTGGTCAATTGTATCAAAAGCTTTCTTGAAATCAAGAAAAACAGCTATTGTAAGCTCACCTCTGTCTGTGCTAATCAACAATTCATCCATTGATGAGGCAATTGCCTTAGTCGTTGACCTTTCTTTTCTGAAGCCTCGTGTGCAAATTACCCATATTAGCCTAGTAATGCATATTTTGTGAGCCTTGGTTTGACTCGGCCGGGAATCGAACCCATGAGCGTTCACACCGGAAGTAGGCGCCTTACCCACTCGTCCATCTCGCCCGCTGTAGGTGGTAATTAACCTATGCACTGATACTGTGATGGAGCAGTTTCCCTGAAAAGTATCATTTGTTTGTTGTTATTTTACATCCCAGCAACATCTAAGGTCACGAGTACCGACTTATGACAGTGCGCACTCATGGCGACTTTATAGTGCTGCCCGACTGGGAGACCAGGCCGCCGGTAGTGGGGACTCACAAGCGACCAGTAAAATACTTACTGTTCTGCCTGCGTTTAGTCCAGAAACTCTGGCCAGACAACAGATCATCCGCCCGGCACAAGATCATGTAGTAACAGAAGCCGACGTCCAGCACTTCTTCCAGGTTGTTGCACTTTGTCGAGCTCTTCTTATCGCCCAGTGTGTCCAGCTTTTGTAGCAGGCCAAACATGGGGAATCAACGTGAGAATATAAGATAACTCTGCTACAAGGTAGTACAGTATAACCCCGTTAAACCAAGCTCGGTTAAACGAAACGATCGGTTAATCCAAACTTTTTTCTGCGACCTGGCAAAACACTACCATTTATCACATGAAAAAGGTGGTTAAAGCAAAGTCGGTTAATCCACATTATCAGTTAATCCAAACAAAATTGTCAGACCCCATGCCACTTCTGGTACTGTTAAACTAAACTTTCACATGGTTATAAGGTCATCTGAGACCCCAACAACTTTTAAATATGATAAATGGCAGTATTTTGCCAGGCCACCGAAAAAAGTTTGGATTAACCGATCGTTTAGTTAACAGAGCTTGGTTTAACGGGGTTATACTGTATATACTTAAAAAACAATAATCAAAGTGTCCACATACATTGTATATTACATGTGCAATACACACTTACTCAAAGTCAAAGTCAAAGCCAAAGCTCGGTTAAACCAATGATCGGTTAATCCAAACACATTTCTAGGGTCCCTTCAAGTTTGGTTTAACCGGGTCATACTGTACTTACTATGCGGTACACCACCAATATGCGGTTTCCACCAATGGGCTACAGTTGGAAGCAATACTTTACTTATGTATGATTCATTCAATATGACAATGTACTATTTGATATCCATTGCGAATGAATGGGTAGTCTAAAGGGCCATTCAAAGTTGTCAACAGTTTTCACGGTCGTAGAAAAGGTACGACAGGGGGGGGGATGTCAGTAAAGTACGACTTTTAGCATTCAATAAAATGTTGACATTTTTCTGCCATTTTTATTTAGTTCTTTTGTACATTTGTTGATTAAGCAGGGGAAACTTCAGTCGCAAGCAATTGCTCTTCCCCATTCCACCGTTCTTTGCCCTATCGTAGTAATGCCGAACGCCAGCCAGGCTAGGTAGTAACAATTATTACTTTTTAAATCATTGGTTTGACTAGGCCAGGGTTTGGTTGGCTGAATGCCAGGCTCGCCAGCGACACGCACCAATTTTAAAGTTATTGGTTTGAGTTGACCAGGGTTCCACCCCAGGGGTTCTACCAACACTGGAGGTGGGTGGTCAACTCATTTGGTGAACCCATCTGGGTCTGTAGTAAAATGCTCATGTGTACTACTTTGGAGGGGAGGGTCTGGAAAAGGAGTACTCTTTGAACTACTTTGAAAATGTTAACTTTGGATGACCCCTAAGTGTGCATATAAAAGCAGACATTAAAGACCTGCGCACAATGACACAGAGGTACCATGCGTACATCACTGACACTGACAGAGCACGCTCACAAAAGAACCTCGCAGTCAATCGCTTATCGTGCCAGATCAGTCTCAAGTGCTCAGAGGACACAGCCATTGCCGATATTAAAAATTACAGGCATGGCTGCTCGTGCCTAAAACTGATATTGTGCAATAAACTGTATTAGCCATAGTGAGGACTTGCACTCCGCACTAGCGTAGTCCCGATCAGCACCACCCGACCAGAGTACACACATTACATGTATGTATGAGTACATGTGTGTATGTGTGTATACTACGTATGTATGTATGTATGTATGTATGTATGTATGTATGTATGTATGTATGTATGTATGTATGTTGCACATATGTATGTATGTAAGCATGCATGTATGTGTGTATGTATGTGTATATGTATGTATGTGTGTATATATGTATGTCTATGTATGATGCACATATGTATATATGTAAGCATGCATGTATGTGTGTATGTATGTATGTGTATATGTATGTGTGTATGTTTGATGCACGTATGTATGCATTTGTGTGTGCATACATATGTGTGTATGTATGTATGAATGATGCATGTATGTATGATGTACATATGTATGATGCATAAATGTGTGTATGTGTGTGCATGTATGTGTATATACATGTATGTATGTATGACATATCTGTGCCGGTATGTATGTCTGTACGATGTATGTGTGTATGTATGTATGTATGTATCATGTATGTATGTGTATATGTGTTTATATGTATACATGTATGTATGCATGTATGCATGCATGTGTGTATGCATGTATGATGTATGTACATATGCATGTGTATATATGTATGCATGTACGTATGTGTGTATGTATGTATGTATGTATGTATGTATGCATGCATACATGTATGTATATATGCAATGTCTACTTCCCCAGGAAGACTTTCTATGCAAAGCTTTATGCTTTTATCTAAGAACAATTAACAACGAACATAAAATAGAGTATTCTAAACATAAAGAATTTCTATATTGAGGAATTGAGAGTATTTGTCTGAAATTGTTTGATAGCTCACCATAGCTCTTTTGTAGCAGTCCTGTATGATGTCCTCCAAATTTTCCAGATCGAGGGAGTCCATGACGTCCTAAAATGTTTACATGAAGATGTAGTATTTCACATGCGATATCAGAAGAGCTTAGATATTATTCACATGTGATATCAGAAGGGCTTAGATATTAATTTTAATATGATATCTGAAGAGCTTAGATAATATTTCAGATGTAATATCCATATATTTAAATAGTTGGAGCTATCAGTTCAATTTCTCACCCAAAACAACCTCACACATATTTAGATTTACTAAAGACAGCCATTTACTGACCACTGAATTATTAATAAAATGATTGATTCATTCTAAATATTTACATTAAATTACTTTTAATGAAATATCGCATCAGTCCTATTTAAAACACTTTCAACACCCCTCAGGGTAGAAACCATGCTTTAAATAGTTTGCCATTTAAACTTGCATAGTCCAATGGGTAGGAGTTTTTTATATTTACTGAGATGAATATTTTAAGTTGATCGCTATAATCTACTTCATCTTACTAAGTAACTCATTTAAATGGTTAACTTTGGAGATATTTTAAGTGAAGACATGCGAAATTAATTTAGGCAAGCACGTCAAAATGCTAACACCATAGGCTTCAGCATAAACAGGTTAAATTAAATTGGCTCATTTTTCCCTTATATGCAGAAACAAATGCTTAATTAGCACACTAGTATAATATAGAGTATAGTTGAATATGTAGAATGAAATCAAGGTTATTGTTTCAATTTCGACATGTTTGTGCTTTCATCGGACCACGCAGATTTAAGTAAGCTTGCTTGTAGACTTTAATACTCTTTTTTTTTGCGAAGTCGGTTACTTTGCAAAGGTTGGATACACGATATTGATTACAATTCTCTTTGAACACTGGGATTAGCATAACTGGCAACAGCAAAGGGCTTAACTGACACAATGCAGTATTTGTAAGCATAATGTCAGTATCTATCGGCGTGTATACAATACTGTGTATATCAGAGTACATATGTATATATATATATATATATATAATGTACATATCTCGTTCTCTCTCTCATCCTGATATGACCTAAGATGTTGCCAGGGGGTAAAGCTCCAACAAACAAACCCACGCTCTTTCTATATATATGTGTATATGGTATGCTATGGGTCCTATATATATATAAACTAAGCAGCACTAACAGCACTTATGATCTTTAGGTCACACTACGCTGTTTCCGATTGAAGCCCACAAAGTGATGCGACCTCTAGTGAGTAGGTGGTTGCTAATGCTATTACATGTGACTGCTAGTTTGTGGAAGGTACGACCTATATCCTACAAGGTGGCGTGAAGGACTGCTATTACCAAAGGAGTGGCAGTATTGTGACTGATACAAAGTGACTCAACTTGACGAGAGCTGCTATATTATCACTCATATATGACCTCAAACTCATGCAGCCACTAGATTTAAGACGCAGAGGCTATATATACGATAAGCTTTGCAATTTCTCACAAATTAGTTTTTTCTCGCCTTAATAGCGAGGTGCGGGGAAAGTAATCAGCACAGATGGGTGAATAAGCACAGCAAATCAAAAACGCCGATGACCTTTTACTAAACAAGGAAATGTGTCAACGTATATTGCATTGTTCATGTGCGCAACACAGGTAATTCTGGACGCGGAACCGACCATTGCCCGTAACTAAGGACGCGCGACCACATCACCCTCGCCATAGCAACCAACGCCCATATCTGCCTCCTATGTGCAGCACCGACCACTGCCCATAACTAAGGACATGCAACCACATCGCCCCCCGCTATAGCAATCAATGGCCACGCCTGCCTCCTATGTGCGGCACTGACCACTGCCCATAACTAAGGACATGCAACCACATCGCCATCGCCATAGCAACCAATGGCCACGCCTGCCTCCTATGTGCGGCACTGACCACTGTCCATAACTAAGGACATGTAAGCACATTGCCCTCACCATAGCAACCAATGGCCACGCCTGCCTCCTATGTGCGGCACTGACCACTGTCCATAACTAAGGACATGCAACCACATCGCCCCCCGCTATAGCAACCAATGGCCACGCCTGCCTCCTATGTGCGGCACTGACCACTGCCCATAACTAAGGACATGTAACCACATCGCCATCACCATAGCAACCAATGGCCACGCCTGCCTCCTATGTGCGGCACTGACCACTGCCTATAACTAAGGACATGTAACCACATCGCCATCACCATAGCAACCAATGGCCACGCCTGCCTCCTATGTGCGGCACTGACCACTGTCCATAACTAAGGACATGTAACCACATCGCCCTCACCATAGCAACCAATGGCCGCATCTGCCTTCTATGTACAGCACCGACCACTGCCCATAACTAAGGACATGCAACCACATCGCCATCGCCATAGCAACCAATGGCCACGCCTGCCTCCTATGTGCGGCACCGACCATTGCCCATAACTAAGGACATGCAACCACATCGCCATCGCCATAGCAACCAATGGCTGCACCTGCCTCCTATGTACAGCACCGACCATTGCCCATAACTAAGGACATGCAACCACATCGCCATCGCCATAGCAACCAATGGCCACGCCTGCCTCCTATGTGCGGCACTGACCACTGTCCATAACTAAGGACATGTAACCACATCGCCCTCACCATAGCAACCAATGGCTCAGCCTGCCTCCTATTTGCGGCACCGACCACTGCCCATAACTAAGGACATGTAACCACATCGCCCTCGCCATAGCAACCAATGGCCACGCCTGCCTCCTATGTGCGGCACTGACCACTGCCCATAACTAAGGACATGTAAGCACATTGCCATCGCCATAGCAACCAATGGCTGCACCTCCCTCCTATGTACAGCACCGACCACTGCCCATAACTAAGGACATGCAACCACATCGCCATCGCCATAGCAACCAATGGCCACGCCTGCCTCCTATGTGCGGCACTGACCACTGCCCATAACTAAGGACATGTAAGCACATTGCCATCGCCATAGCAACCAATGGCCACGCCTGCCTCCTATGTGCGGCACTGACCACTGTCCATAACTAAGGACATGCAACCACATCGCCATCGCCATAGCAACCAATGGCTGCACCTGCCTCCTATGTACAGCACCGACCATTGCCCATAACTAAGGACATGCAACCACATCGCCATCGCCATAGCAACCAATGGCCACGCCTGCCCCTATGTGCGGCACTGACCACTGCCCATAACTAAGGACATGCAACCACATCGCCATCGCCATAGCAACCAATGGCCACGCCTGCCTCCTATGTGCGGCACTGACCACTGCCCATAACTAAGGACATGCAACCACATCGCCCTCACCATAGCAACCTATGGCCGCATCTGCCTTCTATGTGTGGCACCGACCACTGCCCATAACTAAGGACATGCAACCACACTGCCCTCACCATAGCAACTAATGGCCACGTCTGCGTCTTATGTGCGGCACCGACCACTGCCTACTGGGAGACCAGGCCACCAGCACCATAACCTGATATTCCACTCAGTCACATTATCCTGACACTGAGCCAACCAGTCCTTGCCCTATCCTGATTCGGTCATCCTTCTCCGGTGCCTGGCTAGCAAATGTAGCAATTTTAAGTCATTGGTTTGACTCGACCAGGATTCGAACCCGTGGGCTCGAATCCAACGACCTACCCAAACGGGAGACGGACGCTCAACTTATTCAGCCATCCTGATTGGTCCAGTGCTACCTTACCCCCTCTGTTACCATGTACGAACCTACATATATAGGGCACGCTCTATATCTAATATCCCTCTCATTCATGTATCTTGCACCGGAGACCCATGTAGTCCTATTAAGACACCGCAGGCAGGAAGCAGGAAGTGACATATTGGCACGTGACATCACTTATCGCTGTCATCCATTATTTAGAAAAAAAACCAACTTCAAACCGGTAATTTAAGCTATTCGGTTTTATATAACGTTATTCTTTGTGTATTTTAATAGCATTTTGACAAATCAGCAACAAATTGTGGTTTACAAGCACAAAGGCCGAACAACAGATTAGATAACCTCATAACAACACCACGACAATTAGGCTTTCCTCTAGGTTTGTGATGTGCCAAGATACGTAGTATGTAGTTACCCTTTTCGGTTGGCAAGTTTTTCTTCTCTGTTAAGGAGTCGCAACAGTAAGTTTAAAAAAAACAATTGCAAAGCAGGCAATGGTAGAAAATGATACACGTGACTTCATTGATGTATCAAATCTGACGAGGTGCTCTCATGAAATTAGGCCTCTAATCAGGCAATTAATGAGGAGAGACTGCAATAGATAGCGGGAAATAGTATTTCAATGTTGGTACATTAGTTGTTTAAGCAGGGGAAATTTCAGTCGCAGACGACTGGTCTTCCTCATTCCACTACTCCGTGCCCTATCCTAGTAATGCCGAGCGCCTGGCTAGGAAGCGACAAGTAACAATTTTTAAGTCATTGGTTTTACTCGACCAGCATTCGAACCCACGATCTACCAACATGGAAGACGGACGCTCTAACTCATTCGGCCATCCCGTCTGGCCACTGCCCATATACGAGATAATGTCACATATATATGTTCCCACGGTCACATTATCCTCATACTGAGCGAACCAGTCCATGCCCTATCTTAGTAATGCTGAGCGCCGACCTAGATAGCAACAAGGATCAATTTTATAAGTCATTGGTTTGACTCAGCCGGGATTTGAGCCCATGGACTGCCACACGGGAAGCGAGTGCTCATCCTTCTCCGGTGCATACGCATGCATACAATCTGCATACATATATACATGTAAATAGTTATCATCTTTCTGTCTTTGGCGCACTCTTCAGAACAAGTCAACTGTTACAATAGGTCTTTACCGTCGCAAGTTCAAAGCCGATGGGTTTGTCCGCCACCAGGTCCGTTGGTTTCTTTGGATTTTCTTCTGTCAACGCAACAATCAGAACACTGATGGACTTTTTCAGGTCCAGAATCTGCAATGGTAAAGAAGAGAGAAATGAGTACGCAAACCAATTTTGATCACGAAAAAGCTCTCACGATAAGATTACCATTTATTATATTTTAAACTGTAATAACCTATAGCAAAACTACTTCATGCTCCCATACATGGAAGAAATTTAAATTAAACAGAATAATTTAACAATCGTTCACTAGACACTGTCTTCCTAAATGTTTTAACGTTATAATATTAAATTCAAATGACATAAATAATTAATTACTTAATTTGGACTTTAATTTAATGCGCATACTTTTCCTTGGGAAAACTACCATAAATATTGAAGACATGCATAATTTCAACATAGATTGGTTATTGCAGTGTTACATCCTGGCAACATCTAAGGTCATACCAGGATGGGTACCAACTTGTGACAGTGTGCACTCATGGTGACTTTATAGTGCTGCCCCACTGGGAAATTAGGCCACCGGCACCATGACCTAATATCCCACTCAGTCACATTATCATGACACTGAGCTAACCAGTCCTAGCCGTATCCTAATAATGCCGAGCGCCAGGCTAGGAAGCAACAAGTATCCATTTTATAAGTCATTGGTTTGACTGGACCAGGAACCGAACCCTGATCTCCCACACGCAAGGCCCACGCTCTACCGATTCGGCCACCGCACCCAGTTTCTAAATTGAGAATCTTGTAGCAACATAATGACACTTAAGATATATTATTTGCCAACAGTATATATTTGTAAATTTAGCAACACCACAGAAAGGGTTAAAACAGCCTTAGGGGCTCAAAATGGAGGGGCGGTGCTTTATAGACAGGTTGCCCTGATATTGGAAGCAGCATTGATTCGGGGAGCCGAGGCCACAGGCTGAGGTGGAGACAAAAGGTCTTTATTCGGGATATATAAAGACATTAGTATGCAGGTATAGCAATACCTCAGGGAGTTTGACACCCCTGCCCTGCAGAGTTGTAAACCACTGCCTTGTGGTACAGGTTCTTGACAGAACCGAAGGCTAAGGGAGCAAACCCTGAACAGAAAACCATGTCACTGTGGCAGCATTAAGGGCGGTTGATGTATGGAACTCCCAACATCTCCTGACCAGCCACTGCAGGGACGAATAGTTTTGCGCCTGTCTGGACATGTTCTTGCCGGTGTGAAACCTCTATTTGCTCCCCGAGAGAGTGCCGCTGGTAACTTGCAAAAGCCAGCAGCACTTCAACACTTTTGCAGGCAGCTTTCATGAAATGTAGACATTAAGACCGACTCATGGACATCACTCTCACAGCAGAGAGCTAAATGGAGAGCGGCAGTCAAGTAATGAAAGCAGTCTTTGTCGCATCGCGACCGACAGCAGGATTATGATGATGATAAAGATATTATATAAATATTATTTAACGGAGGGCCTATAGCTTTCATCCTAAAATGCTCAGTCGCCCCACCCGCTGGCAAACGCAGCAGCCTGGGTGACTCGGGTTTGCACTCAGGTAGGCAAACCTGCGGCGAGCGGCCGCTGAGCAGGCGCGAGCTCCACCATCACCCTCACTCTCGACAGTAATTTTGACCATGAATAAAATGGTAGGCTAAAATTGATTGGCCAACATATGTCTCAACCAACATATGTCTTATGTTGTCTCTTACGGAGTCTATAATAATAAAGGGAGAAACTGGGCGGCGACACATGCTAAACCATACTAAGGAGTAGTCGAAAAGGAAGAAAAGAAAAGAACAAGTAGTAAAGGTGAGTGGGTGGAGAGGAAGCTGCAGGGCTGAGGTGAGCTGGTAGCTGGCGAGGCTGTAGACTGTGTGGGGTTTGTCTCTGGTGTGAATGGGGTTGGGGTGGGTGTGCTGGTGAGGTGGGGCGGGGCTTGAGGTAAGGCTGCCAACTTGGATCGAACCATGCACAATTAGAAATTGTGTAAATCAGTCAATGATCAAATAAATCATTTATTCAAAGCTCATTTCTTTCCTACCTGCTTGTCAGTACACCCTTGGAAGGAGGCACTCCGCATAATGAAGTTAATGTAGTCACACACTTTGTTGTCAAACACTGTTAGCTGGTTTTGGAGATTTCCCTGAAAGCAATGGTAAAAGGACAACGGAATTAAATGACAGTTTTCCTTCTTCTTTAACTCCGAAACTAAAGAATAGGGCGCAAATAATATTTTTAAAAGCACCTTTTCAAAGAATTCTAATGATATTCTTAATTCAATGATATTTCAGTAAAGATTTGTCATATAATAGTTATATTTAGGATAAGTATCAACAACAGAATTTAATATTGTATCAAATAAACTAGACTGTTTGCCTGATCTTTGTATTTTGTCAGTGGTAGGTATAATAGTCTCATTAGTGGTAGGTGATTAATATTGTCCTAGACTACTGATTGTTTGGGTTTGAACCCCTATCAAGGACTAATATCATATCATATTGTGACAATGTGCGCTAATGCCTGCTTTATAGTGGTGGCACACTAGGTCACCGGAACTGTGATGCGATATCCACTCAAACAATCACATTATCCTAGCCAAACAGTCCTTGCCCTATCCTAGTGATGCCGACCGCAAGGCAATGTAGTGACAAGTACAAATTTGGTAAGTCCTCAGTTTGAATCGACCGCCTTCGCACCCAGCGGCGAGTGCTCAACTCATTCAGAAATGCCGTTGGGTTTGGGAGAACTGAGCTCACCGAACAGAATTCAACGAGTGTGTTGAAGAGCTCGACGACAAGCCCGATGGTGTTGAAGTTGATGGAGCTGTAGACGAGCTGCAGGAAGCGCGCCGTCTCCGCAACCAGGTTCACCGACTTGATGTTGTCGAGCTGCTCGCGCAGGTAGTTCTGTAAAGGACACCATCAGGATTACAGAGGTGGCCTCACTTCACACAGGCAGCCCAGGACACCACACCTCCTTTACTAGCAACATGCAACAAGGATTACACAGGCGGCGTCACTTCACACAGGCAGCCCAGGGCACCACACCTCCTTTACTAGCAACATGCAACAAGGATTACACAGGCGGCGTCACTTCACACAGGCAGCCCAGGTCATCACACCTCCTTTACTAGGAACATACAACAAGGATTACACAGGTGGCGTCACTTCACACAGGCAGCCCAGGACACCACACCTCCTTTACAAGCAACACGCAAAAAGGATTACACAGGCAGCGTCACTTCACACAGGCAGCCCAGGGCACCACACCTCCTTTACTAGCAACATGCAACAAGGATTACACAGGCGGCATCACTTCACACAGGCAGCCCAGGGCACCACACCTCCTTTACTAGCAACACGCAACAAGGATTACACAGGCAGCGTCACTTCACACAGGCAGCCCAGGGCACCACAACTCCTTTACTAGCAACATGCAACAAGGATTACACAGGCGGCCTCACTTCACACAGGCAGCCCAGGACGCCACACCTCCGTTAGTAGCAACATGCAACAAGACCCATATACAGGGCCGCATTCAGGGTACGCCTCAGAGGCATCTCGGAGATATTCTGGATGTCGCGCTAGTCTGAATGACTTTAGCTGTCGGGTGCCTTGAAAATGACAGCCTCCATAGTGTGCAGCCATTTGCAATTGAAAAGAACAGCTCTGAATGGCTGAAACCACAGAATTTGGCAGCTATTTTGCAGACACTTTTTGCCTACTACATAAAAAGCCTCCTACGTAAAAAGGGAGATGTCCCGAGGCATACCCTGAATGCAAATAGGCCAAAAAGATGTTGCGGAGATGCCTCGGAGGCATACCATAAATGTGGTCTAGCTACAGGATTGGAGCCTCGTTCTGGCTTATAGTTACAAAATAGGAGCCTCGTTCGGGCATAGTCACAGAATTGGACCCCTGTTCTGGCATAGTTACAGAATTGGATCCTCGTTCTGGAATGCAGTTATAGAATTGGAATCTATAAATTGTTTGTATCTCATTTGCCTGTCTTTCCGATGACAGGACACTTACTACGTCAGGACAACCTTGCTCGAGGTGCTGAATTGTCCTCTGAAGACATGCACTACTGTGCTTATGATGGTCAATATATGACATTATTTGAACCCCCCACCACCACACCTCCCACGCGCCCACCACCACTACCACCACATCCAAGATAACAGATGTAGCCAACACAGTAAAAGCTTCAGTTGCAGATAACAATTTATATACAATGGCTCAGTTCATTTCAGTTAACATTGCTTCCATACCTGCAGGGTTGTGTTTTGTCCATCGCACATGAGACCAAGAATCCGGAGGACCAGCTCAATGTAACCTTCATCCCTGGTATCCAGTGATGCCATGCTACTTCCCAAAGCTTCTTCCAGTTTTCTTGCAATGTCGGCTGTGTCAAACTCCTGTAATCAAGCATAAGGCGTCCAGGCTGAAATGGTTTCAACTACAAAGTAGCATGTGCTTCCTTATACACGTTAGATCCCCCTTCTCCCCTGTAACCAAATTAATCACATTTCCATAATTTCCCATGACTGATGCAGTTAAAGCTGCATAGTCCGATGAAAACATAACATTTTCAAAACCAAAACAATTATCTAGATTTGATTCTACATATCTAACTTAGATGCCGATGCACTTACTAAACATTTGTCATCACATATAAGGGGATACTGAGTCACTTAATAGAACCTGTTACTGCAGAATCCTATGGTGATAGAGTTTTGGCAAGCTTGCCAAAATCAATTTAGCATGTTTCCATTTCAAATATATCATATGTTAGCAATTTAAAATGAAAGTTACTTCAAACTAAAGTAAGGTAGATTAAAACGATCAACCTAATGTTTATCTCAGAAAATGAGAGAAACTCAAAACCATCGGACTATGCAACTTTAATAGAAGTCAGTATTGGATCGTGCAAGTACATGTACCGTAACTGTACTGTAACTCTACCATGGCCGCTAGAGGCTCCAACAGTGCAAATATTAGTACACAAGCACATCAGGTCAACTAGCCAGCAGCTCCCCACCCAAAAAAGGAGGAGAAAAACCCCAAAA
This sequence comes from Branchipolynoe longqiensis, assembly GCA_030323885.1. NCBI lineage: Eukaryota > Metazoa > Annelida > Polychaeta > Phyllodocida > Polynoidae > Branchipolynoe > Branchipolynoe longqiensis. Next base: position 24,879,143 of record CM059197.1, read on the forward strand.
AACAATAACGTTTAGTAAGAAAAAACAAAAAAAAAAAATCTACACCTTAGTAAAGAGAGATGCAAAATTCTATGATTTTCAAAGACTATCAATAACAATCTAAATTCCATGATTTTTAAATCATGGGAAAAACCTTCAATTGAAAAAAAAGAAGATATTTAAAGCTGAATAGTCCGATAAAGCATCAAGTTTTCAAAAACAAAGCAATTATCTAGATTTGATTCTACATGTCTAACTGCTGCCCTTATTATGCATTTGTTGACACATAGAAGGGAACATTGAGTCAATTTAATAGAACTTGTTACTGCGGAAGACTATGGTGTCAGGGTTTTGGCGTGCTTGCCAAAACTAATTTGACATGTTTGCATTTCAAATATCTCAAAAGTTTGCCATTTAAAATAAGTTACTTCAAACAAAAGTAAGGTAGATTATAACAATCAAATTAATATACTTATCTGAGAAAAACAACAAAAATTCAAAACCATTAGACTATGCAACTTTAATAGCATGGAAGAGCTGCGGGGACCCTGTAGAAACAATCATTCAACGCAATCACATAATGCTATCAACCGCACCCGATACTGTATTGCCCAGGTTAGTTTTTTTCCTTGCTGCATACAAGGTAAAAAGGCTGACGAAAGTCCACAGAGGCTACCAAAGACCCTATAATACTAAGACGGCTCACTCCCTATCTCGCCCATGGTAATCTAAATTTTGCAGTGCCACCTTGTGGTGGGTTTGATCAGCCCAGCTGCTGGTTGGTGTTTCACATGTAAACACATACAATTATATTATACGTGAGATAGGTAAGTATGAGTACACATCAATATGAAATTGCTATGAACAAATACAGATCATCATCAGCATCATCATCAGCATCTCCATCATCACACATCCGTCCCATTCATATATACATTTATACATATAATATAGCACCTGTTTAACCAAGTGAACAGCCAGCGCACCAAGTGGTGGGTTTGATCATTTTGATTACACAGTACAGGCTGAGTGAGCCGTCTTAGCATTATAGGGTCTTTGAGGCTACCTACATTGTCTCCTACAATGGCGGCGGTCTCCGTGTCCAGCCCTAGCGGCGCCACCTTGTTGTCCTTCCCGGTCAGTGCCAGCAGGTCGCCCTTCCTGCTCTGCTGCTCCGCCTTGCCGGCCGCTTTCTTGCCGGGGACCAGCGCGGCGTTCCCGCCGTAAGCCACACCCATCAGCTGGGACCCGAGGGCGGTCCGGGACCGGTTCAGGTTGCTCTGACTGCCGTAGCGATTCTTGAGCGCATTGCTCGAATTCTGAAAGCAATCGTTGCAATGGCAGTCAGACATAAACAAAGGAGGTAATATAAACAAAATATGCAATGACAGTCAATTATTCCAACGTTCAGAAATGGATGGAGTCACATAGAACTCGACTTTATGATCTAATTGAGTTCCCCACATGACTATGTTCAGGGATGAAAGTGCTCTCTGGGGAAAAAAGCGGAAATGCTCATATTCTCCCATAGGTTTAGCATAGTCAGGGAATCGCGGAAAATTCCTGGAAGTCGGGTTACATATATATTGGTATACGCTGATAGTACTGCGCCATTTGAAGCATGTATTAGTAGTGTATGCTGATAGTGCTGCGGTCGCAGCACCACATATTAATATACGCTGATGGTGCTGCACGATTGAAAAATCCCTGAAATCCGCGGAATCGCGGAGATCTTTCATCCCCGTATGTTGTGTTGTTTGAACTCGATATTACTGTGGTTTAAATTAATTGGTTTACATATATAATATAGTAATTAGACCATTGCATCATTTTACAATTGGAGTTCCTAGCAACATCTACGATCATACCCAGACGGGTGCGAATCGGTGAGAGTGCACACAGACAGTGGCTTTAGTTTGCTGTTCTTTGAGATGCCCGTATCACTGGCGATATCTTTGTCAGTCACATTATGCTGACACCCGAGCCACCTCATTGGGCGTCACTTGTTTACTTTGGTATTCATATGACACATTGTTGGAAACTCGAAATTATCAAAGGTAGCATTTTTTATCATTACAGTCATATAAATAAATTACACATAATATAAATATATATATATGAAGAATAGAAAACTTGAGATAAAATATTTGTAATAAAGAGAAGCATTGGAGTGGGCGTAGTCATTGCAAGCAGGAAGTAAAATCACTCAAGTTGTATGGTATATGTATGAGAGGAGGGATAATTAAAGAAATACAGCAATGAACAGTATGTGACCGCTGTTTTGTCGCCTTGTAAAAGTGCATGTACGATGACAGTTCAAATTGTCAGAGTATAGTCAGACCAGTATGACTTTTAATTTATCATTTAAGTGGGTGAATGACTTGGGGGTTTTACACCATGTCGGCAACTATGACCATTTTTATGACAATATGTTTTATATTTGATTTATTTTATATAGATATATTTAAAAAATCTGAACTATATCACTCAACAGAGCAGTAAAAGCCAGTGGGTTAAACATATTTTATGGTTTTGTGTTTTAAAATTATTTGTTTATGGAAGAGTAAAAAAGTTCATAAGTGCAAAAACGTAAAGTAAAGTCATAAAAGTCTATACAGTCCAGCTGTTTTCAGAAATTCAATGATTACTTCACTATCCACATTTTAAAGAAGGTCCTGCAGATTATGCCTATCATAAAAGCATTGTCTATACAATGCAAAATCGCTACATTTCAATCAAAATGTGTTCCACTGTCAATAAATACTGAGCGCCAAAGCATTCTGGTGGCTCCTTCCTTACCTTTTAAGATAAAAGAGTGAATCATCCTAGAATGGCCAATATGGCATCTTGTTAAAACAACCTGGTCTCGTTGCCATTCCAGGCGACTCTCTGGCAGTCTGTTCACGGAGGGGGTAATTCAATGGAGTTTGTTGTTTGGGTGTTCATCCCATTCAATCTGCCATATGTCCCAGATGTATTTTTGAATGGAAGGTTTCAGATCAGAGTGGGGAATGTGACATTGTTCCAAAGGAGCAGTCAGCATTCGGGTGGCCACTTGATCTGCTCTCTCATTTCCCAGGGTACCTACATGGCTGGGTACCCAATAGAGATGAACGTCAACTTTTGCTATTGAAAGAAAGTTTAGTTTAATGAGTACTTTAAGTAGTATCGGGTGGTCCAGTTTTCCATTGTTTAAAGCCTAAAGGCAGGAAAAAGAGTCGGTGAATATGATAAATTCACGACTGCCTGAAGTTTCAATACACTCTAACCTGAGTAGGAGTGCTTGTGCCTCGACAGTAAACAGGGGCCTCTGATCTGGAATACACGCACCTATTTCACGTCCGTGGACGATTTCTGCCGCAGACTCTGTTGTTTGTTTTTGACCCATCAGTGCTTTTATCACTTCATAAAATATTGCCATTTAAAAGCTGTATTTAATTAAGTATTTAAATGTTTATGTGAACTACTTTGGGGGGTGGGGGGTGGGGGGGGGGGGGAGTCTGGGGAAAATATTACGCTTTGTACGACCGTGGAAAGGTTGAAAACTTTGGATGGCCCCTCAGTTACGATCAAGTGAAGCTGCATAGTCTGATGAAAGAATATAATTTTCTAAAGCAAAACACTCATCTACATTTTAACCCTACATCATCCGACTTAGATACTGGTGCACTCGTTAAAGACTGTGGCTGCTTAGAACTTTAGAAGGCTTACGGAGTCATGTTAATAGAACCACTTCACTACTAAAGCCGTCTGACATTTCGACGCACGGGTCAACATTAATTCGGAATGTTTTCACTTTAAATAGCTCCAAACATAGCCCTTTAAAATAGGAGTTATTTCAAACTAAAATAAAATAGATTATAATATAATCAACCTAATCTAAAAAAAAAGTGGAAACTCATAAACATTGAACAATTCAACTTTATTGTAGATAGATAGATAGATAGATAAATAAATAGATGCAGGGTTCGTACACATGTTAAGATATGTAATTCAAAGCTATTTCAAGGCTTTTCAAGGCTGGCTTTGATAGGAATTCAAGACTATATTCCTTTAGATTTCATCCGAAATCGCCATTCAGAATAGCGATTTCGGACTAATTTAGATCAGGGGCGATGGAATGGAATTCAATGCTTTTCAAGACTAATTACCCAAAACAGGTAAAATTCAAGTCTTTTCAAGACTAATTACCCAAAATAGGTTAAATTCAAAGGCTAAGGCATCCAGGCTGAAATGGGGCAAATAAAGTTCAAGACTTTTCAAGACTTTCAAGGCCCCATACGAACCCCGTAGATACATTAATTATTTTCTCAATTTAAAGTAGCGGCTAGCACAGTGCTGCAGCATCTGCGGTTTTCTTCACGGATCATTGAACATCTAGGGCACTCATTTTGTCAAAGAGAATCGCAAACACTTCACAGAAGATGCAATGCACGGTGCAAGTCAATCCTCGACAAGAGAAGTAAAGGGCAGGCATAGATATAGCCACATCGCATGCAATGACTATGTAATTAATACCTCCGTAACCATGTAGTGAAATCTGCGGTTCATCATCAATCTCTTTGCCTTTTTATTCATTAGATATAGCTGGTGACGGTTCTTTGGCGCCTAGTTATGTATGTAGCATATAAAATATCCACACGATTAATGAATATAAAAATTACCAACACTCGGCCGTGTGCTGAAACCATTATGAATCGATCAAAGAAATTCTCTAGGTCAAACAATTGTGAACAATATAGACAAATATGCACGCATATGCTAATAGCTGAAACATTTCTTTTTTACACCACCAAAAAACATGAAATCATATCTGTGATGTTGAAACAAGATAGACTACATCTCATAGCTTGTCAAAGTAAAACAAATAATCGAAAATAATTGACATGATTGACACAACTGGAAGTCTCTAATATTAATGGTTTAAAAAAAATTAGTTGCCAGAATACTATAAGTAAAAATGGTGGATGTAATAATCCAATATTATAATTTGAAAGCAAAGCACATAGTAAATGATTAGTCATAAGGATTTTTTTTTTTTTTCAGGCTGTATTTATACTGTCCATAGCATATAACCCCGGGTACCCAGGCTTGTTTTCAATGGAGCATTGGATAATGGATAAGATATTTCTTTACCAGCATGCCATGCCTGGCCGATTTATGTGTATGTATAAATGTTTACCTTTATGCAAACTTTATGATATTTATTATAATAATTATAATCATAACTATAATAATGACAATAGTAATAACTTACTACAAGCTCATTGGTCAACACTAAACCAGCCGGCCGATTCATTATGTGTACTTGCTGCTTTGAGGGCTCGACATTAACGCTTGATTACTTACCCCGGATAAGTGCGGGGTTTTAATGGTGTAGGGAAAGCAAATTACCATACATTGTTCAAGCAACTTTTCAAACCAGAGAAATCAACACCAAAATACAATAATACATTTACTCAATTATATTCTTTGATTCTTTGAACAATAATTGGGGCGTGGCAAGAACATTTCAGATGGGAGAAGTCCAAATTTAGAGGCAGTTGTCCTACAGACTAAGTGGGTGCTGCGAGTTAATATAGAGCCCTGTGGGGCTTTCTACTTCGTGGATCAGTGGCACATATAGTATGCTTCCATAACACATACTCGAATAACTCGCTCCATGTTCAATGCAATAAAACATAATGAAAGACATGATATTAAATACATGTAATCACATATTGGTTATGTGGAGTCAGAGTTCAATATACCATACATTGTTGGAAGGGAAGGTGAATGGCAGCAGAGGGAGAGGGAGACCAAGAACATCATGGTTTACAAATATTTCACAGTGGACAGGCTTGAATTATTCACAGTCTATCAGAACAGCACACCATCGGGACAAGTGGAGAACCATTGCATCCAACCCTCGACTAGAGGACGGAACTATTGATTGATTGGAGTCGGTTCAGATGGGTACTTGCCATTCGGCTTGGCTAATTTGATATCATTTGAGCCATCGTGTATGCCTACACATATGTCTTTCGATACTATTACTGAATGATGTAACACATGTTGGCTAATTTAACGCTAGATAAAATAAAATATTTTTTTACCCTGCCTCCTCTGGAACTGGTCGATGCCATACGTGACTGAAGGGCATTCTCAATGCTATTGGCTGCCATGATCTCCTGTTTGAGTGAATAGTATAATAATGATCACTAACAGGGACATTGCAAGAACGATACACACAGACAAACAGGCACACAATTATATATGCATATATCTGTATATATGTAAATATATTATATATATATATATTATATATATATGTGAAAATATGTGTATATATGTGTTATATATGTATACAGGGTTCATACAGCTATTCGGCAACTAAATTTAAGTCCTTTTTAAGGCCTCTTAAGGTAAGAAATTCATTTTTTAAGGCCGACAAAATATGACATTATAATGATTATATACATTTCAACTCTTTATGGTCTTACTTCACCAGGTCTCTGTATGCTATTTTTATAAAGCAAAAGAAGTATAGTAGCTATGATGCTGTGAACCAGAATATATTATGCTAATACCCAGAATTGACGTATCATGTTTCTGTCATTGGTCAATGTTTCGTTGATGCAGCTGGTAACAAAAACAAATGAAATCACAGCTGCTTTCGAATCGGACTTTGATCAATCTCAAAATTCAAAGGTTTTTCAGTCAATTTTCAAGTCCTTTTCAGGGTATTTTGAAATTTAAGGCCTTTTCAAGATTGTGTGAACCGTGGTATATATGTGTATATAGGTGTATATAGGATCTATAAGAAAGTTATGAGAAAAATAAGCACAGACACATCATTTGCAGTCCCTCTAATGTCGTCTGACCTTCACATGACCTTACACCACAGTCACATTACTGCTTGCGATTACTTTGCGATCACAAAAAGGGGTTGGTCACAATGAGGTCGCAAGTGGTCACAAAGTCAAAGTGGCCCTCAGTGGTCACAAAGTGGCCCTCAGTGGCCACCGACCATCTTGCAACCACTTTGGTCACAGTAGGTTGCAGCTAAAATAGGTCGCCTGGCGGTCGTGAACACAGCTTTGGTCGCAAAGAGTTTGCCGGTGACGGTGGGTTCTTTGGTCCAAAGTGGTCGCAAGCGTTCACAAGCCGTAGTGTGACCGGGACTCAAAATACTGTGCACTGAGGGCCTAGTTCCCACTTCGGCCACCGCCGCGCCACCTGTGAGTGATCACTGTAAGCATGTACCTGACACTCTATATAAAAACTATATATGACTCAAAAATTACTTCCATAATAGCTTAGAGTGCCGCTAGGCGCTTAGCACTGTAGGCGTGTTTGCGATGGAACTTTTCGCAATCGGCAAATTTGTTAGAAAAATCTGCGATGCTACATTACATTAATTTAGAATAAGCAAATTTGATCCATTATCACTATATTTACAACAAGAAGGGCTTGTTTGTTGGGGTTTTACACCATAGCAACCTGTAAGATCATAACAGGATGGAACCCGAGTTGAGCAGTAGTTTCCGGTCCTGGCCAAATTCTTTTTAAAACCACATGAAGTGTGTCTGCTCCAGTACTCCCCTCCTCACCCCCCCCCCCCCACCTGTGAAATATGATTAAGCATGCCTTTCCACTTGTCCGTTACTCTGAGGATACAATGGACTTGAGAACGTTGCTGTAAAGCCCATATTCCCTCGCAAAGTTTTTATATTCGGTACTCGCGAATTGTGGACCACATCTGGCACCATGTGAAATACGATTAAGAACCGACTACACACGGTGACGTCCAGTTGCATAATGGTTTTATTCCGGTGCCTCCCAGTCAGCGCTGGTTAGTCCGTTCGCTGGTGCCGGCGCGCTGGTTCCCGGCGTGTCCCGGTCTAGTAAATACATCACACCACCCACCCGCCCTAGGGTTCATATCCATTTTGACATATCAAATTCCAGGATTGTCAAGGACCTTTCAGTGCTAAATTCCAGGAACAAGATGTTTATTAAATTAAAGTACCCCGAAACACAGTCATATCCATAGTTGGTTTGTTGTTTGTTTGTTGTTTTACGTCCTAGCAACATCTAAGGTCATATCAGGACGGGGTAGGTTCATTGCAAGATGTGAAGTGTAAATAAGCATACGAATATTTACAAATGTATGTAGAGTCCTAATATAAAAGCCAAGAGGTAGGATAACAAAAATCACTTTAAATGCAAAAGAATCACTGATTAAACTTTAGACATGTTGGCTAAAATAGGCTATTAGAAAAATCCATAAGGGAGCACCAGGAGACGTGGCTGGGTCACGCAGGGAGGAACCCGGAAGTGACGTGTTGAATCCTGGGCATTACCAGCAATCCTGAACCTGTTGACTAGCACTGCGACAACTCACCGTCACCACGAGTACTAGCATTCCTATAGCGAATCCACAGCAACGCCATTTATCACATTTCTATCATAATAAACGTATAGCGCCGATAGCAGATGAGTTTCTACATACACCAAGCTCTTCCCTGCCGAAAATTGGGCTAAATTCACTACATTTTTTGTCGGTCCATCTATATGTTGACAATTTGGGAGAAAATGCCATGTTTTCCCACTATATTCACAGAAAATCGCTAAACTGCCCAACTTCTACGAGCTAGTGAGAGAATACGGCAGCATGTATTTTAGTGGCCAATAGTTCTCACAGATGGCAGCACCGTACAGTATCTCTAGGCACAGTTTCAGTTGTGTAGCTAAATATTTTGCCGTGTCCACATGGGGGTTGAAGTTGACACATAAAATAAAAAATAAATCCATCAAACCAGTTTATTTTTATTGAAATATGTATTCCTATTTATTTATTCATTGTTCCATAATCCTTACACCCAATTAGAACAGATCTTTATTCCATTTTTTTTAATTGAAACAAACTTGTCATTGAAATATATATAATCGATGCGTACTCCGCATCTTGTGGCCGATGCTGATTGGATGATGGGCAGAATCGATCGAAGTGCCATGAACTAGCAGCGGAAAAATTAAGTTCAGGATTGCTGGTAATGGTTACGACGGCCACCTGACACCGTGTGTACAATGTATACATACCTTTGCGGCTAGATCGCCCATTTTCGTCGCATTTCTCAAATTGCGCGTCTGCTCCAGCTCGTCCTCGACCATCGCCTGGTGCTGCGCCATCAACGACCGCCTTGCAACAAAACATGTAGTTTTTGTTTGTTTATTTATTTATTGGGGGTTTTGTATCCTGGCAATATCTAAGGTCATATCAGGATGGGTACTGACTTGTGACAGTGCACACTCATGGTGACTTTATAGTGCTCCCCCACTGGGAGACCAGGCCACCAGCACCATGACTAGATTTCCCACTAGTTACATTATCCTAACACTGAGCTAACCAGTCCTTACTCTATCTTAGTAATCCTGAGCGCCAGGCTAGGTACTGATAAGTATAAATTGTGTAAGTCATTGGTTTGATTCGGCCGGGATTTGAACTCCCTACTTTCCGCACGGGAAGCCTTTCTTGGTTTGTTTTTCAGATTAAACCAGGCTGGAGGATAGTCATTCAACTTCCTTCGTGGTTAGTGTATGCTTTATTAGTTCGGTCAGGGTGGAGGTTACACTTTGTTACTTCTTTTTTTTGTTTGGTGGTGGTGGTGGTCGTGGTGGTGGTGGTGGTGGTGGTGGGGGTAATTTTAGAGGGGGAAAGGGGAGAAGAGAGCCTACACTTCCAAGGTCTATTATCATACCGCAGTGGGGTTTCATGTGTATATATAGCTAGTTAATATAGTTCTACATCCATGACCTATACAACATTATTTTACCTGAATCACTTTTACATAGCATTCAAAGAGGTCATTATAAATAAAACATTTGCTTTACCAAAATACAAGTAAACTAATAATTAACATGACTAATAAAATAATAGCATTTATTAAATAACGGTTATCCATTGACGGGATTATTAAATATATACTCCTGTTATCAACGGGGCAGCAGACGACATTTAGCAAAAGCAGACGATGCTCTGCTTGTGAACTCTGAGGGAGAAGTGCATAGTAGTACTTGTGTGTGTATTTCAGGCCAAATAAGAAGACAGTTACTATTAAAACTAGACATACACACGACTTAATGACTTACTTCTCTTTGGTCGCGATAGCAGACAGATGCATTCTGTTCTTGATAGCGAAGAAGAACTTTTCCTCCCTTGTGCCCAGGAAGTACTCAATGAGACTGTTCTATTATGGGAAACAATACATGCCGTAAGCAAAGCTATCAAACTTGATAACATAAGAGAGGAACATTAAATCAATACAATGTTGCAAACAATTGCAAGTTTATGCTTAGGCAACTTGCTCGTGCCAGGCATGACATTTAACCAAAGCAATTATTCTCAGAATATTTATTTTCATGTGAGTTTTATACTGCACACATTGCCTAAACATATTTTAAATACGGTGCACACATTCCTTTCCTAAATACAGTAGCTAAACGTTAGCCTAAACGACTTGCATAAAACATTATATAAACGCATTCTCTAAATACATTCTATAAGCCATATTGACTAAATACAATTGCTAAATGCATTGCTAGAGAATAGTTTGTGTAATTGTTCATATTCGGTGCAGATTGAACATTTCACAAGAATGATGAGACCACAGTCACCATTAAAGAAACATTAGCGCAGTTCATCGTGTTTTTTCCCAGCAGCTAATGAATTTAATACATTATTTATTAAATTAGAGCGACAAAATGCATGGCACAATTCTGTTCCATGGATGCTTTGGTTAGATTGCAACATTTCCTGAATAAATAGTGTCGGATTAACGCACTTGGCCGTACTGCTTGCATTGCGTTTGATTCGCGGCGAAGGAGGAGTGCCCCCCCCCCCCTTCCTCCTGCCTCCCCGCCGCTGACAGGTGGGTTATGTAACACCCCCCCCCTCTCCTCAGCCCTTATAACCGGGTTAGACTCGACCAGGGTTCGAAACCGTGGGTTCGAATGCCACGGTCTACCAAAACGGGAAACGGATGATCAACTCATTTGGCCATTCCGTCTGGTCAAGTGTAGTATGTAGGTAATATATATGTAATGTATACATGTAATACATATATGAAATATATATACATGTATATATATCAAGAATGCATATAATATATCGTTGACAAATCTTACCTGCACTGATTGGTTGCCACCAAAGAGCATACATGCGATGAAGGACAACAGTTCTCGCACAATCTCGTCTCCTGGCTTGGCGAGATGCACAAGAACCTTCAACATGGCACCTTCCTTATTGAGTGCACTCTGGACATCGCTGATCTTGTCAAGTATTCTGCAACATTGAATGAACAAAATGCTAATTAACTCTCAGCCGAGATCTAAGAACGTCACACAGCTGCAAGCACCCCCCCCCCCCCTTTGCTCCCCTATCAGGACGGGTACCGACTTGTGACAGTATGCACTCATGGCGATTTTATAGTGTTGCCTCACTGGGAAATCAGGCCGCCAGCACCATGACCTGATATCCCACTCAGTCACATTATCCTGACACTGAGCTAACCAGCCCTTGCTCTATCCTAATAATGCCGAGCACCAGGCTAGGAAGTGACAAGTATCACTTTTTAAGTCATTGGTTTGACTCGACCGGGAAGCGAACTCGCGAACTCCTGATCTTTCGCACGCGACGCCTGTGCTCTACCGATTCGGCCACCGCGCCCGGTAGCAATTGGCTTTATTGGTTGATTAATACGTCGATATCTGGACCCGGGAATGTGTTGGCATGTTGCACTGGGAGCAGTGAAGTGTGACAGTATATAGATGGCACCAGCGATACATCTGCTTAATAGTGCTGCCCACTAGCATTGAATGATGTCAGCACCATGACCTGATATCCCACTCAGTCACATTATCTTCACACTGAGCCAACCAGTCCATACCTGATCCTAGTAATGCCGAGCACCAGGCAAGGTAGCAACACGTATACATTTTGTAAGACTTTGGTTTGACTTGGCTAAGGGTTGATTTCATTTCCCACCTGAGAAGCAGGCGTTCCACCCACTCACCCAGCGCATCCTTTTTCTACCCAGTGCAGGCATATTGCAGCAGTTTTGCACAATTCACTAAAACTAGTGAGAAGAACATCAGATAAGATTATCCTCATTTTTATTCTGACATAATAGATGAAATATCACATATAATTTATCAAGGGGGGGTTGCAATAGGATATGAACCCACACTTCTACCATTTCGGAGATAGCGTTCTAACCATAACCAACTAGCTAGACTCCCTGAAACAATCAACGTACCCATGCCTACCTGTGTATGTGACATTTCAATTGGGGAGGTCAGTGCACCTCACTAGACTCGTCCTCCTTGAATTGTAAGTCTCCTACTTACAATTAGAAATATCCCGGTAGCCCACTGACACTGGATACACGAGACAGATTCAAACCCTATTCACACTATTCACGCCGTGGCCATGTTGAAACCAGACCGAGGCCAAGTAAGCATCAGCAAGGCGCCACTGTATGAAAAGTAATGCAAATACTTTTTTGTCAACCAATACCTGTCGAAATCACTCAAATTTGAGGGTATTCATTTTTTAAACTACCATATTCATCTTTGCATACCTGTTTTCTATCTATTGGCCAATTTTCACGAAGATTGGGTGACACTTGCATGGTTCTTTTCCCATTCTTTAACTACAATGTGACTGTCAACTTCAAATCTGCATAGTTATGGTGATATCATGTACCATATGCAGCACTGTCAGCGTAGTTATCTGTGTAACGCAGTTAAACAACTAGTCTTAGTAATTACAAATTAATAAAAGCTTTAAAAGGGTTAAAATATATTTTTTAAATATATCTATGTTAAGAAAGTTATGCAATTTTGAATTTAAGAAAAGATTTGCAGCCAAGGTGAGGGACTTTGTTGACATTGCCTACTGAAATCCGTCTGATCATCACTCAATCTTCATGAAAATTGACCATTAAATTTAAAAAAAGGTATGCAAAAATGAATATGATAGTTTCAAATGTGAATATCTCCAAATTGTACTCCTTTAATTTATGTAGTAGTTCATACACATAGGCACACAGTAGTGTCTTATGGCCATTTCCAATACCGAGACTTACTCAGCCTCGTTCTGATGCCTAATTAGGTCGCTTGTGAATAGTGTGAATACTGCGGGGTTCATGTACTGAATCCTAGTCATGGCACCATCGTCATAGGTGTATTTGTGTTTTTGCAAATGAAAGGAAACACGACACCTAGAGTGGGACTCGAACCCACATTTCTGCCATTCCAGGACTTGCGGCCTAACTATCTAGGTCAGGGCATATCGCTACATAGTTAAATCGGAGTGAATTTTACTTAATATTGTTCTAGAGTCCTTTGATTTTCCATAAATAAAATCAATTTTTTTTTTAATCTGGTGACGCAAGGTTAGTGCAAATTCACTCACACTTTGTTTGCCTTGACATTTGATTGCCAGTCGGGAGGTAACTTGATGATCTCGTTGTGGATACAGCCCCGAAGTATTTGTAGACATTTGATGTCCAACTGCTCCTGCGTAACACGCTTTTTCTCACTCATCTGGGTATTCAAGCCAGAGATGCTGCAATGCGAACACATCAAAGTTCAAATAGCTACACACAGTAACATGACCAACACAACTTCACTTATTCACAAATATCATGATCAAATATGCAGGGTCTGTACATATGTGAAGATATGGAATTCAAGGCTATTTCAAGGCTGTTTTGGATAGGAATTCAAGACTATTTTCATTTGGATTTCAGGACAAAACAACAATGGTGAATGGCGATTTCGGACTAATTTAGATCAGTGGAGACAGTTTAATGGAATTCAAGGCTTTTCAAGACTAAATACCCAAAATAGGTTAAATTCAAGGCTTTTTGGGGCCTTGAAATGGGGAAAATGAAGTTCAAGACTTTTCAAGACTTTCCAGGCCCCGTACGGACCCTGAATATGACTGGTTGTAATTTGCATCGCTTTAAACCATGTGCTATTTAGGTGTTATTTATGGCCGAATCATAGGCGGACGGTCCGTGTGGTCTGTGCGTTAGTTAGCTCCAATAACTGCTCAGTGACGTAGGCTAGGAATACTTACAGACTTGGAAAGTAGTGCAAACCCTGCTATAACTTATAATAAGTTTGACAGTTTTTGAGTATGCTTTATAAAATCTAAATCCATCCTTCCCTTTCTTGTGTGACAAACACAAAACTACTAGTCACAGGATACTCGTGCTGGGCAGACAAATTCCGAGCTACTGGGTTCGAGCTGAAATGGCCAATTCTAAGTGAGACCTTTCATTAAGATACAGCAAATATTTATGTAAGCAATATATGGTAAAACTATGCGACCAGAACTTTAAAGGGGCACTCACATGATGAACACAACTTTCCTTATTCACAATTATTATGATCAACTATGACTAGTTATAATTTGGATACATTAAAATAACCTTTTGGTTGGTTATTTGGGGCCCAACAGTAGCTAAGATGCCTATATAGTCAAGCTATGGCCTTTAGCCCTAACGACTGTTCTTAGCTAATCGGATGACATAAGTGAGGGAATAGTTACACAGTTGAATAGACTCTGTATCAAATAGAACATAAAGGCTCTGTCACACTACGACGTGATGATGTCAGTGTAGGGAGAACGTGAAAAACGTCAAACTTCTCGGCGTAGTATGCAAATTTGGGCACAAGTTGAAGGTGGATGCAGCATAGTTGACGAGAGCGTAACATCGGTAAGGCGTAGTGATAGCGTCATTCAACGAGAGAGGACAACGTCATTACGCTCACGGAACATTATGTACGTTATTCCATCGCCAGAACTACGTTACGTGATGTTACATGCGTCAATACACAGTGGCGAAACATTGAACGTACGTTGGATGTACGTTCTGCGTACGTTCTCCTGACGTTCCCATTACGCCACATGGACGTTTCCACCGGTTTTAATGTGGAACCTAGTGGAACCTAGTGGAACCTAGTGGAACGTATTGAGCAGCATGTGACTAACGTCCGTCTAACGTCATTGATGTTCGCCGAATGTGTACAGAATGTACACCGAACGTAAACCCTTATGTTCGAGTTACGTCGAAAGTTTTGAACAGGTTCAAAACCTTGACGCACGCGGACGTAACACGACGTAACGTGACGTAGCTCGACATCAGTCTAACGTCATTCTGACGTCATCATAATGTAACCCAACGTACGTCAACGTAATGACGAAACGTGAGCACGTCAGACTTACGTTGGCTCGTTACGTCGTAGTGTGACAGGGCTATAAAATGTGTATAGCCTCATGGGTGACTAATTGTGGAGAAGGGCTATAAACAAGCAGTTCACTGCAAACGTAATTTTATATTTGCAAGAAATGTCTCCAGTTTCTTTCTTAACACAAAGTGCTACGGTGATAAGTAGTGTTTTAAACTGAAGTGATATCTTACTCAAGTTGTTGGACTAGCTTGCCAAACAGCTTGTACTGTTTCTGCTTCTGGCCTTGCTTGGCTCCAGCGTTGCCCTTCTTAATGAAGCACTCGATATGCGCCTGGAACTCTTCGCCCAGAGGCAGCTCTTCGTCCCCTCCAATGTCCATGTAATCTGCAAGACAAGAAACAGGGGTCCCAGTCACAAAAGTAAAGAAAATTGCTACCGCAATAAGTACCAACCTAGCTACCGCAATATGCACCAACCGTGCTACCCCAATATGTACCACCCTTGCTACCGTAATATGCACCAACCTTGCTACCCCAAGTGTAACAAATTGCTACCCCAATATGTACCACCCTTGCTACCGTAATATGCACCAACCTTGCTACCCCAAGTGTAACAACATTGCTACCCCAATATGTACCAACCTTGCTACCGTAATATGCACCAACCTTGCTACTCCAAATTGTACCAACATTGCTACCCCAAAATGTACCAACATTGCTACCCCAAATTGTACCAACCTTGCTACCCCAAGTGTAACAACATTGCTACCCCAAAATGTACTAACCTTGCTACCCCAAGTGTAACAACATTGCTACCCCAAAATGTACCAACATTGCTACCCCAAGTGTAACAACATTGCCACCCCAATATGAACCAACCTTGATACCTCAATATATACCAACCTTGCTAGCCCATTATATACCAACCTTGCTAGACCAATATATACCAACCTTGCTAGCCCATTATATACCAACCTTGCTAGACCAATATATACCAACCTTGCTAGACCAATATATACCAACCTTGCTAGCCCAATATATACCAACCTTGCTAGACCAATATATACCAACCTTGCTAGCCCATTATATAACAACCTTGCTAGATCAATATATACCAACCTTGCTAGCCCATTATATACCAACCTTGCTAGACCAATATATACCAACCTTGCTAGCCCAATATATACCAACCTTGCTAGCCCATTATATACCAACCTTGCTAGCCCATTATTACCAACCTTGCTAGCCCAATATATACCAACCTTGCTAGCCCAATATATACCAACCTTGCTAGACCAATATATACCAACCTTGCTAGCCCAATATATACCAACCTTGCTAGCCCATTATATACCAACCTTGCTAGCCCATTATATACCAACCTTGCTAGACCAATATATACCAACCTTGCTAGCCCAATATATACCAACCTTGCTAGACCAATATGGGTATTCCTAACTCTGCTGGTCCCTCACTAAGTACTGAAGCTATGACTTCGCACGTCAGATCGCAGCTTCAGCTTACGTGTTGGAAGTTGGGGATGGTGCCTCTCCTATCCCTAGCGTTCATTTTATACCTTATTCTTTAAACTCACTTTGAAACTATAACCATATTCCTCCTGATGACCAAACTTAGTAGAGTTCTTGCCCTGCATTTGTTTCTAATGCAAATTGCAGAGAAATTATTCCTTACTACTTTGTGATATTCGCCACCTCCCCCCCACCCTCCAGTAATCTGTGGCTGTGACCCGGCGTTTCTGTGTCACAGATTCCATCATTCCTGAGGTACCAGCGGAACTCAGAAAATATGTGTTGTACCAACCGTGTGCATCATACCCACGTGTGATGCCATTCGCAACCAGCCCGAAGTACAACCATATTAAAAGTTGCAGAATCTGATGGTTTGGAGTTTGTCATTTACTGAGTTAAATATATTAGGCTGATTGATATAACCTACATTACTTCAGTTTGAAGTAACTTTGATTTTAAATGGTTAACTTTTGATATATTTGAAGAGCAAACATGTCAAATTAATTTTGGAAAGCACACCAAAACTCTGACACCATAGGCTTAGGCAGTAACAGGTTCTATATAAATTGGCTCAGTATTCCATTCTATGTGGTGACAAATGTTTGATAAGTGCACCAGTATCTAAGTTAGATATGTAGAATCAAATCTAGATAATTGGTTTGGTTTTGGAAATTTGATGTTTTCATCGGACTATGCAGCTTTAAAGTATATTGAATGTAAATGCTGGTCACATACCGGCATCACTTGGGTACCCAAGCTGGGCCCTGACTGTATTGAGCCCTCCATATGCGGCACTGTAGTTAATCGCGAAGATGTTGAGCGCTTCGTTCAGATTCTCCTCAGCATTGTAGTATTCCTGGTAGGCCTGGTTTCGAAAGATTAAACATTTGTGCTAGTGATTCAGAGGGTGATATAAATAACAATTTGCACAGCAATTAAACCTTAAAGAATTGTAGAAGAAACAATTTAATATAATAATGCTTCATAGAGGTATCTGAGTGCAGACAAATAATAGCGAAGCGTTACATCTTATGGCAAAGACATTTTTAGTTCATGCAATTATTTTTGTTTGATTTATTAATATTAAAAAAGGGTAAATGATATTTTAGTCAGAGAATAAAATTATTTTATCAGCGCCAGATCATTGCTCTTCGGGCCATATTTTGCTACACTGATTCATATTATAGTCTAAGATAAACAAAATCTTAGTACAATGAAAGGACAGAATACGACTGTGACTCCACCCGGAGAGGTGGAGTGTAGTTCACTACAGTAGTACCTGTCTTCAAATAACAACTCTGCATCCAGACACACTGTTGTCATGACAACGCATGTATCCTGTCATCGGAGGGACAGTTAAAGGAGACAAAACGTGTTCGTACATTGAATGGTTGTTCTCAAATAGCAGTGATTCGCCGATTTGAGGAGTCCATGAAGACAGGCACTACTATGCATATATTATACTGATTAAGGGTAAATAAATCTGATAAATTATCAAATCATTCGCACCTTTCTCGCATCTGGACGAATGTCCATGTTGACGCTCTTGCTGCCATATTTATCTTGGAACTCCTTCATTACCTGAATTGCAAACCAAAGAAAATGGTTAAACAGTAACGGTTGCACATTTAATGATCTTGGATTTATCAGGGCGAAGCAGAAATGTTTGTCGTCGACACTCCAGTAGCTTCAGATCGGTTTCCAGCAGCCCATAGGTACCTGAAAGCTGCCTCCATCGACATTTCTGCCAAATTCAATTAAAAGAGTTGGTCACGTCATTTCATGTATTTCTTACATGCATTTCCCATGTACCTTAATGAAAGATCACACTTAGAATGGGATATTTAAGCTCGAACCCAGGATTGGTCTGCCCAGCAACCCCTGGCTAATATTATTATTATTAGTAGTAGTAATAGTAGTAGTTGTTGTTGTTCTGAGACATTACATATGGAAGGGTGGTCTGACATAGCTCATAAGGCAGATTCAAAAATCTTCAAAATTACTTTTAAATGATAGTAGGATTTGCACAAGATTTCCAGGTCTGTAATTTAATATGCCCTAGTCTACATCAGTGACGAGAGTCATTGTTCATATTATTCATAACATGGGTGATTCACGGGCGGTGAGATGACAGCACAAACTACCCAAGCAACACTGAGGCGGTGAGGGTGGCGCCCCTTTCAGTTCTAGCCACAGGACCGACGGCTGGGATCTCCCCGGGGCGCTCAGAGCCGCCGCCTGCGGTTAGCCAGGCGCGGTGGCGCCACCTGAATGCAGTGTCACGAACTAGCCTTGACGGTTAACCAGAACCAAAGACCCTATAATACTAAGACGGCTCACTCAGCCTGTATTGTGTAATCAAAATGATCAAACCCACCACTTGGTCACTGGCTGTTCTCTTGGTTAAACAGGTGTTATATTATATGTATAAATGTATATATGAATGTGATGGCAATGCTGATGATGACCAACCAGCAGCTGGGCTGATCAAACCCACCACAAGGTGGCACTGCGAAATTTACATTACCATGGGAGAGAATAAGACAGCAAAATGCTCTTTGAAGAAGATGAAATAAAGTCCAGATGGGAAGAATATGTAAACGAACTATACAATGATGACAGAGGGAACCCACCCACAATTGAGAAAGAAGATGGGAATATTATATTAGTATCAGAGGTTGAGAAGGCTATCAATGATCTAAAGGCAGGTAAGGCTCCTGGAAGTGACCAGATAACATCAGAAATGATAAAAGGACTGGATGAAGTGGGGATTCAAATCATTCATAAGCTAGTAACTGACATCTATGAGACTGGATTTATACCATTGAATATGAATGAATCCATATTTGTACGACTCCCAAAGAAGCTAAAACCAACATTGTGTACTGAGTACAGAACACTAAGCCTGATGAGTCATATGTTGAAGATGATCCTGAAAATAATTTTACTGAGAAACAGACAGAAAATTGAAGAACAAATCAGTAACGTACAAAGTGGGTTTATATCTGGAAGAGGTACACGTGAAGGGATTTTCAATATGAGAATGATTTGTGAACGTTATTGTGAAGTGAACCAGAATGTTTATGCCTGCTTTATTGACTATGAGAAGGCCTTCGACCGAGTCAATCATGAACTGTTAATCAAATGTTTACAAGATATTGGTGTCAATGGCAAAGACATTAAACTAATTGTGAACTTATACTGGACACAACGTGCATTTATAAAAATGGAGCAGGGCCTATCGGATGAAGTTATGATTAAACGAGGAGTTTGACAGGGGTGTGTATTGTCACCATGTCTATTTAACCTGTACACAGAGATGATTTTCAGACACATTGAAGATTGCAAGGGAGTGACAATAGGTGGCATGAACGTCAACAATCTTAGATATGCCGATGACAGTGTAATACTAGCAGACAGTGAGAAAAACCTACAAGATATAGTGAATAGAATCAATAAAGCTGGAATACTATTCAACATGAAGATGAATGCCAGGAAGACCAAAACAATGGTTATAAGTAAAAAGACAGATAAACCAAATGTCAATATAACCATAGATGGCACAAACATAGAACAAGTATCCGAATTCATATATCTCGGACAAAAGATTACAAATGATGGGAGATGTGAGGAAGAAATTAAAAGAAGGATAACAATAGCCCGAACAACATTCTCCAAAATGTATAGAGTGTTAACATCAAGTAAGATATTAATACAAACAAGGAAGCGTATTCTTCAGTGTTATGTGTGGTCTACTCTAATGTATGGGGCAGAGACATGGACAATCTCTAAGAAAATGTACAAACGTTTAGCAGCATTTGAGATGTGGACTTATCGAAGGATGATGAAAATATCATGGACAAAGAAGATCACCAACAAAGAAGTTCTCAGAAAAATTAAAAATAAGAAAAGCTTGTTTGCCACTATACAGACAAAGAAACTTATTTATTTTGGCCACATCATTCGTCAGAGTTCAATATACCGTACATTGTTGGAAGGGAAGGTGAATGGCAGCAGAGGGAGAGGGAGACCAAGAACATCATGGTTTACAAATATTTCAGTGGACAGGCTTGAATTATTCACAGTCTATCAGAACAGCACAACATCGGGACAAGTGGAGAACCATTGCATCCAACCCTCGACTAGAGGATGGAACTATTGATTGATTGATTGATGGGAGAGATAGGGAGTGAGCAGTCTTAGTATTATAGGGTCTTTGCCAGAACTGCATGCCGATCTCAGGGGGCGCTAGCAGTCCGTTCCCGACATATATGTGGTCATGCGACCCCACCGGTCGCCATCTTCAAACAGGCTCACCATCACAACACCTCCACACGCGTCTAGTCATATTTGATCATAATAATTGCGAAAAAGTAAAATTGTATGCGATCTCACCACTAAACAGAGTCAAGTGAAATCATAATTCTGTGATGTCATGCACAGATGCAGGGGCTGAGGGGAGGTATAATCGGAAGTACATCATAGACATAGCCTATGTGATATGTCTATGATGTACTTCCGATTAGGCCTATTACTCCATCGTATAATAGATCGAGTAACAACTTAAAATTTAAAAAAGAATTAGTGGGGATTTATAACCGAGATATTTTACAAACGCCATAAGTCTCAGATTTACCCAAAATCTCAGAAAATCGCTGAGATTTTGTTTCAATCAGACCGCTCTATGATAGGCCCTGCCCGTGCTATTCATTGAGCGAATATATATCCTCATATAGGCATGTGGGATCTCGTCTAATATTTCCTTCATTATACTCATCACGAAGCAACAGATCGAAAGTAAAAATTATAATTAAATAAAACATCTAAGTAATAATGCAACCGTGGGTAAATAGACACAAACAAAATATCGCAAAGAAGTATTTTTTTGATTGACTGAAAAATCCAACTGCACCGAAAGGCAGAGGAGAAAGCAAACAATGGGGCTTATGTCCTTGAGGTTGAAAAGGGAATTATGAAATTGCATGTTAAGAATATTCAAAAGATGTCAAAACCCCAAAGCAATAGCCTGAAGAAATAGAAGAATGCATAAACATCTATTGTGATATGCGAATAATTTAGCTTCAAATCCAAAAGAGAATATTCCGCATCCCTATTTTGGTGATATATAAATGTATATATTATTAATGTTACCTCAGAGGTAGTCACAGACTCATCATCCTTGAGGTGCAAAATAAGAATTTATAGGTTATCAAGTACATCATTGGCTCATTTTTATTTGCTGAGTTAGTTTTATATACTGCACAATAGTACTTGAGTAAGGAATACTTCAACAGTAGCTTCAATAACAACAACAAAAAGAAAATCCAAACATCACCATCAAATTCACACTGAATACATTTCTTTTCTGGGCGAGTTCACTCTCAAAACTATCCGAACCTTGAGTGTGGTAAAGAAACATTCAGGGCATTAAAGTAAATCTTGGACTTCCATCAGCTGGGGGCATAACTTGGTAATTGCATGTGTTTACTCTACAGATTGGATGGAGAAAAACCTAAACTTTTCAAAACCTAAACAGTGATCTAGATTTGATTCTACATATCTAATTTAGATACTGCTGCACTTATCAAACATTTGTTACCCCATAAAATGGAACACAGAGCAACTTTAATAGAACCTGTTACTGTAGGTGTCAGAGTGTTGGCATGTTTGCCAAAATTAATTTAGCATGGTTTCACTTCAAATATCTCAAAAGATAGCCATTTAAAATCAAAGTTACGTCAAACTAAGTAATATACAGGGATGAAAGTGGTCTCCGGGAAAAAAAGCGGAAATGCTGATATTCTCTGAATCGCTGAAAATTCCCGGAAGTCGGGTTTCATACATACGCTGATAGTGCTGCACCGTTTGAAGCATGTATTAGTATTATACGCTGCTAGTGCTGCGGCGTTTGCATCACATATTGGTATACACTGATAGTGCTGCGGCCTTAGAAGCATGTATTAGTAGTATACACTGATAGTGCTGCGCCGTGAAGGCATTAGAGGTATTCACTGTTAGTGCTGCGGCGTTTGCACCACATATTAGTATAAGCTGATGGTGCTGCAGCATGAAACAACGTATTGGTTGGTTGGTGGAGTTTTAGGTCCTGGCAACATCTAAGGTCATATCAGGACGGGCGCAACTTATTAGTATACACTTATAGCTACAGGAAAAATCCTGGGAATCCGCGAAATCGCGGAGATCTTTCATCCCTGTAATATATTTATCTCAGAAAATGACAGAAACTCAAAACCATTGGACTATACAACTTTAAGGCATGGCTACATTGGCCAAGTATGGATAGCTTTTAATGTTGACATGTTGTCATGGGCATGTTTTTGTTCCAACTTCTTTATATATATAAGTATATGTTTTAAACTATAGTAAATAAAGCTGGCTAAAGCAAGAAAACTATGAAACCTTCAACAAAATGATCGATTCTCTCACATCAGTGTCATTTAATTCAGGCTACAGCGATCATAATTTAGTATGCTTGAAAATTAAATTAATAGAATAAATAAACTTAAACTTGCAATAGATACCACTTAATCGTGTAATATTATGTTATGTGCATATGACCTCCTGAATGGTGACAGTTTTACTGCACAACTTGACTGATCCCAGAGTCCATAAATCACCCTCGGACAATCACAGTCAAAGCGAGGCTCATTTTGTCATTAGTGAGCAAGCTGCTCTATAATTCCAGACTAACAGGGTGTTTTTTTCACAGGTCCCCAGCATTAGCGGGTGAAATTTGATCCTATTTTTATCCCCAAGAAGTTCATTACAGTCAACACACTGCCTTTGTATTTGGATCTTGGTAACTGTTAATTTAGATTGCAAAGATGAGCTCGCACAGTATGGTCTTGAATGGTTTCGACGAGCCCCAAATTCAATTCAATCCTAGTATCCTGAGTTCCGCTGGTTCATAACGAAGGACTGAAGCTGCGACCCAGCATGCCGGGTCACAGCTTCAGCTTATGCACTGTCTTTGTCCGATGCGACTCGAGATTGACAGTGTCCTGACAGCATAAAATGACAGACAGCTAATTTGATAATGGGCAGTACAAGACAGCATCACTAAAGGGTTTTGACCGGACAACATGGTTGTCAATTGGCCCATCGATTGTAAATAATATGACGGTGGGGCTGCCAAACAAATTAAGAGAACACATTGACAGTTGACAGTAGACTGATATGTGCCTTGACAGTGACGTACCTTTTGTGGCAGCGTACATGATGCCAGGATGACTTTCATGGTGCACACCATTGTGTTCATGTGGGACACATTGCTCATCAGGCCCCCTATGGTGTCGATAAAATCCTGAAAATTATATATGTGGCAACCATTAGATACGAGGATACATTGTGCATTAGTTAAGAACAGACTCTCTCGGGGCGGGGATGCAATCCAACGTTTTCAACATTAGTATTTATACAAAGCGCTATGACAAGGGAAGGGGGCGGGGGGTGTTAGTCTTGTATGTATGTTTATGGTTGAATAAAATGTTGATATAACATACCCCACCATCATGTTCTGTGATGAACTGGGAGAGACGGTCAGTGGGTATGGGAAAAGTAGTTTTCTTTGTACCGGGTACTACTGTGAAAATGTTGAAAACGTTAGATGCTTAAATAACTCACTGATAATAGGTTGTTTCGAGATTCAATAAAAGATTCACCCGGTACTTGTAGTACACGGATGAAGACCAGCCTTATATAAAAACGGTCGAAAAATCGGACTAATGAAATGAGTCTTTATGAGAGCCTAATTTTACAATCTAAGAAGCAACATTTATTCTTTGTATATGTCTTCATATTTCCCCGCTACCGTTGAGTTGAAAAATATAATAAAAGATCTGGTTTAATAAGATTTAAAAGTGAAATCAACGGCGTTCTATGGTCGCCATCTTGTCTTTTTGCATTCTCTCCCATTTCACCAACTCTGTGCCTATATATATGTAGCCGTTTGATCTCGGGACCACAGTTTCTAGTTCATGTCCCATACTAAAGCTATTTTCACCCGTATTTACACTACGTTGTCATTCAACCGTGTACTGCGAGTACCGGGTGAATCCTTTATCTATTTCGAGATATGCTAACCATGGATGATCATATTCGATTATGGTAATTCTGATTAAATAAAGTTGTTTTGCTCAAGTGTCAGTATATATGTATAGGATGTATATGATATAATCAAAGTATCTCATATATATATATATATATATATATATATATTATATATGTATATATACATGTATATATATCTAGATATATATATATATATATATATATATATATATATATATATATATAGACACTTATATATATATATGCGCGCATACTGGTAGAGGGATATCAACACCTTACTGACCCGACTTCTGATGTGTTGCCTTCACTCACATACCCTTGAAAAGTCTCAATGGGGAGGGGGAGGAGGGGGGGGGGGGTGGACGTGCCTTTGTAATGTTGTCCAACCCCTAACTTGTCTTGTACATACCAACAAGGTGCTGACGAGCTTATCCAGCACGTCTGCTTCTTGCGGGTAGTTCTCCACGTCAGGCTTGTAGCAGGACTTGAAGAACACAGCCAGGAAGGGCATCACGCCCTCAAAGAAGTAATGCAGCGTGCCATGGTGCTTCCTGTAGTCACTGTCACCCTCCTCACTGTCAACACCCAGCAACGAACAAGCATGTTAGCGGAGTGTCAACAAACTACAAAACTAGTTTGATCAAATACCAAAACAACAACTGTCAAATATTTTCTTATAACTGCATTTTCTCATAACTGTATTTATTAGTAACTGCATTTTCTCATAACTGCATTTTCTCATAAGTGTATTCTTTGTAACTATTTTCTTGCATCTATATTTTCTAGTAATTGCATTTTCTTGTCACTATTGTCTAGTAATTGCATTTTCTTGTCACTATTTTCTCTTCACTGCATTTTTTCATAACTGTACTTTCTTGTAGTTGTATTTTCTTGTAACTGTATAGCTGTATTGCTTTAGCTTTGTGCAATATCAAATTGCCCGCAGCATTGCATTTTCATCTATTAATTGATCAAATACCA
This sequence comes from Branchipolynoe longqiensis, assembly GCA_030323885.1. Lineage (NCBI taxonomy): Eukaryota > Metazoa > Annelida > Polychaeta > Phyllodocida > Polynoidae > Branchipolynoe > Branchipolynoe longqiensis. The sequence continues at coordinate 24,904,968 of CM059197.1, forward strand.
ATACGCAGTATTCCCAAACTAACTAATAGATTAGTTTATTGACTGATAACTATTTATTGACTGATTAAATAGCTTCTGAGTACACAGTTCATTGAAAAGTAGGCATTTTACTCGCCGACGTCATATATTTACTCTAATATTCTCATTTTGCAGATGGTGTGTTTTAGAGTGGTAGCATAAGTATGCTTTCAAAATAACGTACAGTATCTGAATCAGAAATGTAAAAGACAATAAAAAACACACACAAAACTGTGCGAAACATGCATTTGTGCATTTAACTTGTATCATGATAATGAAATGTCACACAATGATAAATAACAAATACTGTTTGGATCAGACATCTACATTACTACATGCAGTAATCGGGGGACACATTAGATCTACAACCAATCCTCATTAATCCAAACTACGTAGTGCCCAATGTCAGATTAGTAAGATTGTCAGACAGATTATTTTTGTTTTCAATTAAGAGGGATACAAATAAAAGGAATATATCTGAAATCTTTTATTTTGTTCAGATAGTGAGATTTCCGCTTTAAGTGAGGTTAGACTGGCTGACTGCATATCCAAGCATACCTTGCTACATTGAACTGATGAAAACAAATAAATTACATGCAAATCAAATCCAGATCCAAATGTACATTGATCCAATGTATTGATGAAAACCGATGATTATATGCACATTAAATTTAGATTATAAAAAGGATTTGCTACAGAGTACTTTTGTAATCAGATCATGCAACTGTAGAGCCAGAGTTTCCTTTTTACAGTGTACTTATGCAAGCAGGTTGTGACATGTGCATAAAACCACATTTGTTACATAAGGATCAAGTTCACAGACACGCCACATTGTCCTATTACAGTTGGATTACCTCTTGCTCCTTAATTGTGATCTTTATTAGTGGAAAACGAAGTCAACACAAATCAGCACACTTTTGGGGGTCGGGGAACGGGGGAGGGGATGGGGGTATCACTTACAGATCTGTTAATGTGATTTTACCATGTATTCGTTCCATGATTATTCAAAGTATCTTAATGAAAAAACACACATAGAATGAGCTATCCCGGTAGGTCGGGATTGATCTGCTCAGCAATATTAGACTGAGCATGCCACGGTTAGTAGTAGTAGTTGTGTGAAAACACACAAAGAAGAGAAAGATGGACTTGCATAGGATGGACTTGCATAGGATTGACTAGCATGCTCAAAAGGCTTCAAGTTTGCTTTTAAAGTGATAATAGGGTTTGCACTATTTTCCAAATCTGTAATCTGCCCCAACCAAAGTCACTGAGGAAAGTCAGCAGGGCTGAATGACGTCAATAACCACAGCCTGACCACAGAGACCCTCAGACTGTGGTTGGAGCCAAAATAGCTCCCAGAGAATAAGTTGTTGCAAGCACTTTTGATTTAGTCATATTTGATCATAATAATTGTAAATAAGTAAAGTTGTTTTGGTCATGTTGCAGCCCCTTTAAGTAACACTAGGCTAAGTACACAATGATGACACACTGGATTGAAGGGATAGGTGGCGCCCACAGGGTCCATGCACAGGTGAACATTGTTTTTTTATAGGAATTACAGACTATTTTCATTTGGATTTCAGGAAAAAACAACAATGGTGAATGGCGATTTCAGACTAATTTAGATCAATGGGGACAGTTTAATGGAATTCAAGGCTTTTCAAGACTATTTACCCAAAATAGGTTAAATTCAAGGTTTTTCAAGGCCTTGAAATGGGCCAAATGAAGTTCAAGACTTTTCAAGACTTTTCGGGCCCCGTACTGACCCTGCACTCATTCGCTGTCATTCAAACACATTTTACTAAGTTGCGTTGATTTTTTGGCCCTGCGCCAACAGTTCTACACTGCAGACAGTATGCATTATTAATAAAACTTTTTTTTTCTATGGGAATTTTTTTCCCTTGACCACAAATATATGATTGTGAGCTTTCTAATTTAATGAGTGTCTATTGGCACATAATTGATTGTCTGCTTTTACATGTAAAAGCGATGGTTTGAACAAAAAACAAACATTTCTCGCTGTGAATATGGCCTATGCTGCCGAACCGGCATAAAGCAACCACCAATTAATCAATCAATCAATCATTTGCTGTCACTGCTGTGCACAGTGCACCGGTAGCTTAACAAGCTCCTCTGATTGGTCTCTTTACAACCTCCAATCACACACCGCCTTCCCGCCCTGCCACCTCCACCCCTGTGACCAATGGCAACCCTTGCTAAATGGGCAGTCTACTACCAAGTACCCACCACGGACTACGCGACAATTCAAAACTGTAATTAAAGCAGTATCGTCCGATAAAAGCACAACATTTTCTAAACCAAACCACTTACTTTGGATTTGATGCTACATGTCCAACTTAGACACTGATACACCCATTAAGTATTTACTGCTGCAGAGAAAGGGAATTTAAGTCAATTTAATAGGACCGGTCAGTGATTAAGTCTACGATGCTCAGCATTTCGATATGCACACCAACTTAATTTTGCATCCTTTGACTTCAAATATCTCCAAAGTTAACTCTTTAGATTATAAGTTACTTTAAACTAAAGTACAGTAGATTATACTGATCAACCTAATATGTGTGTCTAAAGAATATGGCAGAAACTTAAACCCAGTTAATGTAAGGTATGTCAGTAACGTGGGTTATGTATGGAATGCGAGACCGGGCGTGCTGGTCATGTGACCAGGCACGGGACGCTGGCACGTGAGGAGAGGAGAGGAGAATAAACCAGTCTTACACTCGAGCTCAACGTGTCCACATCCTTTCATTACAGTTAAGACGTAATTGTTGCTTAATGCTGCTTATGTTAATTCAAGAAAAAAACCGGTAAAATATATTTAGGTCAATCATTGAAGGCAAACAACTCATACCCTATTGTCAGGAACAGCTAATAGCCACCATCAAATTAACTTTACCTCACCCCCAAGAACTCATTATTGCACGATGTAATATTTGCAGACATTTATAGTATAGTATCTATAAAATGAGTACTGTTAATAAAGGCCCTGTCACATTACGGCGTATGGCGGGAGCGTATTGAAAACCTACGTAGGTCCTGCACGTGCCGGCCTATGATGACATTTGGTGACCTTTCGGGTGGTTTTGAGCGTATGTGGAACCTACGAGGAGCGTACGAGGAGCGTATGAGGAGCGTATGGGAGCGTGCTGTGACATTTTTTGACAGTATGGGCCATACGCCCTCATAGGTCGAGTTTTTTTTGAGCATGCACAAAAAAAATTGGACGGACAGATTTATGAAAGCGTATGGCGGCGTATGCCTCATACGCTTCACATACGCCGGCATCTGGCGGCGTATGAGTAGCGTATGAGTAGCGTATGCGTAGCGTATGAGTAGCGTATACGGCGTATGCCGACGTATATGACGTAACGCGCTTACGCCGCCATACGCTCCCGCAAAAAACCCTAATGTGACAGCCCCTTAAGAATGTTCCATTATATGGACATTACCATTACAATTGTCTGCAGAATGTTTCCTTATACAACTAGTCAGCAAAGGTTAGTCATACCCCGGTGATGGACTGCGCCCTGCTCCGCTTGAGGAATAATAAGCAACACTGAAGCTACTTCAAACCCAGGGCGTTCCTGGGGTTATTTCGCCATGGTCAGAAAAGATTTGACCTGTCATGGCCCAGCTGGGTAGCATGTAACATCTCTCGGGGGGTGGCCACTAGCCATGGGTGGAACAGTCCGCCATAGTGACTGTTCCTGCTAATGTGCTGCCACCTGTTGATAGTTCTTATCAACAGGCATCAGTGTAGTCGATCCCGCCACCATATATATGGTGTTGGGGCTCATGACGGAGTTCTATGCCACCTATATGCTTGTTGGGGCTCCCCTCACCAGTGCCTCCTACAGTCTCAGGCATCAGTGTAGTCGATCCCGCCACCATATGTGGTGTTGGGGCTCATGACGGAGTACTACACCACCTATATGCTTATCGGGGCTCCCCTCACCAGTGCCTCCTACAGTCTCAGGCATCAGTGTAGTCGATCCCGCCACCATATGTGGTGTTGGGGCTCATGATGGAGTTCTATGTCACCTATAGGCTTGTTGGGGCTCCCCTCACCAGTGCCTCCTACAGTCTCAGGCATCAGTGTAGTCGATCCCGCCACCATATATGTGGTGTTGGGGCTCATGACGGAGTTCTACGCCACCTATATGCTTGTTGGGGCTCCCCTCACCAGTGCCTCCTAGTCTTAGGCATCAATGTAGTCGATCCCGCCACCATATATGTGGTGTTGGGGCTCATGACGGAGTTCTACGCCACCTATATGCTTGTCGGGGCTCCCCTCACCAGTGCCTCCTACAGTTTCAGGCATCAGTGTAGTTGAGCCCGCCACCACATATGTGGTGTTGGGGCTCATGACGGAGTACTACGCCACCTATATGCTTGTCGGGGCTCCCCTCACCAGTGCCTCCTACAGTTTCAGGCATCAGTGTAGTTGAGCCCGCCACCATATATGTGGTGTTGGGGCTCATGACGGAGTACTACGCCACCTATATGCTTGTCGGGGCTCCCATCACCAGTGCCTCCTACAGTCTCACCCCCCCTCCCGAACCTCCTACTTTACTCTGCACTTCACAAACCCTTCTCCATCAACAGCCTATCTGAACACCCACACCTTAAAAACCTAAACCTAACAGGTAGGTAGCTATTAAGTAGATCGTGTGATTAGTGATGGGGGAGTAAAATGATATTAAAAAATAATAGCATAACACACATTTAGTTTCTTAAAAATAAATCCAAAATGAAAATGCTTAGTTAGAGTCGAGTTAATTTATCTCTCCTATATTGGGCATACAGTTCTTTGGGTCACAGTGTAAATGAATTAATCTTATCACTAAGCCGCAATGTATATAAACACCAATGCATGCTGGTTAATCGTATGTTAAAGGAGCGTAACGCAACACTCCAGTCTTCATGGAACAAGAAGGTACAGAGAGATGGGCAGTGGGGAAGTTATGACTGAATGGATAATGAACAGGAACCCAATGGGCATTTAAGGTATTGCAAACCTCATGGCCCGGTCAGTGTGACCAAAGAAAGCATTTAATTGAAGTAGCTGGAAATGACCCATTTATTTCAACTGGTTGGAAATGGGAATTTCAGTGAAATTCCCATCTTACACTTGAGGCCACCATAGTAGAACAATTCCTTACTCCTTCTTACCACCCGAACTGGAATAGAAATTCACCAAACACCCCCCCCCCCCCCGCCCCCAAACCTCCCCCACTAAGTCATGCCTTGAAATGGAAATTTGAGGCAATAAATATTCCTGAAGATTGTCAGTACCCAAACTTAGACATAATATATATCTGTTAATTATCCATTAAAAATAACATGGTTGGTTGTTGGAGTTTTACGTCCTGGCAACATCTAAGGTCATAGCAGGACAAGTACTGAGTTGTGACAGTACGCATTCATGGTGACTTTATAGTGCTGCCCCACTTGGAAATCAGGCCGCCAGCACCATAACTCGATATCCCACCCAGTCACATTTTCCTGACACTCAGCTAACCAGTCATTGCCCTATCCTATTAATGCCGAGCGTCAAGCTAGGAAGCGACAAGTATCAATTTTAGGTCATTGGTGTGACTCGACCGGGAATTGAACTCCCGATCTCCCGCATGGGAGGCCTGCGCTCTACCGATTCGGCCACCATGCCCGGTTTAAAAGTAAAAAACAGATGATGTAAGCCACAATGTTTCCTAGTGGCATCTGGGTATCTGTGAGATAAGTGATATCTACTCCTGTCCATGATCTGTAGTTGATGTTTGGCAAAGGTGAGCTTCAACAACAACAACAACGGAAATCTGAATTCTGATAAATTTGTCAGTGCTAAGCATATGAAGGAAGATGACGCATACATGCCCATGAATTCTCTTTTTGGAAATCCGCCGAAAATAGGAAATTGCTTATCCCTGGGTTGGAGAAGGATATTGGACTCTCATCAGGTTGGTTGGTTGTTGGAGTCTGACGTCCTGGCAACATCTAAGGTCATATCAGGACGGCTCTCGTCCGGTTTTAACACTAATGCTTAAGGTAGGGAGTACTCTTAAATAATACCCAACAAATTAAAGAAGAAAAAAAAGGCAATTAATAACTAGGTCTGTACGCCACACCACCTTCTTTTTTCACGAGGACTCTGGGGAAAAACAACTAATGGCCACCTTAGTAAGTCGTTCAGTTCAGTAGGGTTGTCCAGTAGGAAGGATATATTTGAGTCTCCACTAAAGTAAACAGAATACAAACACACCCAAACTGAATGTCACTCATCATCGTGCAAGTAAAATAATAATGTTGTTATGTTTTCATTATTAAAATCTCTCACTGTTTAAAAGAATTTGCATTCCTGATTGATTATTATTCTAAATCACAGAAGTTCAAATATGTTTTATTCTAATTATTGGATATTAATTCACTCACTTTTTTTAACCCTTGAATTTCTTATAAACTGTGTGTGACATGCGTTTACTGCGTTTACTTAGAACAGTTTATTTATAAGACTTTGCGATCATTTCACAGTTGTGTCCACGAAAAAAGCGTAAATACCCGAGGCGGATTCACAACACTCTTTATAGTTGATTCTAGAAAGTAATTCTTACTCAACTTTTCGTAAAAAAAATACCTTCTTAGCTATTCATCCATCAATCGATATTAAATATATAACTTTGAATCCGATTAGACGCAAAGCTATATGAGGCAGATTCAGCAACGCCCAATACGCACTGCAGATGACGTCACGGGGATTACGTAGGCATAGCAAGTGTATGTGATGCACAGTGCATTTTATAATAGATATATAACATATATATATATATAACATATATATAACATATATATGTAACATATATGGCACATAGTATGTGATATATAGCCAATAACATATATTTACACATAATTAAATATAATATATATGTAACAACTAACATATATGGCATATATTATACTATAACATATATATAACATATAAACATATATGTGCATGCATTATAATATAATATAACATATATGTAACATATGTGGCATATATTATGTCTTATATATAACCTATAATTATATATAGCATATGTGTAACATGTATGGTATATACTATAATATAACAATATATAACATAATAAATAACATAATATACAACATAATATACAACATAATATATAACATACTATATAACATAATATATACAACATATATGTATATATTATACTATAACATATATGTGTAACATATATGTTATAGTACAAATAAGAAATTAATAATAAATAATTAATTAAAGAGAGAAGGGGAAACTCCGCCTCCTTATATATATATAATAAATTATATTCTACATATTATATTATAACATATATGTGTAACATATATCGTATATATTATAACAAAATAATATATGGCATGTAATATATACAACATATATGGCATGTAATATATACAACATATATGCATAGATTATACTATAACATATATATGTAACATATATGGCAAATACTGTTATATAATACATATTGTGCATAAATGTACTCTATCATATATCATATAAATATATAATAAATACAAACTCATTTGAATGAACCACAAAGGGAAACACCTGGCTAACCTTCTCAGTGGTGGCTGCTTCAGTAGTTGCTTACACATTTCTTGATGTGTGCTGATATAAGCGGTCAAAGACAGGACGTTCTCTTCAAGCTTTCCGATGTATTCCCACATACGCCTTGGGGGGAAAAGTAGCAACTCTCTTTATTAAAGGCAAATACAACAGAACGCGTGATAAATATGGGAGGTAATATAGAAATTAAATTAAATGATTGCAGCGTAACAAAATAAGGTCGTTGAAATACTTAACTAAGATGATAATATCATAATTCGCTCCACTCGGTTGATAGAAGAGAGAGAGACATGGATTTAAAGTAATTTAGTAAAACAAGTCGGGACCTCAGACGGTCTTATCAGGCAATGCATCAGTAGGCGACCAGCGCCAAATGTCAGGCGGGGACTGGACTGCATGGCCAGTGGGCGAATCATGAACCAAGGGTTGAGCAGATACAGGTCAGAGATCAGCGCTCACCCCCCTAGTAAGTGGGTGGGAGGGTGGGGAAAGCAAAGTACACAGCAGGAGCGGTGAGTGAAAAGTGATTCAGGTTCGGACAGTGGTCCACGAAGAAAGCTAAAAAAACACCAACCTCGTGAGCAAATTACCCATGTTAGCCTCGGGCCAACATGCACAATTTGGATTATTTTATGATGGAGACCAAAGCCATTGTCTGAGCAGTTCAATTACTATAACTTTATTTAATTTAAAACCCACAATTTCTAAAGATATTAATATGTGCATAGGACTATGGTATACTTGATGAAATGTGTAATTGGTGTTGCAAGGTTCATTACCCATTTTGACTTCTCAAATTACACGACCATTCAGTGTAAAATTTCAGGATGTTTAAAAAATGTTTCTTAAATTAAAGTACTCTGAAACATGGCCTTATTCATCGTTGATTCCTTGTGTAAGATGTGAAGTGTAAATAAACATAAAAAATAACAACAAACGTGATATGTGTTAATATAAAAATCAAGAGGCAGGATAACAAATCCACAAACATCATTAAATACAAACATCATTGATTAAAGTTTGGGCACTTTGGCAAATATAAGCTTTAAAAAATATAGTCATGATTTTGCATTTCCGGGATTTTCAAAGATCTGTAGACAGATTGCAGGACTTTCCCAGTGTGGAATCCCCAATTATCAAATTCCACGATTTCCAGGTTTTCAAGGACCCATACGAACCCTGCGTTAACACATTCCCTTCGACATTTTGCGATTGTCCGATGAGGTTCTCAGAACGATGAAACTAACGTGCCACTGCAGTCTGATGAAATCGAATTGATCAGGCCGATATCAATTCTCTTGGTATTTTGCTACAGCTGGTTATATATCAGAATACATTTAAAATTCAGTTTCTACTGCTGGTGCTATCCGAGTTTTGATAACATACTTTCAGTAAAATTATAATGCATGGCCTGTAATTTATGCTCAATCCCATTTGGACAAGAAACAATCTTTCAGGGATGGAAGTGGTCTCCGACAAAAAACGCGGAAATCCAGGTCTTGACCTTGGTACCAATGGCGAATTTCCATGAAAACGCGGATTTCCCCCCCCCCCCCCCAACCCCATAAGATTAGCACTGTCAGGGAATTGCAGAAAAATGCTGGGAGTCAGGTTTCTACTGTCCTTGTTGCGACTATATTATCGCCAATACCTAACTCTTTCTTTTCTGGGTTTTATGTTCTAGCAAAATCTAAGGCCATATAAATACAAGATTTGAACTAATCAATTGCTGCCATAAATAGTTAAACAGTGAATATCAACAATCGTGGAAATCTGCGAAATCGCGGATATCTTTCATCCCTGATCTTTAAGGAAAAACCAGACGTAAACAAAGCTAGTGCTGCTCACATATCGTGGCCGAGATCCTCGTGCCCAGAGTCGACGGTGCCGCTGGCAGTGTTCAAGTAAACCCAGAGCAGGAACCTGATGTAGGCCTGCTTGCGGTGGTTCTCGATGTTGGCGTTGTTGAGGATGTCGAGCAGCTCGTGGACAGAGAAGATGGTCTGGCAGATGGACTCGATGAATCGATTCTCCCCCTGTCAGAGTGGGAAGTGGATAAACAACGGTATGTACGCCATCGCGGGTTTTTTTCCTTTCCTCCTGATTAGAGCACCTCGCCTTGATTTGACTCTTCCTTTTTTTTTTAATGTTTAATTCTGAGGTCATCGGAAGCATGGTGCTGCCACTTACATGGAAACTGGAGAACAGTTCTTGACTTTCAGGCTACAGCAAGTCTGGATGGCTACGTGCAGAGAAAGAGAGAAACGGGAACGTGGGGGGGGGGGGGATATAGAGGGGGAAAAGGAGAGAGGGAGGATTGATTGATTGGTGGTTGCTTTACACCGTGTCGGCAGCATAGGCCATATTCACAGCGAGACATTTTGTTTTTTGTTCAAACCATCGCTTTTACATGTAAAAGCAGACAATCAATTGTGTGCCAATAGACACTCATTAAATTACAAAGCTCACAATCATATATTTGTGGTCAAGGGAAACAAATTCCCATAGAAAAGGAAAAGTTTTATTAATAATTGATAGAATTTATTTAGTAAACTATATGAGGTGGTACAGTCCAGCTGCCCTCAAAAAGGCTAAAATGTTTTCCTGTTTTACTTTAGTAAAAAGGTCATGCATACTGTCTGTAGTGTAGAATTGTTGGCGCAGGGCCAACAAATCAATGCAACTTAGTCAAATGTGTTTGAGTGTCAGCGAGGACTGACACCCAATACATTCAGGGGAAGGTTCCCCCTTGAGCAGAAAAGCATGTGTAAGCCACGAGTGGCCAATACGGCAGCGGCTAAGGACCACTTGGTCCCGCCGACCTCCCGCATGAGTCTGTGGTAGTTTTCCCACAGATGGTTCAATTGCTTTAAGTTTATTAATGTTTTCATCCCATTCATGTTGCCATTTGGATTTTATGTGGGTGGCTATTAGTGGTTTCAGATCAGAGTGAGGGATCAGACACGGTTCAAGATCACAGTTCAGGGCCTTCTTCGCAGCCCGATCAGCTCGTTCGTTTCCTTGTATGCCGGCATGGCCAGGCACCCAGCACAGGTGGTTGTCATACCAATCCGTTGTCAGTTGGTTCATTTTATAAATGACCATTGCTAGAATAGGGTGATTCGTTTTCAGTCCAGCAACAGCCAGGAGGCAAGAGAACGAATCACTGTATATAACATAGTTTGTGGTTGGATACCTCGATACACTCCAACGGGAGAAGGAGTGTTCGGGCTTCTGCAGTGAAAACCAAGCTCTGATCGGGCAAGCGTATGCCAAATCTTTCCCGTCGGCAGACTGCCGCAGCAGCTACCCGGCTTTGATCTTTCGAACCATCAGTGTATAAAGAGGGAGGAAGAGAGGGGCGAAGGGAGGAGCGAAGAGAGGGACAGAGAGGCCGAGATGGAGAGAATTGAAAGAAGGAGAGAGGAAGAGAAGGAGGGAGTGAGAGCGAGACGGAGGGAAGAGGAAGCAGAGGGGGCCGAGCGAAGGAGAGAGAGACCAAACATACACTTCCGCATCAAGTTCGCTACATAGCGACCAATCGGACGCGGTGGCTGAATCAGTACGAGCACTGGCTGGCTACCCATGGGGGGAGGTTTTGAATGTGACCGAGACCAATAACTTACAAAACTAATAATTGTCACTACCTATCCTGGCACTTGGCATTAATAGGATAGGGAAAGGACTGGTTTTCTTAGTATCAGGATAATGTGACTGAGTGGGATATCAGGTAATGGCGCCATTGACACATTCTCCTATTGGGGCAGCACTATAAAGTCATCATGAATGTGCACTCTCAGAAGGCCAGTGCGCATCCTGATATGATGTTGCTAGGACATAATACCCCAACAGAGAAATAAACTACAGCGCTAAGCTCTACATTAGTTTATGCTAGTGAACCTAATCCTCTCGTATACAAGAAAATGGTATTTATCGCCGGACGAGACACATACTTGACGACGAGTGTGGAGTCCTTGGTAGTTAGTACTTTGGAATCACTTAACCGACCATATGATTTACTTTGTAGTTTCATTGCAATCAACTTTATATTTTGATGTTGCAACTATAAAAAGATGAGCTGGTAAATTAATCCCAATCTTAGGCGAAATGGCAATGAATAGTGGCGAAAATCAAATTAAAATTGGCGGGATGAAATTAGTTTTGGTGAAATAAAAAAGAATTACGGCGAAATGAAAATTCCTTTTGTCGAAATAAAAAGTAACTGTAGCGGAATGACACATACTTGATTGTATGCTTTTAAACGTAAAACCATGGTTTGAATAAAAAACAAACATTTCTCGCCGTGATTATAGCCCATGCTGCCGACACGGCGTAAAGCAACCATCAATCAATCAGTCAATATAAAACAATATGTTGACAAAATTAAAACGTAATTAATTGGCGTGAAATAATTTATTGTTGGGGGTGAAATATAAATAGATCTTGGCGATGTGAGGGGGATGTGGCAGGGATAGGGGATTGGAGGATCGTCGGTAAGACAACACCAACACTCCAGCTGGCCAGCATTGAAAACAAGCCTGGGTACCCGGGCTTACATGCTATGGACAGTATAAATACAGCCTCAATAAAAAATGTTTTTTTAAAAAAATGTAAAAAAAGTTCAAACCTTAGTCAAGTTAAAAAACGATGGTTTTAAAAATGGATACTTTATAATTAAATACATAATTAAATTCATGTTGCACATAACTGACTGCACATGTGGTAGAACTTACCTCGGCACACGTGGCAAGGAGGTCAACTAGTGCAGTCAGGTACTCCAGCTCGGGGCAGTTCTCCTTGGTGAGCAGATTTTCTCGGTACTCCACTGACTGATCGATGATGTACGCCACTTCAGAGCGGTTTTGCATGAAGTACTTCATTACGTAACGTTGGTTACGCTTCACCGGAAGGTTTAACTCTTCAACCTGCGCGGAAGAATGTTGCTAGACATGTTGGCGAAGCTAAGATGGGTAATTCGCAAACGAGGCTGTTCTATTTCTAGTTTTCCTCAGTCCTGCTGGGCCCCACCCATCACCACTTCGCCTCTGCACTGCTTTCTGTATACATCGCTTCCCCACCCACCCACCCTCTTATCTGGGGGGTGAGCGCTGATCTCCACTCCGCAAACTCACCTCGTCACTGCCTGACTTCTTGGACTCGCCCTGTACCTCACCTGTTCATTGCTCAACACTACTCGCACACCAGTCAGTGTGCCTAGCAGAGCGTTTGGGTCACCGCCACCCGCTTGCCTCACATATGCCAGACCCCTCGCAGGTTATTGATTACTTTTATTTAATAAATTTTCATTAAACCATTTCCTCTGCATCTTATTCTATCCGAGTGAAGCAAATTACCTATGTGTGAGCACACACGATATCACAAGTGGGTGGTTGGAGTCATTTCAAGTGGGTCAAAGCCGAAAACTGAAGCCCATTTGAAAGCATGCTTCCCGCCGACGAAGACCATTTAATCGTTATTATGATGCTTACAAGTATGCACAATCATTTCTTCCTTTTATGTTATCGCGCATTTAAAGAGCTATTTTGCTTTTCATTATGGTGCTATATTCTAGCAACATCGAATGGCGCTAGTGTCATTTATCTGAGGAGAAAACAACCTTGTATCAAAGTAGCCCTACCAATCATTTTCAGTGTAACTGAAGCTAACCCACTCGTCTAACCGAGTGAGATCTACTCAGTGCAGCGCTAGGGTATTTGATGTATACCATATATATTTCACATGATCTTTCCACTGTTACGGCTACAGGATGCACCTATCACAGTTGCCATTAAAGTAGATAAAGCCGTGACGCGGCTGAATCTAGTCTGGTACCAAAAGGGATATCCCAGGAGAGAAAGGAGGAAGGATGGAGAGGAAGGGAGTGTGGGGGGGGAGAGGGACGAGGAAGGGAGAGACGGAGGAGACAGAAGGAGGAAGAGGGAGGGAGAGAAGAAGGAAGAGGGGAGGAAGAGGGGGAGGAAGAGGAGTGAGGGAGGAAGTGAGGAAGAGAGGGACGGAGGGAGGAAAGGAGGGAGAGGAAGGAAAGGAGGTAGGGAGGAGGGGAGGAAGGAAGGGATGAAGGTAGGGAGGGGAGAAGGAGGAAAGGAGGAAGGGAGGATGGTAAGAACGGAGGAAGGGGGTGGGGAGGAATGGAGGCGGGGGAGGAAGGGAGGATGAGGGGAAGGGAGGAATGGAGACAGGGAGGAGGGAAGGGAGGAAGGGGGCCTGGGAGGAGGAAAGAAGGGAAGGAAGGGAGGCGGAGAGGAGGGGAGGAAGGTAGGCAGGGAGGAAGGGAGGCGTGGAGGAGAAGCGGAGGGGGGAATGGAGGAAGGGAGGGAGGGGGGAAGGGGGAAGGAGACAGGGAGGAGGGGAGGAGGAGGGGAGGGAGGGAGGAAGGGAGGAGGAGAGGGAGGAGGGAGGAGGAGAGGAGGAGAGGAGGAAAGGAGGGAGAGGAGGAGGGGAGGAGATGAAGGGGAGGAGGAGAGGAGGGAGAGGAGGAGGGGAGGGGGGGGGACAGGAGGGGGGAAGGAGGGGGGGCAGGAGGAGGGGGGGAAGGGAGGAGGGGAGGAGGGAAGGGAGATGGAGAGAGGGAGGAGGGGAGGGGGGGGAGGACGGGAGGAGGGAGGGCAGGGAGGAGGGAGGAGAAGGGGGGGGGGGGGAGAGGACGGGGGGAGAGGGAGGAGGGGGAGGAGTGGAGACAAGGAAGAGGGGGGGGGGAGGGGAGGGAGGAGGGGAGGAGGAGGGGGAGGGAGGAGGGAGGAGGAGGGAGGGGAGGAAGGGAGGAGGGAGGGGAGGGAGGAAGGGAGGAGGGGGGAGAGGAGGGGAGGAGATGAGAGGAGGGGAGAAGGGGAGGAGGGGAGGAGAAGAGGGGGGAAGAAGGGAGGAGGGGAGGAAGGTAGGCAGGGAGGCAGGGAGGAAGGGAGAAGAGGAAGGGAGGCAGGGAGGAGAGGAGGAGAGGAGGAGAGGAGGGGAGATGGGGAGGAGTGGAGGAGGGGAGGAGGGGACGGAGGGAGGAGGGGGAGGCGGGGAGGGGAGGATGCGAGGAGGGGAGGAGCGGAGGATGGGAGGAGGGGAGGAGGGGAGGAGGGGAGGAGGGGAGGAGGGGAGGAGGGGAGGAGCGGAGGAGGGGAGGAAGGGAGGAAGGGCGGAGGGGAGAAGGGGAGGAAGGGAGAAGGGGAGGAAGGGAGGCAGGGAGACAGGGAGGAAGGGGGAGGGGTGGAAGGAAGGGACGTACCAAACATGTACATCTCCGGGCAACACTCAACCATCCAGTTCTTATGTCATGCAAACTGAAAATTTAACTAACCACTAACACATTGCACATTCGATTTAAGAACAGGAGAGCTGCCAAACCTTGACAATGGAATTGAGAAGGTCGAGGAACTGCGTGGCCCCCGTGGTCTTCTGTGAGACGATGGCCATGATGGCCTGCACCTGGTGTGGGAGGATCTTCATGCAGGTGTTCTTGTTACCTGTGAACACCTGCGAAATGGCACACACAGTCATTGAATGGAATGCACATCTAAATCATTCCTTGTGTACCCAATAATGCTAAACAAAGGTCATATATATATATATATATATATAAATTCGGAGCTCATGTGATCGTGACGCGCGCTGGCTGGGCTATGGCTACACCGACGTGGCACCAGCCAGGCGGAGCGGGTTCCGGCCCGCAGCAAATATCAATAAATAAATAAGACGTACATAATAAATAGCGAGGAATTAATTAAAGTACGAATAAAACGGATAAGATATAAACTCCGCCCCTTTATATTCATATAATAAATTATATAGTACATATATATATGTGCTCTACAATCTATTATGGGAATATGAACAAGGACACTATCTATCTTCAGTTCCCTATGTAATAGTATATTCACTGTATCCTATAACTGACCCTGTGTAGTACAGTATTGGCCACACTGGCGCCACCTGTGAGGGGCTCTAAGCACCGTATGTCAGCTGCGTCTGGCCGTTATCGCCTATAGACCCGAAGTTATTGGTTGTTGAAGTTTTACGTGCTGACAACATCTAAGATCATATCACGATGGGTACCAACTTGTGACAGTGTGCACTCATGATGACTTTATAGTGCTGCCCCACTGGGAAATTAGGCCGCCAGCACTGTGACCTGATATCCCACTCAGTCACACTGAGCTAACCAGTCCCTGCCTTATCCTATTAATGCGGAGTGCCAAGCTAGGAAGTGACAAGTATCAATTTTGTATGTCATTGCTTTGAATGACCGGGAATTGAACTCCCGATCTTTCGCACGGTAGGCATACGCTCTACCGATTCGACCCCTGCGTCTGGTCTTTTATAGTAAGATATATATATCTTATATATATATATATATATCTTACTAAAAACTGGTACACGAAATGAGCAGTCACTAATTAATTTCCAATGACCAATCACAATTGTTAGAACGAAATGTTCCTCGATAATACAGTGGAGTCAGTTATTATTACTGAGCCATGTGACGAGATTGGCAAGAATTTAAAGCTCTTCGGGTTGGACACGGTGCGAGCGCAGCCTCTCCCTTGATAACGTAAGTGGATGGTTATATAAGCTCGTCGAAGGGGATCAAATAGGGACCTACATAGAGGTTTTCAATCCAACCAGACATGCCACAATAAAACGAGTAACTTTGGACTGCTACCCTTTGAAGTCTCTTCATTCATACTGTGAATACCAAACTTGACGTCAAGCGCCAATACGCATAGGCTACATACTACAGGGTCCGTACACATGTGAAGATATGGAATTCAAGCCTATTTCAAGGCTTTTCAAGGCTGTTTTTGATAGGAATTCAAGACTATTTTTATTTGGACTTCAGGAAAAAACAACAATGGTGAAAGGCAATTTCAGACTAATTTAGATCAGTGGGGACGGTTTAATAGAATTCAAGGCTTTTCAAGACTAATTACCAAAAAAAGGTTAAATTCAAGTCTTTTCAAGACCTTGCAATTGGGAAAATGAAGTCCAAGACTTTTCAATACTTTCCAGGCCTCATACGGACCCTGAAATACAAACAATAGTGGATAATTTAACTAGAATGCTGTCAAAACTAACTTCGGTGAGTGCTTCCGCCATTTCCTTGTCAGCGCCTTCGATGGAGAGCAGCATGTCCAGGCGATCAAACAGTCGCCTCTGTACAACCTCGTTGAAGCGTGCCATGGAGCGCAGCAGGAGAAACGCCTTCTTGAAGACTGTCCTAATGCCACTGTACTGGTCCTGGAAGAAGGAATGAAGGAGTCCGTGTGTCTTTACTGGGGTTTTATGTCCCATCAACACCCAAGGTCATATCGAGTCAGGGTCCGATTTTTGACAGTGCGTGCTCATGGTAGCGACTTCATAGTGCGTGCTGCCCCACTGGGATACCGAGAATCTGGCACCATGACCCGATATCCCATTGAGTCATTATTATCCTGACGCTGAACCGACCAGGCCTTACTTCATCCTAGCAATGCCGAGCACCAAGCAAGGGAGCAATAAGTACCAACTTTCTAAGCCTTTGATCTGACTCGGCGCGAGGATTGACTCCCATGACCTCCCGTGTGGGAAGCGAGGGCTCTACCCAGTCGGATATCCCGCCCAGTTAGTGAATAATGGCAATTTGATGCAATGTCGACAGCACTAACTATATTCACGGTGACAGGCCCGACGAGAGAGAACTACATTTGTACAGAGCTGCCATTTAATGTAATGATCATTAAATCATGTCCTTTCATAGAACCATTACTGCTGAAGCCAACATTTTTGTATGTCCAACATTTAGGCATGCAATCCAAAATCAATTTGACCATATTTTCATTTCAAATATCTTCAAAGTTAGCCATTTATAATAAAAAGTTGATTCAAACTAATGTAAGGTAGGTCATAACGATCAATCTAATATAATTATCTCAAAAGCATGGTAGAAATTCAAAACCATATCGGACTATTCAACTTTAAAATATGTTCTTGCTGATGGGTGACACTATCTAATACCTAGTTTGTTGGCTATTAAAACTGCTTACTGCCTGCTGTCATTACATTTGTTTTGTAGTCAAAATTTCCGTCATTAAGGTCCCCGGTGCTTATTATTATCTTTGTTTTAAAAAAGCTACCAGGAGGCGGCACTTCCTGAAGGATTTGTATGTTTGTTTGTTGTTGTTTTACGTCCTAGCAACATCTAAGGTCATATCAGGACGGCCTGAAGGACTTCTTCTAAGCCCAAAGTTCAGGCCAAGTTGACATGACCCAAGTACAGTTGGTCAAAAGGAGGTAAATATAGAGCAGTATGCATTGAATCCAAGCCATTCTCACAAGTGGGTCACGTGATCGCAAGATGCGGCAGCGTCGGGGTGTTCGTGTGTGTGTGTGTGTGTTTGTGGTGAACTTGAGTTTGAATGTGGGTATTTTGGTGCGGTGTCAACTGGAGGTTTATGAGTTTATGAGTGCTTGGAGTATTTGGGCTTTAGAGTATTAGAGGTTGGGGTACAGGAGTGAATAAAACCTCACACTGTTAAATCAAAATAAGTGTTTAAAGCACTCAGTGCTGAGACTCCCGTAGAATGCTGTTCAGGCTGATAGTGACACTCCCGCTTTAACCAAGCCGACCTGACCCAGATAGTCGGGTCATCTCGCCATCTTGTCATCATGTTATCCGTAAGGGGGGTAATTCACAGCGCGGGAATATTGCACCGACCCGACATGTCATTTTACCGATTACCCGCGCACTGAGTTGATGCTTTGTCTGATTGTTGGGGTTTTACATTCTGGCAACATCTGAAGTCGTATCAGGACGGGTACCGACTTATGGCAATGTGCACTCATGGCGACTTTATAGTGCTGCCACACTGGGAGACCCGGTTGCCAGCACCAGCACCCAATTTCCCACTCAGCCACATTATCCTGATACTGAGCTAACCAGTCCTTGCCCTATCCTAGTATTGCCGAGGGAAAGGCTAGGTAGCGACAAGCATAACAATTCTAAGTCATTCGTTTCACTCGGCCAGGTTTCGAACTCCTGACCTTCCACACGGGAAGCCTGCGCTCTATCGATTCGACCACTGCGTCTGGTCAGTCACGCACTGATGAACCCTTCCGCCACCTAGCGGGTTTACCGCCAACCAGCAGGACGCTCGAACAGGTCGCTCTTGGACCTGATCATTTTGTGTCTGGTTTAAATAGGACAGCATGGCCGACTTTCTCCACTCACCCATGCTTCACTCAAAGGTCACTCACTAAGTAGGGCTAAGTGCAAATGAACTATTATCTAGGTAAACAGCCACTGCAGACTTCTATCTTGGTCTGGACTGGGGTCCTCGAAACCACCTCAAAAACACCCCAAAACCATCTCATAACCATTTCAAAACCACCCCGAAACCACATCAAAGTCACACCTTACTGTCATAAATAAAACTCAATATATACAAGACCTGCCTGCTCGTCGTGAATTATGATGGATTCATCGATTATAAACGCTATTTCGTTGTTCTTCCCAAAAGATAGATAATATGTTCCGGAGACCTATGTCCTCATCTGAATGCATCATTGAGGTTCACGGCATAGCTAAAACTGGTAGCGCCATAACCCCCACCCACACCCCCACCCCCCACCCTACCCACACCCTACCCACACACCAGCGAATTCACAACCGCCTAGGACTCGATCCGCTTTCTGCTTGCTTTGCTTTTATTTTACGCAACGATTACTATCCATTTTCTTGCAAAGTTGCCATCTATCCTTGATATCAACATTGCTGCTCACTCAAACGCGACTTGAGCAACACTCGATCGGGGCACGACAGTTGAGTCGGCCAGTCGGCTTGGTTAGAGACAACATCAGACGACGATGAGGTGAAAAGATGGTGAAACAACACAGCAGGAAGTGTCAGTAGTGAAAGAAAGAGGCAAATAATCCACACTACCATCAGGGAAAAGGATTAATACTGACCAAACCCAAACAGCAGACGTCATAAATACTAAGGCAGGGGAGAGAAATGACAAGAGCACCCAAACAAAATCACAAACACAGAAATGTCGACAGGACAAATGTCTTCTTTCTCTGCTGACTTAGTACACCACGGGCATTGGCTGTAGCACCAACAGGGATACAGATTAGGATTTTTGTCTATTAAAATAAAATATTGAAATTATATATAATTTAAACTCTTATTTAAAAAGATAAATGGAACAGCTTAAACAATAAGCACCGGGTCCTTAATAACCGCCAGGGAAGTTTAAAGGAAAAGAACTTAAAAAAGACAAAACAAGTTAGCCGACAGTAGTGAAAATTACAACCTCAAACAAAATGGCACTGGCTACTGTATAAAAAGGGATTGCAGATGGCAATTACCGAGTTTATGATAGGGGTTTGACATATTTAGTACAGCTAACACGTACGTGGAGTGTAGCTAGTCTTAACTTACTCTACTGTGTTGAAAGCCACTGCTCTCATAGAAACCAAACCGCCAACTCCTCACATAAATCTAAATTATCCTTAGCATTCGTACAAGCCTTCCATTAAAGATACATCCAGAACATGAGCCAACACCGAAACTTAGACCCTTCACATATAGGTTTTTACAACGCTATACACTTAATTATCAATTAAACCATCCATTAGACGTCATGTTGTTAATAAAACAGCAGTATATAACGGAATAGGTAATAACCTGATAATTGTGTTGTTTTGGTGTGTTTTTTCAGACTTATTACTCACAATGTAGCCATTACATTCTGACATTTCATAAATCTTCTTTATTTTAAATCAAAATTTCGTGGCGTAGATTATTCTTGATAAAACCCTGCCGAACTTCAGCTTCATCTTCACCAATTTAGCCATACGGTATTTCAGCTGGACAGAATTGTCTATGCAGCTGTGGCTTTAAATGTGAGAGGAATGCTTCACAAATGCTGAGGATAAGTTAGAACACTAGTTACTGTCATGTGATATAGTAGATCTGGCTTACCACCCATGGATTCTGGGGGGGGGGGGGATAAATCACAATCATTTCGATTAGAAATCCCTATTCAGGTACTTAACTATATTAATGAATTCATTAACAGCATATAACTGAACTTTTCTATCTTTTCGCTCTAAATGTTAAGCTAAGTCATACATTGTTGAATGTATCATTCCTAAGATAAGGGTTTGCTCTAGATTTCGCTTGATCTAATTAACTATCACATGTGTGATGCCGTAATTTATGTTTGAATAATTTTTCCGACTACACAATTTTGAGGGAGTCCTCATTCAACAACTCACCACCAGTTGGATGTCAATGTCCTGAGACAAAACATCGAAGATAGTCGACAGAATATCTGAAAGAAGACAAAACAAAAGTAGAACAATCGAATCATCTGTAAATGTGAATTATCTTTTGAGTGTTATTTGCTTTAAATATAAAAACATTACAAAAATATATCTAAGCTTTTCATGTCTTGGTGTCGATTGGTTTTATTGCCACGTATGCTGTTCTCTTTAGGCTGCTTAGCAACGGAATACTTTCATGTTTATTAAGGACACTCCTTCCAGTTAGCTACCCAACCACACCTCCACTTGATTAGGTTGGTTGATTGTTGGAATTTTACGTCCTGGCAACATCTAAGGTCATATCAGGACAGGTCTTGATTAGATGAAACAAAACACCAAATCAGACAAAATACAGTAACTAACTATTATGTAATCCATTAATACCCACAAACTAATGCTTACAAAATTGCACATGTTGCAGCCTGTTTTATTGATATTTGTTGTGAATGACTTCCTCCCTATCTCGGACACACTCCTCGATTCAACAATTCACAAACAAATAATGAGCTGCCTGCGCACCGATCATCTTGCCTATGCATGGGAATAAAGTGATCGTTTCTTCTCCAATTCTGTTTGCTCATTCTCTGTGGCCATGCCAGCAACGCTACACAAATGTCCCGGAAACACGAATCAAAGAGTTACAAACTACAAGTAAGCTCCCTCACCATGGTTGTAGAGGATACTCTGGTTCATTGGATGTGGCTCGTTCGGCTCGTTTTCCAGATGACAAAACCTTTTTCAATGAAGGCAATACATACGATTACATATGATATATAATAAATATGGTCATACATCATGAGGCATTCAGGAATAATTAATGTATAATATAATAAATTATGCGACTTGGGGAAAATTACACTAACCGTAGTTTACTCACTGGAGGGGGGAGCATTTATTTCGTTTGGGTTGAGAAAAGAGCAATATATTTTAAGGCAGGAGGGGTATACATTTAATTTCAGATCCAGTCGATTCAGTGGCATTGTTACTTGGGGGATTAATGTTGCTTGTTTCCACTATCGGTAGTTATTCCCACTAAAATCTTAGTAGGTCTATAGTGTAGCAGTGTTGCGAGCCAATTGCGGCGGGCGGGGAATGCTCGTAGGTTGTGCACATCATCGAGCGCCACCCGGTGGCAGTCCCGCAAATCAGTGGCGAGTTCCCCCGCAAAACACCGGCGGGCACGAAAGTGCGCTTTCCTTACACCTGCATATACGCGTGCATATATACGTGGCTATATTTTAAGGCAGGAGGAGTAGACATTTAATTTCAGATCCAATCGATTCAGTGGCATTGTTACTTGGGGGATTAATGTTACTTGTTTCCACTATCGGTAGTTATTCCCAGGCCAGCTCCTATTTAGATGAAGGCATTGAAATCAGTTACCAATTAATTGTTAATAGGTATTTGCAATTCACTCAAGCTTAGAGTCACTAATTAACCTTTAATAAGAGTATTTCTCATTCACTCAGAATTAGTTACTAATTAATCTTTAATAGATTTTGTTTATTCACTTAGGTTTAGAGGTAATTAACAGTTATTATGAGGGTGTTTTTTTTTATTCACTCAGGATTCCAGTTACTAAATAATCCTTTACCAAAATGAATATAAATGGTGGTGGACCAGGTGCATTGTGGAACAGATAACTGACAGCTTGACTGGTCTAAGTAGTGTACGAAGTGAGGGGTATAAGCAGGTACCGGAAAAGGGAATCGATGTAAGTAGTGTATGGAGTGAGGGTAGGAGCAGGTCAAACTAATTCATTAAGTAGTGGAGTGAATGAACTGTTGGGAACAGCTACCGTGGAAGGGCATCGATGTAAGTGGTAGATGGAGTGAGGGGTAGGAACAGGCAGCCAACTGGCGGGAGTGAAATTAATGTCGGTAGTGCAGATGGTGAGGGGGTTAACAGGTGACGGGGAGATTAGTTGATTGGTCTTTTACATCCTGTTTTACATCGTGATTTACATCGTGTTTTACATCCTGATTTACATCTTTTACATCCTGATTTACATCCTGTTTTACATCCCGTTTTACATCCTGATTTACATCCTGTTTTACATCCTGTTTTACATCCTGATTTACATCCTGTTTTACATCCTGTTTTACATCCTGTTTTACATCCTGTTTTACATCCCGTTTTACATCCTGATTTACATCCTGATTTACATCATGTTTACATCCTGTTTTACATCCCGTTTTACATCCCGATTTACATCCTGATTTACATCCTGTTTTACATCCTGATTTACATTCTGCTTTAGACCCTCTCGCGCCGTTAATACGGATTTTGCGGCCGAAATGCAATGGTGTAAAACCACCATCAACTAATAAATCCGAACAAGAACTGGGGGTGGGGTTGATGGTTGGGGTGGGCTAATATCAGAATGGGTACCGACTTGTGACAGTTCACACTAATGGCGGTTTTATAGTGCTGCCAGACTGCGATGGCATGTTGCCGGCACCACAACCCAATAGCTTGCTCAGTTACGATATCGTGACACTGATCTTACCAAACTTTGCCCAATAATGTCGAACACCAATAGTGTTTGTAGGGTATTTACGTCAAAGCAACATCTAGTGTCACATTAGGACGGGCACTGACTTGTGACAGTGCATACTCATGTCGACTTTATAGTGCTGCCCCACTGAGACACCAGGCCATCAGCTATCCCACTCACATTATCCTGATACTAAGCCGAGTGCCAGGCTAGGTAGCAGCAAATATAAATTTGATACATCATTGACTTGATTGGGTCCGGGTTTGAAACCATGACATTCCTCGCAGGAAGCCAGTCAGAGTTCTTACCGATTCAGTCACCCCCCCCCCCCATTCAGCCCGCCAATAGTGTAGAGGATGATGTGTTGAAATGGGTCACTAAGACTAAGAGAAGAATTAACTTAGGTCAATTAGGATGCACGAACAGTTAAAGCTGCATAGTCCGATAAAAACATCAAATTTCCAAAAACCAAAACAATTATCTAGATTTGATTCTACAAATCTAACTTAGATACTGGTACACTTATCAAACATTTGTCACCACATACAAGGGAATACTGAAGCAATTTAATAGAACCTGTTACTACCGATTTCCACCGCTGTGTATAACTTACAGTGACATCATACCATGTCTATGTGGTGTGGGAGGTTAAAAATCCCTTGGGTCGGTAAAAGTGTAGGCTCGGGCTTTCTATCGACAAACTGTCTAATGGTGAAAACAAGCCTATTCAGGCTTATCCATGATAGGCAGTATAAATCTTCAACAACAACAACAACAACAACTACAGAAACCTATTGTGTCAGAGCTTGGCGTGCTTGCCAAAATTAATTTGGCATGTTTGCACTTCAAATAACTCAAAAGTTAGACATTAAAAAAAAAGGTTACTTCAAACTCAAAGGTATATTATAACAATCAATCTAATATATTGGCATCAGAAAATGACTGAAAGTCAAAACCATCGGACTATGCAACTTCAGAGTGAGTACAGGTGACCTGACAGGTCAAATTGTCTGTGCACACACTTGGTCATCTTCTCGAGGATATCACCCATGGTGACAGCTTGCTCTGCTGTCATCTTCGCTGATGTCAACCGTTGCATTGTGGGAAGAATGCTCCGCAGTTCATGCAACACTTTACCCGACTCTTCGGTGATCAGCACCTGTGACACATAAAGGTGTTGCTTTAATCACAGCAGGGTAAAACAGATTGGTTGGTTGTTGGAGTTTTACATCCTGGCAACATCTACGGTCATATCAGGACGGGTACCGACTTGTTACAGTGCGCACTCATGGCGACTTTATAGTACTGCATCAAAGAAGAGGATAATGATAATAATAATAATAATAATAATAATAATAATGACCTGATATCCCACTCAGTCACATTATCCTGACACTGAGCTAAGCAGTGCCTGCCCTATCCTATTAATGCCAATCACCTGGCTAGGAAACGACAAGTATCAATCTTAAAGTCATTGGTTTGACTCGACCAGGAATTGAACTCCCTACATTCCGCACGCGAGGCCCGTGCTCTACCGATTAGGTCATATCAGGACGGGTACCGGCTTGTGACAGTGCACACTCATGACAACTTTATAGTGCTGCCCCACTGGGAAATCAGGCCATTGGCACCATGACCCGATATCCCACTCAGTCACATTATCCTGACACTGAGCTAACCAGTCCTTTCCCTATCCTATTAATGCCAAGCACCTGGCTAGGAAGCGACAAGTATCAATTTTAAAAGTCATTCGTTTGACTCGACCGGGAACCGAACTCCCGACCTTCCGCACGCGAGGCCCGTGCTCTACCGATTAGGCCACCGCGTCCAGTGAGTAGAACAGAACACCAGGGCAAACATCGCATGCATTTAACTGACAAGTAGTCACTATTGACCATAACTGGAGAGTTTGCTTGTTTGTTTTTACGTCCTATAACATTTAAGGTGAGCATAACTGGATAGCTAATTATATTTCGCATTGTAGTGAGGTGCACCGACTCCCCAAGGTTGGAAAGCCAACTTGCACAGGTAGGCGTGGTTAGGTTGACTGCACCAGAGGGCCTAGGTAGTCTCATCGATAGGATGTTACTCGCGGAATGGCAAACGTGTGGATTCGAGTAACGCTCTCGGCGCAGTGCTTCCCATTTGTACAGGTACCGACTTGTGACTGTGTGCACTCATGACGACTTTATAGTGCTGCTCGCATGTCGCCGGCACCATGGCCCGATTTCCCACTCAGTCACATTCTCATGATACCGAGCTAATACCCTATCCTAGTAATGCCGAGCGCCAGGGTAGGTAGTGACAAATTGCAAAATTGTTGACACAGGGCATGTATAATATGCAACAAAATTGAAATTTCCAATATTAAAATAGCATTTGCAAACTAATGACCCTGATGTAGTGCTTTATTAATCAGTTACAGCTCGATATGGGCTTTGGGTCCGGAAATCTTCTGGAGTGAATATTCATTGCAGAAAAGCTTAAAGCGATACACATTTTTCAGGGGTGAAAATGATCTCGGAAAAGAAAAAAAGCGGAAATCGACAGTGAGGTGGGCGATAATAATCACAATAAAAGCAGAACGTTGTCTTAAGATAATACTGGCTGGTCAGAGGAATGGAATTAGCATAGTGCTTGGACAGTACTGGATAAAACCCAACGTCCGGTATTCTGACTCCCTCACAATGCTAACTAAGCCCATGAGAGAATTTCTGCATTTTCATGGAAATCTACCGTCACTAAAGCGCCAGTCACACGAGGCCTGTGTTCACTCATGATCGATTCGCGAGCATTTTGCAATTAAATTACGACCATCTAACGACCACCTTACGACTAATTGCCGAGTGCTCGATGAGTGATCGCCGACCATTTCGGCCCATTTTGGTCGCAAGGAGGTTGTCGCTGCAGCACCGGACAATCTCCTTGCGACCTCTGGCGTCTCCCCCGATCGGTGTAATACCCCAGTCACACGAGAGCCAGCGTTCGCCACCAACCTCCTTACGCCCAAAAGGACGCCAACTTCCCAGTCGATACATTGATTCAAATTGTTTCATTTTTGTCGCAAGGAGCTCGCAGGCTTTTGGTCGCCAAGTGACCGCAAGCGAACGCAAGCCGTCGTGTGACTAGGGCATTATAGTAGGCCTACAGGGGAGACCCAACACTGTATGGTCGCCGACCATCAATCCCAACAACGGCCAGCACAGAACCTTGGACGGAGTTAAACGTATTAAGTCTTTCTGGAATTTTGTGTTGATATTGTTCTCAGAAAAAGAAGTTCTCAGAAAAATTAAAAATAAGAAAAGCTTGTTTGCCACTATACAGACAAAGAAACTTATTTATTTTGGCCACATCATTCGTCAGAGTTCAATATACCATACATTGTTGGAAGGGAAGGTGAATGGCAGCAGAGGGAGAGGGAGACCAAGAACATCATGGTTTACAAATATTTCAGTGGACAGGCTTGAATTATTCACAGTCTATCAGAACAGCACAACATCAGGACAAGTGGAGAACCATTGCATCCAACCCTCGACTAGAGGACGGAACTATTGATTGATTGATTAGTTATTAGGTAATAAATAAAGAAAACATATATATAATTAGATTGTTTGTTGGTTTTTTTTTTACATCGTAGATATTTTTTAAATAACACACATCACAAATTAACCAAAAATCTAGGAAATCTGCGAAATTGCTGCTGTCTTTCATCCCTGACATTTTAAGGCCTCCGACACTCAACCAGCATTTCTGACAATGACTCACCTGTGCTTGGACGGCACGCTTGAAGAGGTTGTCGTAACCAGAGTAGAAGCGATCCAGTAGAGCCATAGACTTAGTCACCATCTTGTCATAGTTGTACTGTGACAGGTCCTGGGGAGCAAAAGCACATTGCAAAATTGAACCCCGTTAACAGCTCAACTGCACAAAGAGTTCGTCAACTCTGTACACTTATGAATACAGTAGTATACATGTACATTAAAACCTCTCTAATCGACCACCTCCACAGATCGACCACTTCCCTATATCGATCGCTTTATTTGGGTTCCAAACGATTGCCCATTCATTACCATTGTAGCGATAACAAAACACACCCTAAACCGACCACCCCCTAAATGGACCATTTAAAGTCGATCCCATGGTCAGTCGATTTAGAGAGGTGTTACTGTGCTTGCAATATCATAGTCGCCATGAGCAATGTTCCAGATGAAACAAAGAAGTTCTTACACATTTGTTTAACTATGTTGCTTAGATGGGATTTCCTATATGCAGGGATGAAAGTGCTCGCCGGGGGGGGGGGGGGGAAGTGGAAATGCTGATATTCTCCCATAAGTTTAGCATTATCAGGGAATCGCGGAAAATTCCCGGAAGTCGGGTTACATATATATTGGTATACGCTGATAGTGCTGCGCCGTTTGAAGCATGTATTAGTAGTGTACGCTGATAGTGCTGTGGCGCTTGGAGCATTTATTAATATTAGTAGTGTACGCTGATAGTGCTGCGGTCTCAGCACCACATATTAGTATACGCTGATGGTGCTGCGGGATTGAAAAATCCCGGAAATCGCGGAGATCTTTCATCCCTGTATATGTATGCTTCTTCTTTCATACATATAAACATTCCTTAAAATATAGATTATTTGAGAAAATGGTGGCTTGATTCCTTAGTTAGTCAGCCTCCAACCATTCTCTCCAAATCTACTCACCATCCCACACAACCCCCTCTCCAAGTTACAGTAATCCAGCATCAGGAGTCTCTACACCATCAGTCCTTCCGACATATTCCTTGCAAGAAATGGCACCCTGACACTTCCGACTGCAGTACAAACAGTAACCTACCGCTTCAACCTAACATAAATATACCCACAATAAGCACGCAATACCCGATGGAATCTCTACAGCATGTTATCCCTCAAGTGTTGCATGAATAGATTTCGTGAATCACCAATAGCTAATTTAACCATAATTGGTATTAACTACAAAGAAGCAGTCCCCCACCAACCTGTTACCACTGGGCGGTACTCCCAAAACCACAAATCCAACACTGTTTGTTTCTTTTGTTTTGGTTTATCTTTTGGGGGGGGGGGGGTGTTTACATCCTAAGGTCATATTAGTACTGACTTGTAACACAAACAGTGCGCACTCATACCGACTTTATAGCGATGAGTCACTGAAAGACCGGGCCGCCGGCAGCATGACCGATATCCCACTCAGTCACATTATCCTGGCACTGAGCAAACCAGCCCTTATTCTATCATAGTAATGTCAAGTGCAAGCAACAAGTATCAATTTTGTAAGTCATTGGTTGGACTCGATCGGGATTCGAACCCACGAACTCCCGCACTCGAAGCCAGTCAGTGCTCTTACCGATTCGGCCACCCGGTTTGGTATGCCACCAAGAGGGTAAGGTCGGGGTAGATAGTTTTTATGACAGATTGTCAGTTGTCAAGTTACAACCAAGCCACGCCGGTTCTTGGCTTAGTGGTTTTTTTTTTGGTCCATTAGTTGTTTAAGCAGGGGAAATTTCAGTCATAGACGACTGGTCTTCCTCATTCCACTGCTGGTCGATAGAAAGCCCGAGCCTACACTTTTACCGACCCAAGGGATTTTTAACCTCCCATACCACATAGACATGGTATGAGAGCAACCGGCCTTTGATGACACTGTAAGTTATACACAGCGGTGGAAATCCAAATTGGCAGAGCTGGGGGCACGGGGAATCGAACCGCCGACCCTCAGATTAGGAGTCTGACCTAGAAAAGAAGTCAGACACTAACCACTCCGCCACAGAGAACGACCGTGGTTAAGTTTCTTTCACGGCTGGATGGGATGGCCCCGTGGTTAGAGCACCCGCTTCCCAAGTGGCAGGTCATGGGCAGTCAAACCAAACCATTACAACACTGATACTCGTTGTCTTTATAGTACTGTCTCATTGAGATACCGTGCTGTCAGCATCATGACCCGATATCCCACTCAGTAACAGTATCATCATACTGAGCCAACCAGTCCTTGGCATATCCTAAGAATGTTGAACACCAGGCAAGGCAATTACAAGTATCATTTTTATACATCTTTGAAATGGCTCTGCTGGGGATCGATCTCCCACGAGCGGGCGCCCCTCCAGTCTGGTCGTCCTAAATGAGGCACTTACCAGGAGAATGTCGGTAATCGGTAGATGGCCAAAGTAGGCGGTGACACTGAAGAGTTCCTTCAAATGCTTTATCGCCACATAATTGATTCTGAAATAGGATATGAGAAGTTCTCACAATTTCTGTCTTTGATGGCATGGACTCAACATAAGTTAATCTATTATTTAAAGTTGCACA
This sequence comes from Branchipolynoe longqiensis, assembly GCA_030323885.1. Lineage (NCBI taxonomy): Eukaryota > Metazoa > Annelida > Polychaeta > Phyllodocida > Polynoidae > Branchipolynoe > Branchipolynoe longqiensis. The sequence continues at coordinate 24,934,746 of CM059197.1, forward strand.
ATCCGACGCTTTTGATATACCTTACTGTAGTTTGAAATTAAATTTATTATAAGTGGCTAACTTTGTAAATATTTGAAGGGAAAACATGCTAAATTAATTTGGGCCTGTCTGTTGGAATGTCGGACACCATAAGCCCAGCAGTATCATCATCATCATCATGCTGTCGGTTGCGATGCGACAAAGACTGCTTTCATTACTTGACTGCCGCTCTTCGTGGTGTTTTGTGCAGTTGTACATTTCATGAAAGCTGCCTGCAAAGTGTTGAAGTGCTGCTGGCTTTTGCAAGTTACCAGCGGCACTCTCTTGGGGAGCAAATAGAGGTTTCACACCGGTAAGAACATGTCCAGACAGGCACAAAACTATTTGTCCCTGCAGTGCCTGGTCGGGAGATGTTGGGAGTTCCATACATCAACCGCCCTAAATGCTGCCACAGTGACATGGTTTTCTGTTTAGGGTTTGCTCCCTTAGCCTTGGGTTCTGTCAAGAACCTGTACCACAAGGCAGTGGTTTACAACTCTGCAGGGCAGGGGCGTCAAACTCCCTGTGGTATTGCAATACCTGCAATACCAGCAGTAACGGGTTCTATAAAATACACTTCTACGCAGCAACATATGTTTAATAAATTCATCGGTGTCTAATTTAGATGCGTATGATCAAATCTAGGATAGTGATTGACTTAGAAAATTTGATTATCTCATCAGACTATGCGGTCAAAACAAAAAGATTACTAGAGCTAATACTGCATTTCCTGTTTAATTGGTTGGAAGATTGATTCCAGCATCTACACACATGTGTAGATATGCAATTCAAGGCTATTTCAAGGCTTTTCAATGCTGTTTTTGATAGGAATTCAAGACTATTTTCATTTGGATTTCAGGGGGAAAACAATGGTGAATGGAGATTTTGGACTAATTTAGATCAGTGGGGACAGTTTAATGGAATTCAAGGCGTTTCAAGACTAATTACCCAGAATAGGTTAAATTCAAGGCTTTTCAAGACCTTGAAATGGGGCAAATGAAGTTAAAGACTTTCCAGTCCCTGTACGAACTCTGAGATTCGCAAAAGAGTGAAGTTGCCGCTGCAGCTGAGTGGGGAGTTCTGGGAAGTGGCGGTAGGGGGCACCTCAGCGGAGTGATCTGATTGGTGGGTGTGAGCCCGCGGGGCGAAATTCGGCAGGGAGGGAGGGAGGGACAAGGCTGTATCGACATCTCCCCCAGCGAACCAGCGAATCAATTCTTACATACTTACCAATGCCCTATCGCTGACATATACATGAATTAAATATTTACAACAAAGACACATGATAACAAATTTACCCGTCATTTTCATAAATGTCGTAGTTCTCATCAAGAAGCAGCTGAAGATCTGGTTTATGATTGGTAGTGGTCACGTGGTGCACAGCACTGTACGTCGACTTGAACTCTCCTGTAAAGCGCTGTCATAGAACACATTGATTATAATGAATTCACATTTTGGCCGACAAATAAGAAACTACTTTTAATTGACACACTTCACACCCAGAAAGGTACTAACTAACCCACACGTAAATACTTCTGCCTAGGTTTATCGAGGGCAGCTGTTATTTTTAGTAATAGCACATGACTTTTAGGACCAACTACTGCTCCCTTCTTCTTCTTCTTCATCTTCTTCTTGCGTGTTCAAATGGTTTTATTCCTCCGAAGAACATATGTAGTCAGTGCTGATGTAATGGTTTTCTAGCCCTAATGACAAATGTCGCAACACACTGAACTAATTTATAACAATACTGACAGATTAATACAAGAAAAGACCCAGCAAAACATTGATATGAATGAGTAAACTCTTCCCAATGCAAGAGCTGCATAAGATAGCATGAGTAAAATTCCTCACAAACAGGCAACAGGATCACTTAAGATTGTATGCGTACAACAAATCTCGAACCTAAAAAAACAGGAGGTTACAAAACAAGTTGCACAATAAGCAACAATGGTCCATTACTAGCAATTGTAAAATCAAAATGCAGTGCATATGATCGCAGTGTAGCTAACATGAGTGCCAATATTTAGAATAAACTGCCAGCTGCAACACGAAATGCAGAAAACCATGAAAGCATATGAGTGTTTAAGAAACTACTAAAAAAACATTGTAACCTCGAAAAACAAATGTTTAAATCGATTCACACAAAGAATAGAAAAAGCTGAATTTTGGACTGCTTGAAATCTACAAACAGCTATATCACCGCTATTATGTTTTGGGGGGTTCCTGCAATGGGGGGGGGGGGGTAGATTTATTCGTGTTTTTATGTTAGGAGGAAAGGATGGGGGAAAGGTGAAGAAGACAAGGCGGACAAGTGGCGTTCTCTGTGGCGGAGTGGTTAGAGTGTCTGACTTCTTTCTAGGTCAGACTCCTACTCTGAGGGTCGGCGGTTCGATTCCCTGTGCCCCCATCTCTGCCAATTTGGATTTCCACCGCTGTGTATAACTTACAGCGTCATCAAAGGCCGGTTGCTCTCATACCATGTCTATGTGGTGTGGGAGGTTAAAAATCCCTTGGGTTGGTAAAAGTGTAGGCTCAGGCTTTCTATCGACCAGCAGTGGAGTGGGGAAGACCAGTCGTCTGTGACTGGGATTTCCCCTGTTTGGGACAACTAATGTACCAAAAAAAAAAAAAAGAGAGACAAATAAGTGTTCACACTTCCTGTCTACCATTCGCTATATCGCTAAAGAAAGAGGTGGAAAGACAACATCGTGGTATGGAGTTCGGTAAGTCACAGAGGACAGTGGAGAACAGGAACAAATTGAGAAAACTAGTTGCAAAGTCATCTGTAATCTCCCAATGACACTCACGGTTAAGGGATTGATGATGATGATGTTGGTGGTGATGGTGATGATGATGATGATGATGATGATGATGATGATGATGATGATGATGATGATGGAAGGAATGGGGAAGGTGGTGGAGTGAAAGCTAATCCAACCATTAAGATTGTAGAAACCATTAATATTGATGGGCAGTCCTTTCACGAGTAGATATCGCATTTGTGTGACTTTACGATTATTAGATTGTCATAAATAGAGATTGTCTGTTACATACCTCCATTCGCACGTTGAAACGGAAGTTGAAGAACAGATCAAGTACCTCCATGGCCCTATTTGAAAATAGAGATATTAGAACAGTCATGAAATGGTGGTCAATACACAATTCAGGACACAACACGGGACTACGTAGTATTGGATTTTATTTAATCTAAGTTCGCAAGATCATAGGTCAAGTTCAAATGCAAGGTAGTCAAATGATTCTCTCCAGGACCCGGCACTCAACCCTATCGTGTCAATTGTCTTATAGTAGGGTCGGGTGGGGTGGTGAGAAAAGTTGGGTTGTCTTGTCGGTTCGGCATCTGGTGGTGAAATGACATCGTCAGGGGTGGCGGGCCGGAAGTGACGTCAGAGGGGTCACCGGTACAAGCGACGGCTAACAGCATGCGGACACGGTGTCGCCACCTGGAGTTAGTTAGCCGGGCAGCCTATATTTAAAAGGGGGAGCTAGATGGTAATAGGTCAAGCTGAAGACTTGGGTGGAATCCCTATGTGTCCCATCTCGGTCCCGAATTACCCATGTTGCCTAAGCAACATGACCAATTTGCACCCAACAAAATTTAGTCATGAAATGGTTATCAATGCAAACTGTACAAACACAAAAACGTCTATTGCCTGTTTAAACAAAAATTTGCTTTCATTAAATGCTATATAAATGCATATTCAAAACCACCCAAAAAAAACAACATATATTCCCATACTAGTACACTGGCTTAGTTTTTAGGGTTTTTGAAGAAAAATAGAATACCTTTCAAGGCAGCTTTGTCTTTTTTATTTCACCCTTTCTTCAAAATGTCTAATATAAAAAGGGTTGGGTGGGATCCAAAATTGACATGGTAATGCCTGAAATACAAGGATGAATTTTATTTGCTTGATCGTATCTTTGTTGTATCATCAGATGATCAATTGCAGTTATTTCTACAATCTATTCAAAGCTGAGCTTACTGGTATTTGGCGTCAACAATGGCTTTGGTTTCGGGAGACTGTTTGTAGCGATCTACTTTCCGATATTGTTCCGTGAACGCCGCATCCGCAACTAAGTGAAAGATAGATAAATAGGCTACAATATGTAGCAGGCTTAAGATGACACTTAATCAAACCAGACTTCTTTTCTCATGGGAAGATGGATACTTTGCTACTGTTGTGATTACTTCTTTGCAATGTATCTCTGTGATCAGTGACCCTCTATTACACTGTCCCTCAATAATTATTATCCTTCTATAATCAGTGCCCCTCTATAATCAGTGCCCCTCTATAATCAGTCCCTCTATAATCAGTGCCCCTCTATAATCACTGTCCCTCTATAATCAGTGCCCCTCTATAATCACTGTCCCTCTATAAACACTGTACCTCCATAATCCGTCCCTCTATAATCACTGGCCCTCTATAACCAGTCCCTCTATAGTCACTGTCCCTTTATAATCAGTCCCCCTATAATCAGTCCCTCTATAATCAGTGCCCCTCTATAATCACTGTCCCTCTATAATCAGTGCCCCTCTATAATCACTGTCCCTCTATAAACACTGTACCTCCATAATCCGTCCCTCTATAATCACTGGCCCTCTATAACCAGTCCCTCTATAGTCACTGTCCCTTTATAATCAGTCCCCCTATAATCAGTCCCTCTTACTGTCCCTCTATAATCACTGCCCCTCTATAAACACTGTCCCTCTATAATCAGTCCCTCTATAATTACTGTCCCTCTATAATCAGTCCCTCTATATCAATGTCCCTCTATAATCAGTCCCTCTATAATCACTCCCCCTCTATAAACACTGCCTGTCTATAATCACTGTCCCTCTATAATCACTGTCCCTCTAAAACACTGCCCGTCTATAATCAGTCCCTCTATATCACTGTCCCTTTATAATCAGTCCCTCTATAATCACTGTCCCTCTATAGTCACTGTCCCTCTATTACCTCTATGATAACTGTGTAAATTTTAATGTAAACATAAATGTGATTATAACTTTTTTTCATTAAACAAAGTGAGAAAATAGGGGTGGGGGTGCTTGAAATGAACTAAACATCTGATAGTCAGTACTCTGCAACAAAATTAAAATTCAATATATTATTCATTACCGCCGAGGCGTTACAATTTACCTTCTGTCAGCGCGCTTCTACCTCCCACCAGGTTTGTACCGTTGCTGTTGGGATAAGGCTTGTCATTTCGTCCGTCCAGGAGTGACAGCAGCGGACCGAGCAGGTTCTTAATGTCGTCCATGTCGCCATAGTAACCGTACCGCACCAGGTAGTGCACCAGCCGAAGAACCTGCATAAAGTGTACCACATTGGAATTGAATTTTGCTTGCTTTTTTTGTTTGTTGGTACATTAATTGATTAAGCAGTGGAAATTTCAATCGCCGACAATTGGTCTTCCTCCTCCCACTGCTTGTTGCTCTCTCATAGTAATCCCGAACGCCAGGCTATGCAACGACAAGAATCAATTTGTATGTCATTGGTTTGACTGGGCCAGGGTTCAAGGCCAAATACTAAAACAGGAGGCGGACACTCAATTGATTCAGATGGTCTCATTATGTTTTATATTAATTATTCATTATGGTAGAGTGGATTTTGTCCGCATTCTCCAATGGATGATCTTTCTGCCTCTACATTGTGTGTGTATATTTCAATTATTTGTGTAATTTATTATTATATATATTTTAAAATAATTAAATTGACCAATTCCTGATTAGCAGGCTTGGAAGAATAGAAGCTTTTCAACACTTGCACTCTAAAACGTGAGATTCCGACATGCATGATTTTCATTTTTTTGTTGATACTGTAGTAGTCTGAACATGAGCTCTACTACCACGCGGTAGCAGCGGAGACTACGCCGTGCACCAGCGCAGTCCCTACGCACTGCGCCAGGTGGCGGCACAGGTAGCCACCGGTCAGACCCCAACTGGGCTGACCTCTACTGCGTGTGGCTGACCCCCCCCCCCCCCCCCCACACACACACCTATAGAGTCGATGTGGGATCTGGCGAGTCAGGGGGCGGGTCAGACAACTACTGACGCCGTGAAGAGCAGAGGGTTCAATAAACCAAGGGTGAAGCGTACACTGAATTGAATCTTGGTGTTCTTCCGCGTGTGACTGTGAGTCGGAGGGCCGTGGGCCACTACAATACATTAGTTGTTTAAGCAGGGGAAATTTCAGCCGCAGACGACTGGTCTTCCTCATTCCACTGCTCATTGATCTATCCTAGTAATGCCGAGCGTCTGGCTAGGAAGCTTGAATTCAGAATGACACGAGTAGGCCTACCGTTGAAAGTGACTTATGCGAGATCATTTTAGTCTTAATAGAGATTACATCTCTAAATCGTTTATATAAGATTCTGAACTATACCATACGTAGGTTTTTAACTGGATAAAATTGACACTTTTTTCAACATGCCATTCAGTACACATGCACTAGCTGCTGATGGCAATATATGATATATACATATATATTTAAATAACTGCATTTTCACATGGCCGGAAGACAAAATAGTTAATTCAGTGAATAAATTATGTTTACAACAACAAAAAGACCCATATTGAGGGACACAAATCGGACAATTAAGCTGTTTTTAAGGTCTTATAAGATGGTCATATCTCTGTAATAATTCAATACGCTGGTCATTATGAACGACTGAACCTACTACCCACCATGTAAACACGCAGGGTCGCAGCTTCAGTATACACACGGGAAGTTGGGATTGGTGTTACTTCCAACCCCATCCTTCACTATAGAGGGGGTGTAATGACGTCACAAGACAACTTTTGGTGGCCATATTGGATGACATACAGAAGGTTTGCAACTGCCTACACTGTGCTTATTTATGATTTGTTGGTTTATTTGTCACTGTTTTGAGCAGTTTGGCCGCAGATGTTGTTGCTAAAGTGCTGTAAGTAAACACATTGGATGTAAACTGCCCAGAACCTCCCAGAACACAAGAAAACTCTGTTTTACTGCATCTGCACGCATTCACAACATGGCTAGGGAGGGTGCTCATAATCCAAGATGGCTGGCCGCTGACTGCTGACCGCTGACTGCTGAGTGATGACGTCACGTGCACTCCCTCTATAGATACTATTCTTTAAACTCACTTTGTACCTATAACCACATGCCTCCTGATGAACAAACTGAGTCAAACTATTACCATATTTTTGTTTCCAATGCAGATTGTAGGGAAACTTTCCTAGCAAATATTTTACATTAAATAAAATACCACTTTGTGTGTGTGTATTCACCACCTCCGTGACCTTCCACCATGTAAGTTGCAGCTGTGACCTGACGTGCTGGGTCACAGCTTTAGTCCTACCTGAGAGTGTAGCGGAACTATGAACACCCATATTACCTTTCTATGGTATAAGCAATGTATCTGTGTCATTTTTAAATGGGGAAAGCACCTCATAAGTATTGTACTTATGCTTTCTCTTTTTTCATGTGAACAAATTACTGATATAATATCAACTTGTTTGTACATTGATCATGTGGAAATAAATTTAGTATTATTATTATTATTATTATTATTATTTACACAACCAATAACAATCCCTTTCCACTTTTGATTCACCGTCGGGCCATCGTCGGCCCGACGGTGGTGGGCCGCCGCAGGTTTGCATTCATTTTCCACACTTGGTACACCGTCGGGCCATCGTCGGCCCGACGGTGGTGGGCCGCGCCTGCGCAGTTCTTTAAATTTGGATTCCGGCTCGAGTCGCCCGCGGAACACGTGCGATTGTTGATCAGTGTTCTTTTTCTACCTCTAACTCCAGAAATAACCGGAATTTTAAGGAATTATTTAACAGGTATGTTTATTAATATGTTTAGATTATTTTGTAAAAGTTTTGTAATTTATTTCGAAGTATTAATGGAATTATTCGTGTTAATACGATTTGAATCGTCCGATACGATTTGTTTACTTCGAACTTCGTGGGCAGCGCATGCGCAGTTCTTTAAATTTGCTTTCCGGCTCGAGTCGCCCGCGGACCACGTGCGATTGTTGATCAGTGTTCTTTTTGTACCAATAACTCCAGAAATACCAGGAATTTTAAGGAATCATTTACCAGGTTTGTTTATTAATATGCTTAGATTATTTTGTAAAAGTTTTGTAATTTATTACGAAGTATTAATGGAATTATTCGTGTTAATACGATTTGAATCATCCGATGCGGTTTGTTTACTTCGAATCCCCACCTGACTCGGGTCGCCGGCTCGAGTTGCCAGCACAACACGTGCGATCGTTGGACAGTGTTCTATTTGAACAGATAACGCCAGAAATCGGAGGAATTTAAAGGAATTATTTACCAGGTTTGTTTATTAATATGCTTAGATTATTTTGTAAAAGTTTTGTAATTTATTACGAATTATTAATGGAATTATTCGTGCTTTACGGTTTGTTTACTTCGAATCGCCCCCGCCGCACCGGAACACGTGCGATCGTTGAGCAGCGTTCTTTTTCTACCAATAACTCCAGAAAGGAGACACTGTCACTATAGTGTCAATACGTACATCTCGATTTCTATTAATTTTGAATAAAACTAATATTATAGTGTCTTCTCAGCTCGTCGGCCCGACGGCGTTTGTCGCCGTCGCCCCGACGGCGGCAGCCGCCGTCGGGGCGACGGCGGATGGTTGGACAAAACAACGTCGGCCCGACGGCGTTTGTCGCCGTCGCCCCGACGGCGTCGGGGCGACGGCGGTAGCCGCCGTCGGGCCGCCGTCGGTAGCCGCCGTCGGGCCGACGGCGGCAGCCGCCGTCGCCCCGACGGCGTCGGGGCGACGGCGGTAGCCGCCGTCGGGCCGACGGCGGTAGCCGCCGTCGCCCCGACGGCGGGAGGTTGGACAAAACAACGTTGGCCCGACGGCGTTTTCCACCGTCGGGCCGCCGGAGCGGCCGCCGTCGGGCCGCCGTCGGGCCGACGACTGTGTGCTGTCTGGGATATAGAATAAAATAATATTATGACAGTGATAGTCCAATATTGACGTTCTAGCATTCCAGGTTGTTATCAGAAATTTAGTATTCAAATTTATAACTACACTAATCAGAGTATGCTTAAACACAAGAACTTGTGAAAATAGGAGAGAGTGATCTCAGATTTGTATCTGTCATATGGAGGCATTGGTACAAACCACTGTATGTAGGCCTACATTTGGATGATTTGTAGTGTTATAATGTTGATACTATTACTTGTATTTATTCACATTTATTCATATATGTACCCACTATGGACCACTTTATGTAACTGCCATAATGCCGAGTCTTAAATAAAATATTGAATTAAATTTAAATAAATCCACTGATAAGAAACGACACTCCTTAAGTTATAATATAATTAAAGATCCCCAAATAGCTCCTTCCTTCGTGCGTTTTATTCAGGCTGTTCCAGTAAGCAACACATATCGAAACCAAAGTTGAAAGCAGTGCCTTACTCACTCACGTATTTCAGGGTCCATACACATGTGAAGATATGGAATTCAAGGTTATTTCAAGGCTTTTCAATGTTGTTTTTTATAAGAATTCAAGACTATTTTCTTTTGGATTTCAGGAAAGAAACAACAATGCTGAATGGCAATTTCAGACTAATTTAGATCAGTAGGGACAGTTTAGTAGAATTCAAGGCTTTTCAAGACTAATTATCCAAAATAGGTTAAATTCAAGGCTTTTCAAGGCCAAGAAATGGGACAACTGAAGTTCAAGACTTTCAAAGTGACATACGGATCCAGGTATTTGGATGGAGGCTCCAGCGGACAAGCAGTGGCTTAAAGTCAGAATGGAAGCAGAATGTGACGCACCTGTTCGACGAGCATGTTGTGGCCAATGAGCGAGGCGGTCATGTCCTTGTTCTCGTCCAGGAACTTGGAGATCCAGCCGCTCAGCTGTGGGAAATAGCGGCTGGTCTGTGATCGAGCCCTCGCCTCCTGAAACGCCCACAAGAAAACCTCTCATTCAATCTGCGTGGTAATCCCATGTTTTTGAATTTCTGCCATTAATTTATTTCTTTAAAAATTAAATAATGTATTAGATTGACCGTTATCATTTGTTTTGTTTTGGTAAATATCTATATTCCTCTGAATAAAGTGTTGTTTTTTTTTGCGCCGAGACACTGATCTTGCCGTCAGTGTTGGTCCAGTTATTTACACTTTTTTAAACAACTTTTATTTAATTTAAAGTTTATTACAATAAAAAGAAAAGCAATTGCGAACATAATGGTTTCTCATACATTTGATGAGGTATCCTTAGTGTAACCATACGAGCCATTATCTTAGAGAATTCGGTACAGAAAAACGATTTCTCGGAGAGGTATGAAGGCAATTGTTCACAAAATCTACTTTAGCTTGAGCTTTTGTTTTATTTTAAATATATATATATAAACACACACACCGAAATATGTATGTATACAAATATACCGCTGAGATGACACAATACAATTTATAATTACCGTGTTCCATGCATGATATACTGCAAAGGTATTTTCTTTTTTTTAAACACGATATTTGATGTGAACTGCAAACGCCCCAAACGTGTGCGAATTGGAATGTTTCTCGTGTTAAAAGTGGTGTACGGAAATACAAAGATCAAGTATGTGAAAGTCTCAACAAAGTGACACGTGTCAACCTGGGGGATGCTCTACCAACAGTCTGTGTGCAGCGGCCTAGCGAGAGGGGGGGGGGGGAGTCATGGGGTGGGGGGAGGGTGGCATTACAATAAAATCATTTGAGGATCTTTGTTTGTCATATCCAAATAACACATTATATAGCACGTATCTGATTAGATAAAAGATTCACCCGGTACTTGTAGTACACGGGTGAAGGACAACGTAGTGTAAATACGGGCGAAAATAGGTTTAGTATGGAACCTGAACTAGAAACTGTGGCTCCAGTATCAAATGGCTGCATATATTGCCACAGAGTTGGTGAAATGGGCGAGAATGCAAAAAGACAAGATGGCGGCCAGAGAACGCCGCCGATTTCACTTTTAAATCTGATTAAACTAGATATTATATTATATTGTTCAACTCAAAGGTAGCGGGCTATCAATAAGACATATGTAAAGAATACATGTTGCTTCTTAGATTGTGAAATTAGGCTCTCATTTCCTTAACCCGCTTTTTCGACCGTTTTTATATATGGTTGGTATTCACCCGTGTACTGCGAGTACGGGGTGAATACTTTATCTAGTATCTGATATGCATTTGGATATATATGTATATATCGGGTCTTTATATGACACAAACAAAAACCATATTACTAACAAGGAAGTCTGTGCCAAGATCTAGCAGACAATTGGACCAAGCAAACATCTCCTGACAATCGTAAAAGGACGCAAACTGCAGTGGCATGCCAATATTTCGCATTCAGGTTTGGCCAAAACCATCTTTCAAGGCACAGTGAAAGGGGAAAGAAAACAAGGTGGGTAAAGGAAGAGGTGGGAAAACAACATCAGGGAACCTGGAGTTCGACAAGTCCCAGAGGGCAGTTGAGAAAGGACAAACTGGAGAAAACCGGTTACAAAGTCATCGGTGGTGCCCCAATGAGTATCATAGTTAAGGGATTGATTATATATATATGTCGTGGGGGTGATGAAAATTGGAAATATTGTGCCTAGAGCAGGACTCGAACCCACATCTCTTTGCATTCCGAGCCAGTGTGCTAACCATTCAGGCTAGGCTCCATGATATCAACACACTACCCACGCCTAACTGTCTATGTGGTTACTTGCCTGAGAGGTCAGTGCAGACTACATATATATATATATATATATATATATATATATATATATATATATATAAATATATATATATACAGTAAAACCGCTCTAAATCGACCGACCATAGGACCGACTTTAAGTGGTCCATTTATGGAGGTGGTCGGTTTAGGGAGTTAGAATATCCTTACAATGGTATTGTTGGGATCCAAATAAAGCGATCGATATAGGGGAGTGGTGGATCTGTGGAGGTGGTCGGTTAGAGGTTTTACTGTATATTTAATGTGTGACCAGAAGCTGGCCTTTCATCGGTCTGTTACCACTTAGTAGATAGGCCATTCTTCTGTCCTTATTTGGAGTAAATAGCCTATTTAAGACTGCACGATGCTGGTCTTACTGCTGACGTTTATCGCCTGAGTTGTTAATGTCATTATTACCTTCTAAATTAAATTAAGAGTAGATATTTCTGTAATTTGCCATCGGGCTGCGTGGATCTCTGTTAATTAATACGAGTATTCTGAGTTCTTGTCCGTTGACTGTTGGCTGTTGACGAATTACTGAAGTTGTGACCGGCGTGTTTACAGAACCGGAAGTGGGGCACCCCCCCCCCCTCCACAGCCTTCACCATAGCCTAATGTCACGTTGAACTCATAAACACATGGTCCTTGATAACCAGACTCAACAGGGTTTTTGTCGTAGTGTTTTTTTGTGTGTTTTTTTTTGTTTTTATTGGATTGCAATGAAATTATGTTAACAACTATTCCACACTAAATAAAATATTACTTCCAGTGTGTATGAATATGAATTCAGTGTGCAGTGCTGCAGTGTGCTTCAACCCCCCACCCAACCCCACCACAACCCCACATTAGCAAAGGCAGGGGTCTGACGGAAGTCTAAATCGACCGACCATGGGACCGACCTTAAAGTTGCATAGTCCGATAGTTTTGAGTTTCTATCATTTTCTGAGATAAATATATTAGGTTGATCGTTATAATCTACCTTACTCTATTTTGAAGTAACTTTTATTTTAAATGGCTAACTGTTGAGATATTTGAAGGGCAACCATGCTAATTTAGTTTTGGCAAGCACGCCAAAACTCTGACACCATAGGTTTCTGCAGTAACAGGTCCTATTAAATTGTCTCTATTCCCTTCTATGTTGTGATAAATGTTTAATAAATGCACCATTGGCTAAGTTAGATATGTAGAGTCAAAACTAGATAATTGTTTTCATTTTGAAAATTTGATGTCTTCATCGGACTATGCAACTTTAAGTGGTCCATTTAGGGAGCTGGTCGGTTTAGGGAGTGGTTTCTTTTATCATTACAATGGTATTTTACGGGCGATCATTTGGGACCCAAATGAAACCATCCACATAGGGAATTGGTTGATCTGTGGAGGTGGTCGGTTAGAGAGATTTTACTGTACTGCACATACTCACTCTACATGCACCTTTGCGCATGGGCAGGACGACTAGATTGGTGATCGGATGCAGGTGGCTGGGTGCGACAACACCTACCTGCTCAGCACTTCCCAGTGCATATTTAGGTGCCTTCTGTTATGCAGACAATGCATAAGTTCCAAAAATACATGTCAAAACAAAGCTATTTGTGGAAGATATAATACTCCTGTCACACTATGACGTAACGAGCCAACGTAAGCCTGACGTGGTCACTTTTCATCATTACGTTGACGTATGGTGGGTTACATTATGATGACGTCAGAATGATGTTAGACTGACGTCGAGCTACTTCACGTTACGTCGTGTTACGTCGGGGCGCGTCAAGGTTTTGAACCTGTTCAAAACTTTCAACGTGACTCGAACGTAATGGTTTACGTTCGCCGTATGTTCTGTACACATTTGGCGAACGTCAATGACATTAAACGGACGTTAGTCAAACACTGCTCACTACGTTCCACTACGTTCCACTACGTCGACACACATTAACGCCGGTGGAAACGTCCATGCGGCGTAATGGGAACGTCAGGAGAACGTCAGGAGAACGTCATGAGAACGTACGTCGAACATACGTCCAACGTACGTTCAGCATTTCACCAACATTTAATGACGTAAGTAACGTAAGGTAACGCAAGGTAACGTAAAGCAACATAGTTCTGGCGATGGAATAACGTTCATAATGTTCCGTGAGCGTCATTACGTTGTCCTCTCTCGTTGAATGACGCTATCACTACGCTTTACCGTTCAACTTGTGCCCAAATTTGCATACTACGCCGAGAAGTTCGACGTTTTTCATGTTCTCCCTATGCTGACGTCGTTACGTCGTAGTGTGACAGGGCCTTTAAGTCATATGGTTGCTATTAGAATCCAGATCGTTGCTGTGATAGAAGAGCTCATCTACTTTTCAAATAAAATCCCAACTCAATAACTTTCAACACGACCTAGTAGCCTGGTTCGCTGGTCTTTTACACAGAGCTGATGTACCACACTATCACAAACACGTTTTCATCTAATGCTACAAAGTATATTGTTCAAGACTCAGAAAGCACTGGCTTAGTTTTTAAACATTGGATTGCATTGTAAGACAATTATTATGTTTATGAGGTTCTTTTTTGCTGAAATGCTAAGGTTTTATGGCAATTTCAGTGTTAACTACATAACATCAGTCAGTGATTGGTGACATGTAAGATGCTGGATGTCTAATACCCCTGTCACACTACGACGTAACGAGCCAACGTGAGCCTAACGTGGTCATTTTTCGTCATTACGTTGGGTTACGTCATGATGACGTCATAATGACGTTAGAATGACGTCGAGCTACGTCACATTACGTCGAGTTACGTCAAGGTTTTGGACATGTTCAAAACTTTCCATGTAGCTCGAACGTAAGGGTTTACGTTCGCCGTACGTTCTGTTCACGTTCAGTGAACGTCAATGACGTTAAACGGATGTTATTCCAACGCTGCTCACTACGTTCAACTACGTTCCACTACGTTGACCCACATTAAACCGACTGCAAATGCCTACGAGGCTTAATGGGAACGTCAGGAGAACGTCAGGAGAACGTCAGGAGAACGTCAGGAGAACGTCAGGAGAACGTGCGTGCATTCAACGTACGTTCAACGTATCATGACGTGGCTAACGTCACGTAACGTTCTTCTGGCGATGGAATAACGTTCATAACATTCCGTGAACGTAGTGACGTTGTCCTCTCTCGTTGAATGACGGTATCACTACGCTTTACCGACGTTACGTTCTCGTCCACTACGTTGCATCCACGTTCAACTTCTGCCCAAATTTGCATACTACGCCGAGAAGTTCAACGTTCTTCACGTTCTCCCTACGCTGACGTCATTACGTTCTAGTGTGACAGGGCCATAACAAAACTATACGCTCCTTGGAATGTAACGACTCGTCATGCCAGCCGGACACCTTACGGAGTTCCCGATTATCGCACTGAGTTCGTCGTACATGCTACCGTAGACTTGAAAACATCGCAGAATTGTTGCCCAGGAAACATATCTCCCACACTCACCGATAGTTTGTCATGAAAAATCAGCAAATTAATGGCATTCGCAATCTTGGAATGTCGACGCGGCCTTTACTTTGTAAAGTCCACAATTGAGGGCACACCCCAATATCAAAGCAATATTAATCAATTCTTCTAAAAAAGCGCCGAATATAAATATTGGCTTCTATTAGAGATATTACGGTAATATGAAAGAGGTGCCAAGCATTATCCGTTTGGGGTTTAGGATCTCGGTGTAAAATATTCCGATTTACAGCATCGGGGGGAATGCAAATGTTCTATTACTAAACAGATATACGTGACCAAGCGCATGTATGTATATATATATGTAAGTGCTGGTGGTGCCTGAGTGGGATGTAAATAGACAGTGGTGCTGGCAGGGCTGTGTGTAAGGGGCACTCAGGGCCTACTCCCTCACCCTCTGCTAGGTAGGATCACCACACTCAGGCTCAAGGTTGGTGGTGGCCAGGGGAGCCACACAGCTTGGTGGTGGTGGGCAGACCACTGGTAGCCATGGGGACCAGGAATGCTGGATCCCTATTGGTAGAGCCAAGAATGCTTGTTTCCAATTGGGGGAAAAGGGTGGGGTGATACTCTACAATGAACCCATGGACCATATAAATAATTAACCAGAGGGCTTGACTCTCTCTTTTCCTTTACACTTTATACTCTTCCTTTCTCTTTGTCTGTATTGATTTCACTATAGGCTGCCTACACAACCACATGTTCGAGCTTTAGCCATTCTACACCGGGTTACCCACAGGCAACATGTAACATGGCATTGGCCGTCGCTAACCCTTAATGGGACACCCATGGAAGGAAGTCAGGCGTGACACTGGATGAATCCCTCGCTTGCAAAGATGAAACAACAAAACTGCAGAGATCAAACAAAAAAACTGTAGAGATCAAACAAAACCTGTAGTGCTGCCGCCTGGAGGGTTCCCACCCCGGAGAGGAGCTGGTTGACAGTGGGTTTTTTTTGTGTGTGTGTGTTTTTTGGGGGAGGGGGTGGTTTGTGATTCTTTGTTTATTCTGCTCATAACGGTTAAGTGCATGCACTTGCTTTCGCCGCTGTGTAGTAGTGAACATAATCCATATGGATTGATTTCCTTTATACATAATTTCTGTAAACAATATTAAATATGTAGAAGGACTCACGGCGCTTGTCTTGGCTTCTGCAGACTGCTCCTTTGAGTTGATTTCATCATAAATAAAGCTTAGGTTGATGTGGTCCAGCAGTGAGGTGTTCTCACCAACGTCTACAAACAGACCTGCACAAAGAAAGTGAGAGATTAACTTTTACAGCATCCTACTTTATGGAAACTCAGTGGCTTTGTTCACATTTAAAGCGTAGCTGGAAGACCGATCCAAGGTCAAGGTTACAAACCACCCAAGAGTCAGGAGAGACTCCAGTGGCCGTGTTTGTGTTTTATTTTGCTTCAGCAATTCCAAGGTTCGAGTAGGGATTGATTGATTGATTGATTGATTGGTTGATTGATTAATGGTGGTTATACGCAAAGTCGTCAGCAAAGGCCATATTCACGACGAGAAATATTTTGATTTTATTCTGAGTAAGGAAAACCAACCCCATCACAAATATATTGTCTCACATGCTTCACTTACTGATTATAAGATGACAGTACTTGGCCCTCAGTTGGTCTGGAAGCTGAGGATTTGTCAGACATAGAAATGCTTCCTCCCATGTCAGGTATTTCAACTTCTGTGTGATCACCTCAATCGCATACTCATTGCGCCCCTAGTGAGGAAGGAAACAAACATTAGCTCCAGTTTATGCTGGACAGCATCGTCGATAATACGTGTATTCAGAGTTATTGCCCTCTAGTCTCTGGAAAGGACCAGAGACAAACTTCACAAAGGTATCATAGGTATCACACACAGAGGTCATTGTGAGGGAGGTGATTAATATGGGCCAATATCCTGTTACTAAGATGTGAGTTTTAGACTGAGCCAACTTATGGTGAACAACAGTTCCACTAATTCTCATGGTAGGCAAGATTTGCTTAATAATATTTTTTAATCAATAATAGTAATAATAGAAATAATAGTAATGATAGTAATAACAGTAGTGATAGTAAGGATAATAGTAAGGATAATGATAATTGTAAGGATAATGCATGGTAATGGATAAGGCAATGATAATAATGATTATCATTAGAGCTGAGAGCTACGAGCTTTGTATAGGCTACCACAAGCCTGCATCATAGAAGAGGATAATAATAATAATAATAATAATAATAATAATAATAATAATAATAATAATAATAATAATAATACTTACGTAACAGAGTTTACCAAAAAGATCAAGCTGGTGATCCAGGAAGAGAAACTCGGGGTCCTTTTCTAAATCCTTCTGCAAAATAACAAGTAGAAAATAAAAATAATGACCACGCATATATATTAGTAGATAGCATGATGGTCATGGCAATGCATTCTGTGCACAATACCGGATATCCCAATTTACCAAAAGTCCACATGAAATAGCCGAGTCCACCACCCAGAGCACTCCCGAGCCTTCCCGAGTTCACCCGATACCCCAGCTCGGGCTTATGCAGTACAAGTGATAGAGGAGCCCTCAGGTAGAAAGTGGTGTAGAGGTGGGGTGGCGGTGGGGTAGGGCTGGGGTAGAGGTGGGGTGGTGTATGGAGGGTAGGGTGGTGTATGGAGGGTAGGGTGGTGTATGGAGGGTAGGGTGGTGTATGGAGGGTAGGGTAGTGTAGGTGTGGGGCAGGGTAGGTGTGGGGTAGGTGTGCGGTAGGTGTGGTGTAGGTGTAGGGGTGGTGTATGGGTGGTGTAGGTGTGAGGTGGGGTAGGGCATGGGTAGGATAGGTGTGGTGTAGGTATGATCTAGCTGTGATGTATGTGTGATGTATGGGTGGTGCAGGGGTGGTACAACGGTGGTGTAAGGATGGTGTAAGAGTGATGTATGGGTGGTGTAGGGGTTGTATAGGGGGGGATGTATGGGTGGTGTAGGGGTATGGGTGGTGTAGGGATGAAGTAGGGGTGGTGTATGGGCGGTGTAGGGGTATGGGTGGTGTAGGGGTGATGTATGGGTGGTGTAGGGGTATGGGTGGTGTAGGGATGATGTATGGGTGGTGTATGGGTGATGTAGGGGTGTTGTAGGGGTGGTGTATGGGTGGTGATGGGGTGGTGTAGTGGTGGTTTAGAGGTTGTATAAGGGTGGTGATGGGGTGGTGTATGGGTAGTGTAGGGGTGGTGATGGGGTGGTGTAGGGGTGATGTAAAGGTGGTGTAAGGGTGGTGACGGGGTGGTGTAGGGGTGGTGTAGGGGTGGTGATGAGGTGGTGATGGGGTGGTGTAGGGGTGGTGTAAAGGTGGTGTAGGAGTGGTAATGGGGTGGTGTAGGGGTGGTGACGGGGTGGTGTAGGGGTGGTGACGGGGTGGTGTAGGGGTGGTGACGGGGTGGTGTAGGGGTGGTGACGGGGTGGTGTAGGAGTGGTAATGGGGTGGTGTAGGGGTGGTGTAGGGGCGGTGATGGGGCGGTGTAAGGGCTGTGGAGTGGGTAGTGTATATGTGGTGCAGTTGTGTGGTGTAGGGAGGGGAGGGAGGTGTACATAAATGTATCCGCCATTCTCCGTGTTGGTGACGGCTTACTCACACCACTACTCACGTGACCCACCCATGACACATGCCTGTCTCACCTCTTTTACAAAGTCATGCAGCGCCGTGAACGTGCGGCGGTTGTTTGTTGACACGTATACCACGTTGGAGTCCTTCCCAATGGCCTGACCGAGCTCAGTGTGGTACACACAGGTCTGAGAATGGAGAACAACCATGACGTCAACTGTAAGACTGCATAGTCCGTTAAAAACAATAACATTTCTCAAATCGAAACACATACCTATATTTGATTCTACATATTCTACGTGCGATACTGGTGCAGTCATTAGGCATTTATTTCTGCCGAGTGGGAATGCTGAGTCAATTTAATAGAACCTGTAACTGTATCAGCATTTCGACATGCACACCAAAATTGATGTTAGATATTTTCACCTGAAATAAGTTAACCACTCATATCAAAAGTTACTTTTCACTAAAGTAAGGTTGATTATAACCAACAATTTCATATATTTATCTTCTTTTTTAATGATAAAAACTCAAAACCATCGGACCAACTTTAACTTGACACTTTATAGTATCCAAGTCCATGCAGCTAAAATTCAAAAACTAATCTCCATTGATAAACTGAACTTTACTTGAGAGACAATATTACTTAGTTGTCGCCAATGTACAAATGGTTGAAGATGATACTTTCTAAGTTTTAATTATTATCCTACCTCCGACTTGATGAGCCAAGCCTCTGTGATGTACTTCTGGTTGTCTGGGATGGAGACGCTATCGCAAACACACAGCACACTCAACAGGTCCAGATAGTGGTAGATCTGTAATAAAAAGGTTAAAAAGACAGTTAGCGAAGTAGTCTCATTGCCTTGAATCTATAGCCGTGTTCACACATGGGCGCTAAGTCGCCTCAACTAGTTCGCCTTGTCTAGTTCGGCTCACATTCGCCGTGTGGACACGACGCTGAGGCGGATTAGGGCTGATTCGCCTCATCTAGTTTGCTTCAAGTAAACCACATCACGAGGTAGTCTATATGACGCGAACTAGCTTAAGTCGGCCCATATTGCCTGTGTGGCGGTAGCGGTTTAGATGAGGCGGATTAAGGACGTCACAGTCGAGACCTGAGTTTGTTCACTTTCCAGTGAATTTGCTCTATGAAACTGCTAGCTGTGCACAGATATTTTTTTCATTATTAATTTTTAAGGTTTCACTGCCCAGCAGAAGTTTTGACCGTTCCAAAACAATACGATTCAGTCGAAACAGATCTAGGTCGAAACCCACACTCTCTCATGCCGACGTCGACTAACCGAAACTGGCGCTGGTTAGTATGGACTTGGTCATGCGCAGATATCGATTTCCGCCTTAAACCACTCCGTGTGTGGACACGACACTAGTTCGCCTCATCTAGTTCGCCTTATCTAGTTCGGCCTAAAGTTGTGTGTGTGAACACGGCTTATAACAGGCAGGGCCATTCCGCCCTTCGAAGGCTTCACACATCTTAGCAAACTCCAACAACTAAAGGACACCTAGTTAAGTTGTATGTTAGTTGGGAGTTTTACATTCTAGCAATATAGAATCGGTATAGTATAAACAAGTAATTCCCTTCCGCACCTTTATACTCGCACGCTATTTTATTCATCACATATTCTTTAAATAAACCCAAAATAATTGTCACCTTGTGTTTGTGTAGAAGAATAACAAAATTGTCGATGTGGGTGTGGGTGATCCTGTCCACAATCTTCCTGTTGTCCTTCACCAGCTCCATCACCATGTGCGCCGCGTTAAGCCCAATGTCTCCCTGCAAAGGGAGGACCACAGATGTAAACTTATTGAAATTGACATTTTTCGCTAAGCATGCGCGGTAGGCTGAAACTCCGGTTGCAGGTAAATATCAGAAGCGTGTATAAAGTCTGTGTGTAAGGAAAGTTAGAATGACCATTGAATACAATGCACACAATGCATATTTTTCAATACAAAAATATAAATAAAATAAGAATAAATTGACTATCAATGTACAATGGTGCCATAGCTTCTTGGCCAGTAATTATAAACACAGGCAGCACCTAAAGTAGCAACTCTAAACATATCTGATAATGAACTTAGATTTATCTTTATTTAAATTTAGAATTATGCGGACGTAAATGAAAGAAAATGACAATTTTATTAAGGTTGCATAGTCCGATGGTTTTGAGTTTCTCTCATTTTCTGAGATAAGCATATTAGGTTTATCATTATAATTTACCTCAGTTTAGTTTGAAGTAACTTTAATTTTAAATAGCAAACGTTTGAGATATTTGAAGTGCAACCATGCTAAATTAATTTTGGCAAGCTAGCCAAAACTCTAACACCAT
Source organism: Branchipolynoe longqiensis (assembly GCA_030323885.1). Taxonomy (NCBI): domain Eukaryota; kingdom Metazoa; phylum Annelida; class Polychaeta; order Phyllodocida; family Polynoidae; genus Branchipolynoe; species Branchipolynoe longqiensis. The sequence continues at coordinate 24,955,952 of CM059197.1, forward strand.
AGGCTTCTGCAGTAACAGGTTCTATTCAATTGCCTCAATATTCCCTTATATGTGACGACAAATGTTTAATAAGTGTATCAGTATCTAAGCTAGACATGTAGAATAAAATTTAGATCATTGTTTTGGTTTTGAGCTTTAATTAAAGTTGCATAGTCCGATGGTTTTGAATTTCTGCAATTTTCTGGGACAAATACATTAAATTGATAATTATAATCTACTTTACGTTAGGTTGAAACAACATTTTCTTTATATGGCCAACTTTGGAGCTATTTGAAGCACACACATGCTAAATTAATTTTGACACCATAGGCTTATGCAATAAAAGGTTCTGTTAAATTGACTCAATACACCCTTCTACGTGTCGACAAATACTTAATAAGTGCACTAGTATCTAAGTTAGACATGTCAAATCAAACATAGGTGAGTGTTTGGTTTTGGAAATGTTATGCTTCATCGGACTATGCAGCTTGAAGAAGAAGTGCCTGAGAAACAAGTATGATTTTTGTTTAGCCTAAAACTTAAAAGCCCCGGGGAGCGCCAAATGTAGGATAGGGTGAATTCAATTTCACAGGAAGTACCAATGTGCTATTTTAACCACACATCACATATTAAAGTATTCAATATGACGGGCTAACACTATGTTAAAGGGGAACACAACAAACACATCTTAAGTCAAATATGGCGATTAAAAGTCTGAGTCAGACATTAGAGAGCCCACAGCAGCAGTCTGACACTAACACCCTCTGCCGCCAGACCCAACTGGTCTCTGCCATATCTCAATGTATGTGAAAACTGATCCTAGAAACCAGCCGGTTATTCATCCTTATGGTAGATCGCTGTCTATATGAACATTCATCATCATCATCATGCTGTCGGTCATGATGCGACAAAGACTGCTTTCATTACTTGACTGCCGCTCTCATTTCATGAAAGCTGCCTGCAAAAGTGTTGAAGTGCTGCTGGCTTTTGCAAGTTACCAGCGGCACTCTCTCGGGGAGCAAATAGAGGTTTCACACCGGCAAGAACATGTCAAGACAGGCTCAAAACTATTTGTCCCTGCAGTGGCTGGTCGGGAGATGTTGGGAGTTCCATACATCAACCGCCCTTAATGCTGCCACAGTGACATGGTTTTCTGTTTAGGGTTTGCTCCCTCCGCCTTCGGTTCTGTCAAGAACCTGTACCACAAGGCAGTGGTTTACAACTCTGCAGGGCAGGGACGTCAAACTCCCTGAGGTATTGCAATACCTGCAATACCTGCATAAACATTCAGTACATACAAATAACTGTGTTTAGAAATAATATGCTGCCTTAATGGCCTTAAACCACGATTCTACACAATTCCAATTCAAATAGCCAAAACCAGTAGAGCTAGTGATTGACAGGTTAGTCAGAATAGCAACTGAAAAATCAGTATTTATTAACAGCCACCACATGGCCAGAAACCACACGGTCCCACTGTTAGTGTTTCGATTGGTGGGCGCAGAGGAGGACCATAAACATTAACACTGGAGGCACACCATGTGACATGAAGCAGGACACCTGCTTCAAATAAGGACAGTGGCAGGGCCAGGTTCTTGGATAGGATCTAAGGTGATGGATATTAGCTTAAAATTGATCAGTAGAGTTTGTTGGTTGTTGGGGTTTTACATCCTGGAAACATCTAAGGTCATATCAGGCCGAGTATCGACTTGTGAGAGTGCGCACTCATGGTGACTTTATAGTGCTGCCCCACTGGGAGACCAGGCCACCAGCACCATGACCTGATATCGCATTCAGTCACATTATCCTAACACTGACTGAGCCAACCAGTCCTTGCCCTAGCCTAATAATGCCGAGTGCCAGGCTAGGAAGCGAGAAGTACAACTATTTAAGTCATCGGTTTGACTCGACTAGACGGACGCTCAACACATTCGGCCATCCCGTCTGGTCTTAGTAGAGTATTAGCACGATTAACACTACATTATCCAACATAGCAATAACAATAACAAATTACCAGCGATCCCTGCTGAAACAAGATATAAAATATAAAATACAGTATGCAATAAAGAACCCTTTCCTACAGAAGGAAAAGAAGTGACATAATTGAAGTATTTAAAATTATGAAAGGTTTTGATAAAATAGATATGAACCATTTTTTCACCTTGAATAAAAGAGAAGGCAGCCGAGGCCATACTCTCAAACTAGTAAAACCCAGAGCCGTTTCAAAATTAAGGCAACACAGTTTCTCAAACAGGATCATAAATACATGGAATAGTCTCCCACAAAATGTTATAGATGCCGGCTCAATAAATTCATTCAAGAACAGATTAGAAAAAGCATGGGCTGATGATCCAGGGAGATTTGACCACTTATTCACCACATGCTACTAATTTATTCCTTGTGTTGCTAATTACTTGCGCTCAAGCAAAAATGAGAGACAAATAAGTATTCACACTTCCTGTCTACCGATCGCTATATCGCTATATCGGAGGTCTGTCATCCGGTTACTACATGGGTAATGGGTAACCAAATATTATTACATGTCACATTTACCCCACAAGTTCCCTAGTCCAATGGATTTGAGTTACTGCCATATTTTTGTAGATAACCATATTAGGTTGATCGTTACAGCTTATCTTATTTGAGTTTGCAGTAGCTTTTATTTTAAATGGCTAAATTTGGAGATATTTTAAATGAAAACATGCTAAATTAATTCCTAATAACGTAATAACCCCTTCTATGCAGCAACTAATGCGTAATAAGTGTATCAGTATCTAAATTAGATTTGTAGACTCACATCTAAATAGGTTAATGTGTTTTGGCTTCGAAAATTTAAGCAAAATACACCTAGCGCGAGTAAGTTATCAAATAGGTCACAAACAATAACTCACCTCATACTGAATCTGACTCTCAAAAAAGTCGATGTGCTTTGCGATGTAAAGTTCGTTTTTGCGCGAGTCTCCCTTCAGATATGTGTAAAGCACGTCATAACACTCAACAACGATGCGCGTCAGGTACCTGCGGAACATAATCAGTTTGTTTGTCGTGGCGTTATGGCTGAACAGGAGAGGTTTTCAAAATATTATTACATTCATTGATTAAGGAGGGACATTTTCAATCACAGTCAATTGGTCTCCCATCATTCCACTGTTCCTTGTGCTATCCTAATAATGCTGAATGTCAGACTAAGTAGCGGCAAGTTTATTTAAATTCTTATGTCACTTGTTTGACTCCATGGTGTCCAGAAGCCATGGTGTCAGAATTTTGGCATACTTGCCTAAATTAATTGTGCATGCTTACACTTTGAAATATCTCCAAAGTTAGCCATTTTAAAGCAAAATTACTTCAAACAAATGTACGGTACATTATAACAATCAACCTAATATATGTATCTCAGAAAATGACAGAAACTCAAAACCATCGGACTATGCAACTTTAAGACTATTTTATTTATGGGGCTGAGTTATTATACTAAATATGGCTTAAGCCCCAGTCACACATAGCCGGACGAGCCCCGGATTTTGAGCCCGGACCACCCACGGACCAATGGCCCGGACTGTCCCGGACCGCCACGGATAAAATCACTGTTTTCATCGATTTTTGCCTCGCAGTCACACTTTCCCGGATGAGCCCCGGACGAGCCCCGGACCACCCCCGGACTGGGCCGGACCGGCCCCAGACGAGGCTGGACCACCCCCCAACTGCCCCGGACCACCCCGGATCACCCCCGGACTATCCCGGATCACCCCCAGTCGTACGGGGGCAGTCCGGGAGTGGTCCGTGGCTAGGCCGGGGGTACTCCTGGATAGTCCGGGGATGGTCCGGGTCAAACCATGGCTCAAAATGACCCCGGACCACCCCCGGACAGGCCCGGTCCACCCCCGAAATACTCGGACCACCCCCGGACCACCCCCAGATCAGGCCGGATTGAGCCCGGATCGCAAAATCCCCCGGACCGCCCCGGATGTTTGAAACATTTAAAAACATCCGGGGCTGACCCCGGACAGCGCCGGACGAGCTACGGATCAGGCCGGATCAGGGGGTGTCGGCACGGACGAGCCGTGGATCACCCCGGATCGCCCCGGACCACCCCGGATGGCAGTCCGGGGCTCGTCCGGCCCCTGATCCGGGTATGTGTGACTGGGGCTTTAGCACTTACACCTGATCCTGTGCTCCTCGCATTGGTACTTGCAGCATGGATACCAAGAGTTCAACGACCTGGAAACAGGATAAGAAACCAAGATGATAATTAACAACACCAGGTTCTCAATTAAAGATCATAGTGTGCTGTGTTCAATAGACCTTTTCCACAGAGCATGCTGCACAGTGAGCTGCTATGCATAATACCGGTCTTTAGGATATATTGGTGGTGGAAACCCTCTATAAGGCTTTTTCCACAGAGCATGCTGTACAGTGAGCCGCTACGCAAAATGCTAATCTTTAGGATAGATTGGTGGTGGAAATCCTCTCTCATGCCTTTTCCACAGTGAGCTGCTAAGCACAATACTATTTCTTGTCACTATCATCAAAGTTGGTGGTGGAAACTGTCTATAGCATTCGGGATTCGGCGTCAGTTACTCAGTCAATGTCAAGGTCATGAGTTGCTTGTGTATTCGCACAGACCCAATTATTTGGCGTGGTCCCTCTTTGACTGTCATGAAACGCGCAGAACCAGTTGAGGCCACATTCACATTTAAAATATATATATATTACTACACTGAACTGTCTACTTTGCTGCCCGACACAGCAGTGTGGCAGTGAAGAAAGGAGGAATTGCTCAAAGGGATATCATTTGGTATAATTCACAACACGACACATGACTACGTAGTATGGAATTTATTACGGAGTCTAAACAAAGTTAAGTAAAGCAGATATGAGGATTAGAGTCAATTAGAGGCACAGTGAAGTCAGGACGAGTCAGTGCAATGGGTAGGTCTGACGGTAAGTTCAATCCTGCACGACCCGGCACACTCAACCCTTAAAACCTTAAAAGTCTATTGGTGTAGGGTTGGGTGGGTCAGTGAAGAAAGAGGGGAGGAGGGGGGCGGGGGGGAGGTGGGGGCGGCCCGGCGTCAGGATGTGAAGTGCCAGTCTGGCGGGGCGGAAGGAGGAGGAAGGGAAGGGGGGGGGGGGGGGGGGGGGGTGGGGGGGGGGGGGGGCAGAGTCAGGGACATCAGTAAAGGGAGCCCAGAGTGTCCTGTGTCGAGGTGAATTACCCACATTGCCCTAAGCAACATGCCCAATTGACTTGCCTACTTGGGTGGCACAGTGCTGTGGCACAGTGCTGTGGCAGCAGCAAACATATTGTATGAATGGCTATTAATTTATAGTACTTTTGTATTTTGTAATTGGTTTGGGGTAATAGTTAACTGGGAAATTAGTGGCAGTGTTGTGGTAATCGGTAAATGGAATATTACTGATACAGTAGTGTGGTAAGAGTTAAATGAAATATTTAATGATACATTACTGGGGTAATAATTAAATGGAATATTAATGATACATTACTGGGGTAATAGTTAAATGAAATATTACTGATACAGTACTATAGCAATAGTTAAATGGAATGTTACTGATACAGTATTGTGGTAATAGTTAAATGGAATATTAAATGATACATTACTGGGGTAATAGTTAATAGAATATTAATGGTATAGGACTGGGGTAATAGTTCAATGAAATATTACTGACACAGTACTATAGCAATAGCTAAATGGAATATTACTGATACAGTATTGTGGTAATAGTTAAATGAAATATTTAATGATACATTACTGGGGTAATGGTTAATAGAATATTAATGGCATAGGAGTTGGGTAATAGTTAAATGAAATATTAATGATACAGTACTATAGCAATAGTTAAATGGAATATTACTGATACAGTATTGTGGTAATAGTTAAATGGAATATTAAATGATACATTACTGGGGTAATAATAGTTAATAGAATATTAATGGTATAGGATTGGGGTAATAGTTAAATGAAATATTAATGATACAATACTATAGCAATAGTTAAATGGAATGTTACTGATACAGTAGTGTGGTAATAGTTAAATGGAATATTAAATGATACATTACTGGGGTAATAGTTCAATGGAATATTAATTATACAGTACTGGCATAATAGTTAAATGGAATATTAATGATACAGAACTATAGCAATAGTTAAATGGAATATTAATGCCACAGTATTGTGGTAATAGTTAAATGGAATATTTAATCATACATTACTGGGGTAATAATTAAATGGAATATTAATGATACATTACTGGGGTAATAGTTAAATGAAATATTAACGATACAGTACTATAGCAATAGTTAACTGGAATATTTAATGATATATTACTGGGATAATAGTTAATAGAATATTAATGGTATAGGACTGGGGTAATAGTTCAATGAAATATTAATGATACAGTACTATAGCAATAGCTAAATGGAATATTATTGATACAGTATTGTGGTAATAGTTAAATGAAATATTTAATGATACATTACTGGGGTAATAATAGTTGATAGAATATTAATGGTATAGGAGTTGGGTAATAGTTAAATGAAATATTACTGATACAGTACTATAGCAATAGTTAAATGGAATGTTACTGATACAGTAGTGTGGTAATAGTTAAATGGAATATTAAATGATACATTACTGGGGTAATAGTTCAATGGAATATTAATTATACAGTACTGGCGTAATAGTTAAATGGAATATTAATGATACAGAACTATAGCAATAGTTAATACAGTACTGTCGCAATAGACACATGGAATATCAATGATACAGTACTGAGGTCGTAGTTGAATGGAATAATTAATTGTACATTACTGTAGCAATAGCTAAAGATATAGTAGAATAGTGAAGTGCACTGGCATGAGTTTGTGGCCGTGATTCAGACTGACCCTGAGGTTCCTGAGCAGCTTCTGCCGCATCTTACAATCCTCGCCATTCACCAGCATCCAGTGCTTGATCTCAGTCAGAACCATCACGATCTCGTTGGTGATCTTTGGCGTAAGCTGCAGGCCATTGCGTTTCTGCAGACACAGAGAAATGGAAGTTGCGCATTATTAAAGATATGCAGAGACCGTACACATGTGAAGATATGGAATTCAAGGCTATTTCAAGGCTTTTCAAGGCTATTTTTGATAGAAATTCAAGACTATTTTCATTTGGATTTAGTCCGAAATCGGCATTCGGAACGGCAATTTCAAAATAATTTAGATCAATGGGGGCAGTTTAATGGAATTCAAGACTTTTCAAGACTAATTACCCAAAATAGGTTAAATTCAAAGCTTTTGAAGCCCTTGAAATGGGGGAAATGAATTTCACATTATCCTGACACTGAGCTAACCAGTTCTTGCCCTATGCTATTATTGCCGAGCGCCAAGCTAGGAAGCGACATGTATCAATTTTTTAAGTCATTGGTTTGACTCGACCGGGAATGGAACTCCCGATCTCGTACACATGAGGCCTGCGCTCTATCGATTCGCCCACCGCGTCCGGTGTCGGCCACTGAGATGACCTTGGTAGTATACCTTATCAACATCTGTATGACTGTGTGATGCCATGACGACTTGTAAAAATGACTGCTATGCTATGCTGACCTCTGAGATGACATTGCATTGAGCTGTACTGACCTCAGTGATGACCTTCTGTATAAAGGGCACCATGCCCGCCATGTAGTAGAAGACTTCGATGTTCTCGTCCTCCACCTTCTGCAACGTGAAGGCATCGTCGTACTGCATCTCGTCCGACATGCTGACCTGTCAAGAACATCACAGTTTCGCTGCTCACTTAAAACTGGATAGTCCGATGAAATATCAAATTTTCAAAACCAAACCAATTATCTAGATTTGATTTTACATATCTAACTTAGATACTGATGCACTTATTAAGTATTTGTTTCTGCGTAGAAGGCAACACTGAGTCAATTTAACAGAACCTGTCACTGCAGAAGTCTATGGTGTCAGAGTTTGGCAAGCTTGCCAAAACTAATTTTCCATGTTTGCACTCAAAATATCTCAAAAGTTTACCATTTAAAATAAAAGTAACTTTGAACTAATGTAAAGTAGATCTACTAGTGATCGATCTAATATATTTATCTCAGAAAAATACAGAAATTCAAAACCATCGGACTATGCAACTTTAAAGTTCCATGAAAGCATATCTTTGGAAGTGAAGCTCTTTTCTAGATTTAAACCTGAATATCCAACTTAAATACTAGTGCACTCATTAATAATTTCTTTGGGGTTTTAACCCTTAGGAGCGCCAAAACTCGCTGGTTTTGGTATGCATATCATGACCTAATTAACATGGCGATGACATATTCCACTGAAGCTGGTACACAGACAAATTATTTTGCATGATTCTACTTTAAAGGTCTCCAAAGTTGGTAAATTATTAAAAAGAACTCACTCCAAACTAAAATGACCAAGCTATGATGGTCAACCTGATACATTATTGTGGGGGTATTTTAGCAACTGGCTACCTTTCTATGTGGCTGCTTGTCAGAGAGGTCAGTGCAGACTACTACACTTGTCTCCATATAAGTGTACGTCTTTTATATGATTTATGTCCATAAGTCAGTTAATGCTTACAATTAGACACATACAGGCAATACCCTGATATCAGATAGGTTCACAACCCCTACCATACAGTTTGTACAGGATCCTGGCCATAGCAACTAGTGTTGCCAGCACCATGACATGATATCCCACTCAGTCACATTATCCTGACATTGAGCTAACCAGTCCTTGCCATATCCTATTAATGCCAAGCGCCAGGCTATGTAGCAACAAGTATCGATGTTGTACGTCATTGGTTTGACTCGACCGGGAATTGAACTCCTGATCTCCCGCACGGAAGGCCTGCACTCTACCGATTCGGCCACCACACCCGGTCAAAACCGAAATAGCCCACCATACCGCTCCCGTTAACATAAAAGGATCCCACCCCTGTCCTCCCTCCCCCCCCCCCCAAGCTAGATCACACCCCTAAAGGCTCCAGCTAAAGTTGCATGGTCCGATGAAATATAATTTTGTCAAAATTAAAACAACTACATACATTTGGTCCTATATATCCAACTTAGATACTAGTGCATTAGCTAATGATTTGGGACAGCATATACAGAATAACCTGTGAATTTATAACCTCACCCCTTTGGACACTCACTTTGAAACACATTATGCAGGGAGGCCATTAACCAATTAGGTCAATCTCGTGACCTCATTAGCTTCCCCAGACCAAGTAGGCCTACTGTGCAGGGCATAGAAGGGAAGGGGAAATGAGGTGGATGCTGCCCCTCCCCTCCATGTTGGATATTCAGTGCTGTTTGGTCAATTCTATAAATATAATTAATCAATTTGGGTAATTTAAATTTTGAAAATTTTACATTTGTCAATTAAAATTGCATCTGCCATCGGGACTATGTATGGTATGAGGGAGGATGAGACATGGATGACATAACAGTAAATAATAACAAAGCAATAATATGTACATGAGAAATGCAAGCAGTACGCATATCCTTGGTGGTCTAAATGTATGTGAGCATGCGTATGCAAGTGTTCTGCGCGCATCCGTTTGAAATTTGTCAGTCACACGGTATATAAAAGGAAAACGTTTTTTTGTTATTGAATGTAAAAAGGAGTAACCATATTGAGTGAGATATGTGCATTTGAAAGGTTTTGACTTTCAGATCTTTTGTATTAGCTAATGCAGCAGCCGTTCCATGCTGGCCACATCAGCGGGGCCTGAACATTAATAGTTTGATGGGATCCGCCGCAAATACACAGGTTTCCGGTTTTAATGCGATGATGGCAGCAGCCGTTCTGGTTGTGCCGATGCATTATCATTTGGACGGGATCCATCGCAAATGCGCCAGGTTCGCGCTTAATGCTATGATGGCAGCAACCATATTCTACGATCCAGCCGGACCTGAGCATTAATGGCTTGTCAGGTTCCGCCGCAAATTCATAGAGCTCCAGGTTTAATGCTATGATGGCAGCAACTGTTCTGGTCATGCGTTATCATTTGGACGGGATCCATCGCAAATGCATCACGTTCTGTGCTTAACGTTATGATGGCAGTATCCGTTTCGGAGCGTATGTGCCGGCAGACGGCTCGGGATCGCAGAGCGTGCAGTTCATCATAGGTGAGTGTAAAAACTGATATGGCACTATGACCCCAGGCTGTCCTCCGAAGCATACGCTGTGGAACGGCGCATATGCGATGGATCCCATCTAAATGATAACACATAGGCACGACCAGAACAGCTGCTGCAATCATAGCATTAAACCCAGAAACCTGCGCAAATGTGGCAGATCCCTTCAAACAATTAATGCTCAGGCCCGGCTGAATCATAGAATGTGCAGTTTGGTGGGTGGTTGCATGGTTTGATGTTTTGAAATTTCTGCCATTGGGACGATGTCAATCATATACCGATGTATATGTGATGTTGGATATTCTATGCTAATTGGTCAATTCGATAGATATTGTCATGGGGGGTGATGAAAATCGGAAATATTACACCTAGAGCGGGACTCAAACCCACATCTCTTTGCATTCCGGGCCAGTGCGCTAACCATTACACCACCTAGGCTCCCTGATATCACCATACTGCCCACGCCTACCTGTCTATGTGGTTACTTGCCTGAGAGGTCAGTGCACACTACTACACTCGTCCCCCTGGAATTGTAAGTCTTTTAATGCTTACAACTACATACATACAGGCAATGCACTTACACATACATACACAGGGCAGGTTCAACAACCATACAGCGCATAGCATGTATAGGATCTTGGTCATGGCACCAGTGTCATGGGGGGGGTGATGAAAATGGGAAATATTGCGCCTAGAGCGGGACTCGAACCCACATCTCTTTGCATTCTGGGCCAGTGTGCTAACCATCACACCACCTAGGCTCCCTGATATCACCATACTGCCCACGCCTACCTGTCTATGTGGTTACTTGCCTGAGAGGTCAGTGCAGACTACTACACTATAAATCAAATTAACCTTTCTACAAAATAATATTTGGTTAAAAACCGTAGTGCCACGGGCCTATGGCACCAATCCGTTCCCAGAATGTTCACACCCCAAACAGAAATATCTACCTATACCCCTGTCAGGTTCCAGGATTAGTAGGTCATCTCACATCACGTGGTCAACGCAAGATGGTCATAGCCACAGGACGTTTGGTAAGCTTGTCGAAATTATTTTGGGTTCTTTCAGCTCAAATTGCTTCAAAACTAGTCATTTTTCATCAAAATGACTCCGACTAATGATTAGTAGCTCATAATGATCAATTTGATATATTTATCTAAAAAAAATGAGACAAAAATTCAAACGCCATTGGACCATGCAACTTTAAACCAGTGCGGCAAGGAGCTCGGAAGTGACGTCAGGCGTCAGTTTGTGCAGTGACCTGTCTGAGCGGCGCCGTGGTCCAGTGTAGGCCAGCCATTGACATGTCGCTGCTTTCGTTCCTGGCCATCTGCTGCCTGGCGTACTCGTTGGGCGACGCATGCAGCCAGCTGTTCGTCACCACATGTTCGATCCGACAGAACGTCTCGAACTCGATCTGGTCCTTCTCCTACGGACAAGTGCGAGGTGAGCACAACGAGCAAATTTGCGTAACCTGATGGTTTGGTGATAATGGTGGTGGTGGTGGTGGTGGTGGGCAAGCATGTTCTGCATTGAAAACAAGTGCCCAAATCGAGAGGGTTTCTTTTGGGGGTGGGGGGGAAATGGTTTTTATTCCTCTGAAGACATCTTTTTGGTCAGCTAGTTACGCAAAAACATTCTTGGATTTAGACACGAGGTCATACAAATGCTCACGATGCATCCGTATAATGGTATACCGTACTATACGTCACAGTATTTACAATTAACAACTCACTGGCGAGATTTGGCAACGTCTTCTAGTTATATATTTGCATACGTTTAATTACAAGTCTATATTGCAATACAACAAAGCATCTATACCATGTGGTGAACATAATATACAACACTTATAGCTTACAGCTCACTTGTTTGTCAATGGTAGGGTATTGGGTTAGGCTCTGTTCTTATAAAATAGGACCTAATCGGAATATCAAAAATAGAAAGAATAGAAGAGAAGTTTTAAATAATTTTAAAATGTATTTAAGTCCTGTATTAAGTCAGAGACTGTTGTTGGATTGTTATTAGGAATTAGACACTAAGTCCTGGCAACATTGTTTGTTGGAGTTTTATGTCCTGGCAACATCAAAGGTCATATCAGGACGGGTACCGACTTGTGACAGTGCACACTAATGGTGACTTTATAGTGCTGCCCCATTGGGAAATCAGGCAGCAGGTACCATGACCCAATATCCCACTCAGTCACAATATCCTGACACTGAGCTAACCAGGCCTTGCCCAATCCTATTCATGCCAAGAGGCAGGCTAGGAAGTGACAAGTATCAATTTTATAAGTATTGGTTTGACTCGACTGGGAATCAAACTCCGGATCTCCAGCACGCGAGGCCCGCACTCTACCGATTCGGCCACCGCTCCCGGTGCCAGAACTAGGTCAGCTTGACCTGACTGACCTTGATGACCGGATGCAGCCGGAACACCGTGGCCGGGTCGGTGTGGTCCGCCGTGAGAGAGATGTCCTTGTCCTTGGGGGAAACCCTCATGTACATCCGGGTCGTCAGGTGCTTCAGCCGACACTGCTGCTCCCAGCGCAGCACGCCACCTGCAAGGGGAACGTGGAACCAAAATATGAACTCTACATGCTTGCATATTGCCATAAGATAGCGTGTACTACATAACGGAAGGTGCGGATAGGGTACCAGATGGGTGTTAACACCTAAATCTGAGTACTAAAGGCTACTGTTGGATTGTGGACATTAAGGTAAACCTGTAAGCAAGGTACCGTACTGTTTAACCGGGTCCCTGCACCTCCTCATATCCGGGTTGGTGCCAGTCTGATATCAGTTTTATCACGATGCAGGAAGTCACCATCATTTGCAATGGATACCATCAGCACACAGATCGCGTGACCAGCACCATTTGGGTGTTCAATGAGAGTGGTAAACACACCGTTGATTGGTCCTTCCTCCATCTCGACCATCCAATAGGTGATGGCTGATGAGGACGGGAACAAAGTCTTGGGGTTATTTGGGGTCATCTGCCGGATGCGCAGGTGAACTGGAAACGAGAAAAAAAATCATTGATCGGACCTGAAAACAACTATCACATTCCTTTATACACAATTGGATTTCTTGGACCAAGCAAAGGTCATTCAGCCGGAGTGACCTTTCTCAGCTGTTAGAGTGGCGTGGCTCAGGGAATAGTTACATGATTGGATGGGCTTGCTCTATCAAACAGAATTGAAATAGATTTACATACATACAGGCAATGTGCAGACTACTACACTATAGTAGTAGTCTGCACATAGTAAGTTATACTACTTACTATGTGCTATGATGGCAGCAACCATATTCTACGATCCATAGAAATGCTATGGATCGCAATATTGCCATCATAGCAATATTGCGATCCATAGATGGAGGTATTTGAAGTGAAAACATTCAAAATCACTCTTTTGCGTACATACCAAAATGATGGGCAGCATAAGCTTCAGTAGTAACATGTTCTATTAAACTGACTTCGCATTTCCTTTCATGCAGCAACAATGTTTAAGAAGTGCACAAGTCTTAAGTTGGACCTGGAGGATTACATCTAGCTAAATGTTTTGGTTTTGAAACATCAGACTGTGCAGGTTTAGTAATTGTATACTCACGCTCTTCAGTTACGGTGTCGTCAAAAAGTCCCTCAACACAGAGATAGGCCTCGATCTCTTTGTGGAAAAGACGGATAGGAACGCCCGCCTGTCGACAACAGAGATGTGTATGTGAACAGGCGGTGAGTGGCTGATGATGGTCAGTTTATCCCAGATTTATCCCATTTGCGCAAAATCTTCTACAGCACAAGACTCTATATCTATAGCATATACACTATTACTAATGTTGGCCATGGTGAAATACAAGTTGAATCCAAAATAATAATTGTATTCCCAATTTCTGCAATAATGAAAATATAATTAATTTGGCAATTCTGGGGCCAAATTTTAGTATAGGAAGATTACATGGTGATATTTAAAATGTAATTTGATAAACAAATGGTCAGTTTTGAAATGTAAATCTATGGATAGGTTGTTTTCTAATATTTCTTTTGGCTGTCATTATGAATAATGTTTTTAAATGGTGTGATGCCATGATAATTTACGAAGGCGGAGTCATAAAGTGAATAGTGGTAAAATTCTTTAATCAGAACGGGATGGGGTTAGCTCTTAAGCAGGCATTCCTTACACGTGGTATGCGGTATGCGGCATGCAGTATGCGAATGGCAGCATTCCTTACATGTGGCATCCGGCATGCGGCACACGACTGGCTATATTCCTACCTTTATAATTACCAAATTATAGATAAGTATTCATATTTTTGTGGCTCTGGTAGCATTTTTACCAACCCAAACCCCCACCACCACCACTACCATATCCGTTCCGTAATGCTCCATCGCCTCTCCTCGTTAAACTAATGGACAAGTGCGACTGACTGAACCCCACCACTACCATGTTTCCACTCAGCACCCCTGTGTGAGACCGTTCCGTAATGCTCAGTCGCCTCTCCTAGTGTTAAACTATTGGACACATCAGACTCAGGTTTCTATTCGCACCCTGCGTGCCGCATACCGCATGCCGCACCGATCACTACAGGGACCGATCGGAAAATGCATTCGCATTCGCATTCACATACCGCATACCGCATGTAAGGAATGTAGCCCATAGGCTTCAAGGCGTTTCGATTTTTTGTCGCATTCGCATACTGCATACCGCGTGTAAGGAATGTGCCCTTTAATTCTATAAGGACAGTTCAGATAGGCTAGGAATCAATCACTATGTTCATGTCTACATGCAGTTGTGCCAAATGTTATTTCTCATTTCCAGGTAACAAGTGGGTGGAACCCGAACCCTCAAACTGAATAGGTGTAGCATTGACTGCAGCCGGGCGGGTTGTGGTGGTTTGAACGAGACGGGGATTGAACTCGTGACCGATTTGGCGGGAATCAAAGCCGGTCGAGTCAGGTTGGATAGCCCTAGCGGTAGTGGTGGAGTTGGTCGTAATGCGAAGCATTTCGTTTGATGCGAGGGGAGGGAGAGCGACTCACCCGGCCCTGAGCGACTCACCCCCCCCTCCTGCCACTGCTCACCTCCCCCCGCCCCTGAGCGACTCACCCCCGCCACTGCTCACCTCCCCCCGGCCCTGAGCGACTCACCCCCCTCCTGCCTCTGCTCACTTCCCCCCTTATAAGGCCGCCCGCCGGCCTCCCTCAGGCACTCAGCCTCCAGCCGCCTTCCAGCTCTCTTCTTGGGATTCTTCACCTCGGGCCGCTGCATCCCCTCGGACCGCTCCAGGATGCCCAGACACGGCAAAGGCACGGGCCGCCACAGCCCCCGGGCGACCGCCCTGGCCGCGCCGGGACCATCCTCGGGCGCGCCGGGAGGCGCGTCGGCCTCCTCGGCCCCGGCCTCTCCGTCGGCACCCTCGGGCACCGAGATAACTCAGGTTCTCAAGGCTCTCCTCGACCTTCGGGCCCTCCAGCGCGCCACCACCGCCGCCCTCCACGCACGCCTGGACGCCATCGAATCGAGGAGAGCCCGAGGGCAACCCTCTTGCACCACGCCACCGCCCGCCCCGAGGCGGACGGCGTACGGCACACCGCCCATCCCAGCACCTCGGGCACACGCCCCCACGGAGGCGCGCCCTCCCCCGCCGCCTCAAGCACCGCGCGGCAGCCGTCTCACCGCCGCGCCCGAGGGGACGCCCCCGCCCGCCCCGAGGAGGGGGCCGCCGCATCAAGCACCACGGAAGGGACCCCGGACACTGCCGCGGCCACGCCGGCCCCCTCCTCGGGCACGCCGGGAGGCGCCTCGCCCAGCTCGGCCCCGGGTCCCTCCCCGGCGCCGCGGGACCAGCCCTCGGGCGCCGAGGCTGCCCTCCGACACATCACGGCCCGTCGGCTTCGGACGACGTACAGCCCACCGCCCGTCACATCACCTCGGGCACACCTCACCAGGGGAGCGCACCCACCCCCCCCCACCACCTCAAGCACCGCCCCGGGGGGCACAGACCCCGGCCGCCTCGGCGGATTTTTGATCCGCCGGCCCCCCCTCGGCCGGCCCAGGGGGGCCCTCTCCGGCGCCTCACAACCACCTCGAAGCCGACAACCTCCTCACCCTCAGACCACAGCCCAGCCCAGCCTGCCCGAGGCGCGGCCAGACCGCCGCCACGGCACTGCCGACCTCATCGGCAACCACCTCCCAGTCGGGCCCCAGCGCCCCCTCAGTAAGGCTCCCATCACCGCCCAGCACCAGTCGCCCATCACGGACCACAGCCCAGCCCAGCCTCACGAGGAACCCTCAGACCAGAGCCCAGCCCAGCCCAGTTTGCCCGAGGCGCGGCCTGACCGCCGCCCCGGCACTGCCGACCTCATCGGCAACCACCTCCCAGTCGGGCCCCAGCGCCCCCTCAGTAAGGCTCCCATCGCCGCCCAGCGCCAGTCGCCCATCACCGACCACAGCCCAGCCCAGCCTCGCGAGGAACCCTCAGACTACAGCCCAGCCCAGCCCAGCTTGCCCGAGGCGCGGCCTGACCGCCGCCTCGGCACTGCCGACCTCATCGGCAACCACCTCCCAGTCGGGCCCCAGCGCCCCCTCAGTAAGGCTCCCATCGCCGCCCAGCGCCAGTCGCCCATCACGGACCACAGCCCAGCCCAGCCTCACGAGGAACCCTCAGACCACAGCCCAGCCCAGCCCAGTTTGCCCGAGGCGCGGCCTGACCGCCGCCTCGGCACTGCCGACCTCATCGGCAACCACCTCCCAGTCGGGCCCCAGCGCCCCCTCAGTAAGGCTCCCATCGCCGCCCAGCGCCAGTCGCCCATCACGGACCACAGCCCAGCCCAGCCTCACGAGGAACCCTCAGACCACAGCCCAGCCTCAGACCACAGCCCAGCCCAGCCTCACAGGAACCCTCTGCCGACATCACATCTCAGGAGCGGGCCCCCCCTTTTTTGGCCGCCCGCTCCCCCTCCACGTAGGCCCCGGACCCTCCTCTCACCCAGGCCTGCCTATCCGGGCCCCCGCCTCGGGCGCCCCGCGCCCCCGCCTCGGGCGCGCCTCGAGCCCTCTCCTTACTCTTTGGCGGAGGGCTCCTCGGCCCCCCCTCTACCAGAACTCTGACACTGCTCCTTATGAGCCCCTCACTATTTATCCTCTGCTCCTCATGAGCCCCTGACTCTTTGCTCCTCGCGAGCCCCCTGCTCCTCATGAGCCCCCTGTATTGCTCTGCCTCCTCAGCCTGTTTACCTCCTCAGTTACCCTGTTTGTACCTTACTTTGTCATTTATTGTTATTTCACTGTTTCTCTGTATGTTGCCCGAGGCGTCACAATAAACGCCTCAGTTTTCCCACCTCCGCCTCTGTTCTTCCTTCTCGCGCATCGGTCGTAATGCGAAGCATTTCGTTTGATGCGAGGGGAGGGAGAGCGACTCACCCGGCCCTGAGCGACTCACCCCCCCCTCCTGCCACTGCTCACCTCCCCCCGCCCCTGAGCGACTCACCCCCGCCACTGCTCACCTCCCCCCGGCCCTGAGCGACTCACCCCCCTCCTGCCTCTGCTCACTTCCCCCCTTATAAGGCCGCCCGCCGGCCTCCCTCAGGCACTCAGCCTCCAGCCGCCTTCCAGCTCTCTGCCCCTTCTTCTTCTCCACCCACCCACCCAACTCTCCCTCCTCTACCCTCCCCCCTCTGCGGCGGAGGGCTCCTCGGCCCCCCCCTCTACCAGAACTCTGACACTGCTCCTTATGAGCCCCTCACTATTTATCCTCTGCTCCTCATGAGCCCCTGACTCTTTGCTCCTCGCGAGCCCCCTGCTCCTCATGAGCCCCCTGTATTGCTCTGCCTCCTCAGCCTGTTTACCTCCTCAGTTACCCTGTTTGTACCTTACTTTGTCATTTATTGTTATTTCACTGTTTCTCTGTATGTTGCCCGAGGCGTCACAATAAACGCCTCAGTTTTCCCACCTCCGCCTCTGTTCTTCCTTCTCGCGCATCACTGGTCTCTAAGCTAGGTGGCGCCACCTATAGCCTCGTTATGCAGGGTTCTCCACCCCGTAAATTACCCATGTTACGAATAACATGCACAATTATTAAATCCATTGGATATAAATATTTGCTTAATATATATAGATTATTATAATAGAAAAAACTATCATCAAGAGATCATATTTAAAAATTAAAAGACCACAAAGAAAAAATAATCGATATTCATTAGCCAGGGATGAAAGTGTTCTCCGGGAAAAAAAGCGGAAATGCTGAAATTCTCCCATAGGTTTAGCATTGGCAGGGAATCGCTGAAAATTCCCGGAAGTCGGGTTTCATACATATTGGTATACGCTGATAGTACTGCGGCGTTTGAACCCATTAGTATTATACGCTGCTAGTGCTGCGGCGTCTGCACCACATATTAGTATACGCTGATGGTGCTGCAGCGTGAAACAATGTATTTGTTGGTTGTTGGAGTTTTACATCCTGGCAACATCTAAGGTCATATCAGGAGGGGGGTATGGTATTAGTATACACTTATAGCTACAGGAAAAATCCCGGAAATCCGCGAAATCGCGGAGATCTTTCATCCCTGATTAGCTAAACAATTAATATTTTATTTTGCTTACACATTGTATTTCGACCAATATATGGCTATGTTTCACTTTCCACAGAAATGATGAAGGGGTTGTTCTGTAAATTGGCATAACTTTCTCTTTTACTGGTAATTGATTTGCTTACTTTTGGTCTCAATTTCTTTCTGTTGAATTTAGAAAATAACAATGCAATATTGCGAATGTTTGTTTGTTTGTTGTTGTTTTACGTCCTACAACTTGTGACACTTGTGACACTGTGCACTCATGGCGACTTTATAGTGCTGTCCCACTGGGAAACCAGGCCGCCGGCACCATGAGTTAGTACCCCACTCAGTCACATTATCCTGACACTGAGCACACCAGTCCTTGCCCTGTCCTCATAATGCCGAGCGCCTGGCTAGGAAGCGACAAGTATCAATTTTTATGTCATTGGTTTGACTCGACCAGGGTTCGAACCCACGACCCCACGATCTACTAACACGGGAGACGGGCACCCTAACTCATTCAGCCACCCCGTCTGGTCGCAATATTGCGATGTTCTATACTAGAGTTCGGAAGTGGAAAGACATGATAGAAAGGTGACATCGACCCAGCTTGAAAATGCACTCAAGACTACTTCAACTCCAGAGCCTACCTCAACTTCAACCGCTACCACATACCTTCTAACAGTAACTTTCTAACTATATTGCTACAACTTTTATTTAGTGTGCAAACGTATTTGTTATTACTAGGGAGGGAAGATCAGTGCCTCGGCACTGACATATGATTCAAAGGATTCAAATTACTTCTTTTTCTAACCAATAGAGGGAGTCCACGTGACGTCAACACTCAGTGATCAGCCATCTTGGATTACACTTATGTCACCCCTTGTCTTATACCAAGAAAACTACGGCCACCTCTGGGCCTACTAGTCGGCGGCCGCCGAAGTATGTGGCGCCACCTAGTGGGTACTGCCCAAACCTTTCTACTTCCTTGACAGAGCATCCAATGTGTCAACATACTGTGCTTTCGCAACGACGTGAGGCTACATGATTAAAAAAAGTACTTCCCCTCCATCAAAAAACCCTTTTCCCCAAACTTTTGAGGCCAAACTGCTCAAAATGTGACAAATAAACCAACAAATCGGTAAATAAACACAATGTAAACAGTTGCAAGTCTTTCATATGTAATGGCCGCCGGATGTTGTCTCGTCACGTCATTACACCCCCTCTATATATACCTCCCCCGAATAAGTTAAGATTTCAGCTATAAAACAATTATTGAAAACCCATTCAGGGACGGTCCATAAATTTCAACAGGTTTCACAAACCTAACAAGGTTAGAGTAATGTCTTACCCCACCCCAACTCCCCTTCCCCTAATCCTAACATAAAAACATTGAATTGATTGATCAAATGTGAGCGGTGTTATAACCCGAAGAGCAACCCGAAGATGGCCTTTACCATTCCGAACATTGTTTGGATTGTAAATATTTACAGATCATCCCTAAGAAAGGCATGTTTCAATAATAACAGAAAAAGTGGCGTTCTCTGTGGCGGAGTGGTTAGAGTGTCTGACTTTTTTCTAGGTCAGACTCCTAATCTGAGGGTCGGCGGTTCGATTCCCCCGTGCCCCCAGCTCTGCCAATTTGGATTTCCACCGCTGTGTATAACTTACAGCGTCATCAAAGGCCGGTTGCTCTCATACCATGTCTATGTGGTGTGGGAGGTTAAAAATCCCTTGGGTCGGTAAAAGTGTAGGCCCGGGCTTTCTATCGACCAGCAGTGGAATGAGGAAGACCAGTCATCTATGACTGAAATTTCCGCTGCTTAAACAACTAATGAACCAAAAAAAACTATTTTTGTTAATCAAACTTAGGGAGCATATTCCTTGAGGTCGCAGTATAGCACATAGTAGTTTGAATAATTGCACCCAAAGTAATACAACAATCTCCAGCTAGAGGACCATATCATAACTCATTTGCTGATTACCTTGATGAGTTCATGGTTGTCCCTCTCAGGCTTGTAGCGTCGGTACACCGTGAATCCCGACTGCAGCACCGACAAGTTTAGCTGGTAGCTGGAACCGAAATATAGATTGTAATTAAATCCCATAGAATTACTTGTTATTTAACTCACAAACTGGGCCGGAATGTTCAGCAACTTGTCCAGTTAATTAAAGGGGTCAATCATCATGTTGACCATTTCCTTATTCGTACATAGTGCTGATTGACTAGATTAAGTCACAAGACACATCTAAGGCCGAATGGCGATGTAGGGTGGGGGAGGTTTGTAGGTCAGTGAAGTTCGTATCTGCCGCTTGACGCGTGGTGGGTATCCGGCTCCCCTCAACGAATCAACCACAAATCGGAAATTATGCGCCAATTGACGAGACTAAGTCACAATACACCTCTAAACCAACCCCAAACGCAACTCCCGGAATTGCTGATTATTTTTAGAGTGCTTGCCACTAGGAATCTACATTTTTACCACATTTTACCTACATTTTGTCTAATATACAACATTTTCTACAGCAGAATGTTAATTGGTACACTCACCTTTCCTCACCACTAGACATGTTGATGAATCTAAACTGTTTACATGGATTAAGCACATTATGCACAACACTGACTCACCACTGGCTGTAGACGTTGATCTTGTCATAGACAGCCTTACTGACGTGTAGAAACTGTCCAGCAGACTTGAGACTCTCCAGCACAATTTGATCTTCTACCTGAACCTAAAATAATGAGAGGTATAACAATCAGCGTTTGAAATAAGAGCTTGTCCGCTTTTCCGACCCAAATGAGAGTAGGCATGGACAAGCAGAATATGGCTTGAGCTTTTTCCATTGGACAAGTGACAATTTTGGGCTGAAAAACGTGTTTCACAATTTGGTTTGCTTTCCGTTGTCATCTTTAAAGGTAATTCACATTATTTATGACATTTGTTTTGTTGCTCTGATGTATTTGTGTAGTTTTAATCCAATAACCATGGAGGTTAACTGAGATAATAAAGATAAGTAGGCTACTGCAGACAAGTGAAAATTCAGACGGACAAGTGAAAATCACCCCAGACTTGTCAAGATATGAATTAGGGGCCGACCAAAGTTTCCAACGTTTTATAGTTACTATTACAACTAATAGTTCATTTACATTATGTATAATACTTTTATTACCGAACAGGATTTGCATGTGGTTATTACTGCAGCTGATAGCTTCCTGTCTGTACCAACAAATTGTACTAAACAGCTGGAAGACCAGTGCCCTGGCGCTGACAAAAGGCATTATTCACTGAATTAACTACATTTTTGTAAAAAAGAAAACTAAAATAAATCTCATACAAAGCGTACGACGGATGAGAAGGAGGGTAGTGACTGTCAGTGACGACTTTTATCATTTAATAAAATGTTGATATTTAATTTTCAATAATAGTGTAAATTAAATCGTATGTAAAATGTTCATCTGTACTACTTTGGGGGGGGGGGTCTGGAAAGTAGTACTCTACTTTGTACGGCCCCTTAAAGTTGCAGTCTGAGGGTTTTGAGCTTCTGTCATATTCTGAGATAATTGCTAACCAGGGCCGCGTTCAGGCTCCGTCTCAGAGGTGCCTCGGCGACGGGCCTGACGTCACGCTAGTCTGAACGGCAAAGGCAGTTTATTGTCTCGAAACTGGCCGTCCCCATAGGCGGCGGCCATTTGCAATGGAAAAGCTGCGCTGTGATCGGCTGAAACCACTGGACACGGCGGCCATTTTCGAGGCGCTTTTTGTCTCCTGATTGAAAAGGGAGGCATCGCCGAGACGTCGACGAGACGCACCCTGAACGCAAATAGGCCAAAAAGCATCGCCGCGACATCGCCGAGGCGCCTCCGAGACGGAGCCTGAACACGGCCCAGGTGTCTTTCAAGATTAGCTCACCCTTTCAGTGAGCATGAACCTTGTTTGATAACTATTACACAAACATGTTAGCTTACCACGTCACCTTCCGCCTTAACCTTGTACCTTGGCATGATTCGGAACTGGGCATGTTTGGCGTTGAATGGAATTAGATTAACCTGAAAGAGAATAAATCTCCGTGAAAACATGTGATTTAATAATCGTTACCATCTAATAGTATCGCCCTAAACACATGCTTAATGTTAGGCACACTGTTAAGAGACGTTCTTGGTTGATTTATTTCCCGACGCAAATGCTTCTTCTTCAATGTTATTTAGCGATATTAAATTGTATTTGTGTAAAGGAAAAAAACCTCGACACATTCTTTGTATATAATATAGGCGATATATGGGAACATAGCATGATCTACTGCACACTTCAATCGGGGATCTGGCTGGCTTCCCGTGCGAGAGGTCGAGTCAAACCAATGATATACAAACTTGATACTTGTTGCTACCTTGTCTGACACTTAGCTAATGCTGTTTCAGTTTCACAAAAATTCCTAGGGCGTTTTCTATAAATTAACAATTTTCTTTTGTAATGTTGATTTGGTTCTTTCGCGCCCACCCCAATTTCCTACGGTTAAATTTAGGAAATAACAATGCAATATAATGATCATTTATGTTATAGCGCGGAAGTAGAAAGGTATGATAGGCCTTAATATTAACTTACTTACATCAACATAGGCGGAAATCTTCCATCCAGGCAGGCAACTTTAAATTAAATATTCATAGCAGTTTGGTATTTCTGTGCTATGTTGTTATGCTCGAAAACGAGTACACAAAGCCTATGATTGCCAGCATTTCTGTGTGCACAACCAACTTTATTTTCCATGGTTTTTTGTGTGTTTTTTTTGGTCCATTAGTTGTTTAAGCCGGGGAAATTTAAATCATGGACGATTGGTCTTCCTCATTCCACTGCTCCTTGCCCTATCCTAATAATACGGAGCGCCTGGCTAGGAAGCGACAAGTATCAATTTTTAAGTCATTGGTTTGACTCGACCAGGGTTCGAACCCACGACCCCACGATCTACCAAACACGGGAGACGGACGCTCTAACTCATTCGGCCATCCCGTCTTTCACTTTAAATATATCCTAAGTTAACCCCTTAAAATAAAAGTTACTTCAAATTAAAGAAATGTTAATTATAATGATTAGCCTAATATATTTATCGATAAAATGAAAGATGGTAGAACCCCAGAACTATGGGATTATGGGACTTTAAATGAAGAGTCCCCAAGTGCAGACTGGTCAACCCACTCACCTGCATGTTGCTCGACTCGGTCTCTGACGTGTTGGTAGTGCTCACGTGTATGTATTTGTTGGTGAATAGATGTTGCAGCTGCCAGTAAACAAGCAATTACACACCTGCCAACATTTCATCTTAGGAAATAAGAATAGATTGCAAAGAAATCATACTAGCAGTTTCCGTACACATGTGTAGATATGGAATTCAAGGCTATTTCAAGGCTTTTTTTTTAATAGGAATTCAAAATTATTTTCATTTGAATTTCAGGAGAGAAAAAAAAATGGCGAATCGCGATCTCGGACTAATTTAGATCAGTGGGGACCGTTTAATGGAATTCAAGGCTTTTCAAGACTAATTACCCAAAATAGGCTAAATTCTAGGCCTTGAAATGGTGGAAATCAAGTTCAAGACTTTTCAAGACTTTCCAGGCCCCCTCGGACCCTTTAACAATTACACACCTGCCAACATTTCAGCTTAGGAAAAATGAATAGATTGCAAAGAAATCATAATAGTACACATCACATAGCCTGTATCAGTATTTGTTGTATTTAATTTTTCTTCATGGATACAATGATAACACACAGATGCTCACACACAGAAAAACACAAATATTATTAAACAAATAATCTATACTGAGAAAAAAATTACATTATTATAATATGATAATCTTTACTGTGGACAAAATTAGATAACCAATTTGAAGAATGGCTAAAAGAAATGTTCACGGAATGATTGAGATTGTCCATATTGCTTAGGCAATGTGGGTAATTCGGGACCGAGTCGGAGCTGACCCACCCTATCCCTCCCGATTGATCCTACACCTCCCCCTGTTCCCCCTTTTATTCATAGGCGCCCCATTTAACTCCAGGTGGCGACACCGGCATGCGCGCCGGAGCCGCCGCCTGTACCCGGCGACCCCACTCTGATGTCACTTCCGCCGCCCCCACCGCCCCATCGGCACTTCTCCTCCAGATGCCGGACCAGCACGACCTCCCCCACTTTTCTCACCGCCCACCCGACCCAACTTTAAGACCTCCAACCATAAGGGTTGAGGCCCGGGTCATGCAGAGACTTAAACCTATTGTCCTATTGATCCTTCCTATTGACCTTATTGACTGACCACTTCCCTCATGCTATGATCTACCTTATTGTTCTTATTGACCCGCCCGATTGCTGGCCCTTATTCATACCATCAAACTCCTATTGACTATACCCATTGTCCTACTTGCTCATATTGAAGCTTTGACCTATTGATTCTCTAAATTGACCTACTTGTACTTATTGACTGCTTGACCTAACCTTGTTGATTAAGACATTGACCTATTGATTCTCCAACTTGACCTACTTGTCCTTATTGAATGCATTGATCTACCTGTTATTGACTCATATCCTCACTGTTCATGCTTAATGACCTCATGATCAACTATACCATACCCCCTCACTGTCTTCCTCCTCCTTCAGTAATAAAAATTCCATACTATAGCTCCGTCTCGTGTCCTGAATTACATGTGGAACGATGGAATCAGGGCCAGAAAATCGGAATGATTCCACAGAAATTGGAATGGTTGGCAGGTCTGCAAATAAGGTGCAGAGCGGATCTGATACCCACACATAGTATAATTGTAGACGCCTTCTCAGTTCGCAATAGTTATCGTCACATGCACATTACATTAGAACTGCATTTTCGTTATTATACACAGCTAGCTTTTATGGTGAGCTTCATATTTGTTACTTGGTAATCTCTCACTGAAACTTTCATTGTTATTTATCACAATGAAAGAAAAAGGTATGTGGTACTTTAATTGATTTACAATTATCATTATTACTATTATTATATACTTTGTGAAGTGTATGAAAGCAATGTTTGTTTTGGGAGTTCTCGTGAAGAGTGTTACATTCATGACAAAAGTATAATTTGTACATCAGTAAAAGTTTTTTTAAATGATAAGATATCATGCAGTTGTGGCCAAAAGATGTGACATGTGACTCCAATTTGTCTAAATGTCATGTATGAGAATGTGCTAGCTATTTCTCTATACCAGTAGTTTACTATATGTGATCTATAATGAATTATGGGAGTATAATTAAAAGACATGTCACCTTTTTGTTATTTGCCATACTGGTCAGGTACCATTACCTCCATTGTATACTTTAAACTGAAAATAGTTCCTTATTCTCTCACATGGCGCCACTTGCCAGTGGTGAACTGTCACCCACTTCCACCACTGTTGGCCGGATTTTAAACTTATATTCATGTGCTGTATAATTCATTAAGCGAGTATAAATTAACGAACTGGTATTGTTTTCCCAGGATTTGTATCACGATATGCATTACGGTGTGTCATACCATTATCATGTACCGATACGTCAGTAGATTAACGCCACACTTGCGCCACCTATGTGGACTTTGCTGCACTAATGGTTCCACGGCCCCTCCCACACATGACCCAATGCTCACCTGTATGATCTGTCCGTAGAGAACCTTCTTTCCGAGTTGTCTGTTTTGTTCAGCCAAGTTGTCATCGTTCTCAGACCTAGCACCAATCTGTAAAGTGAAAGCGCGAATAGAGCCAAAATAATAACGTTTGGTATAATTGCAATTTTCTAAAGAGAGTGAGTAATTAGAGTTAACTCATGATGTTGTGGTTTCGTGGTTACAATATTTAAGTAAGCCACAATTGAAGTGGCGCTATCAACAATACATGCATATATTGATTCTAGAAATCGCAAGACTAATTACAAACACAATGTTCTGCTTCTAAATTAATACTTCCATGATCACCTTTACCTAAATATAATCAGAGGGGATTGCCAAGTGAGTTGAAACTAACCAAACCAATGACTTAGAAATGTGCACTTGTTGCTGCCTAGCCTGACGCTTGGCATTACTAGGATATGACAAGGAGCGGTGGAATGGGGAAGACCAATTGTACACCTGGAATTCCATGTGCTTAATCAACAAATGCAATAAAAAAAATTAATATGTTTAGGTATTGTTATTTATGTATGAAAATGTATCCCAGTGAGTTGCTAGGATGCTTGTAATTAATACGGATGGCGGTAGTTGTGAACAGTGTAGTGAAATGAACGTGATCTACGTGTGGATGGGTTGCCTGAAGTCAAGGTAAATATTATTGTGAAGTGTGTACTGGCGCATGCACATTGGACTGGTTTGTATTTGTGTATTTGTATATGTGCATCTGTATGTATGTATGTATGTATGTATGTATGTATGTATGTATGTATGTATGTATGTATGTATGTATGTATGTATGTATGTATGTACGTACGTACGTACGTATGTATGTATGTATGTACGTATGTACGTACGTACGTACGTACGTACGGATGGATGGATGGATGGATGGATGTATGTATAACATGTATGTATGTATGCATGTATGTATGCATATATGGATGCATGCAGGTATGTATGCATGTATGTACCGCATAGTAGCATTACCCTAGTATTGAGCAAACCAGTCCTTGCCCTATCCTAGCAATGCCACGCAAGGCTTGCTAACAACAAGTATCAGCCAGATAAGTGATCTCAACCATTTATATATGTCTTTTGCTTATTAGAGTTCAATAAATAATATATAGGCATTACACATTTATATAAAAGAGTGTATGACAAGCTAGGTCAGGCGTTGGCTGACCATACCTACCTGCGCTTGGTTCAGCTGGCCCTTAAGTCCCATGTTCACAGGGTCAGAGTCAACCTTCGCCTCTAACTTCCGGCATTTCTTCTCCAGCTTGTACCGGTTGGCGACGCATAGCCGGAACGAGATGGCTGTGAAGATTAAAGGAGTTGTGTCAATATAGTTCAGAGGCCACCTGGTTACGCTATGTTGTATATAAATGGTAACCAGAAACCCACTCGCTTCCACTCCTGCAGGGAGGGATAGATCCATATTTCCTTCTTTTTATTAAAAAAATATATCTTTTACATTTCCTGATGAGGGTATTTAATCGAAACCTACACACCTAGCGGCTAGAAAGAACCTAGAAAGAAACACCAGTGCAACATAAATGAAGATAAATCACTCGTACACCAACTGGTGTCAATCACTAGAAGCTTTGTTCACCACACTAACTGTGGTTTGTTTGTTGTTGTCTTATATACTACTAACATCTAAGGTCATATCAGGACAGGTACCAACTTCTGACAGTGCGCACTCATGGTGACTTTATAAATAATGCTGCCCCACTGAGAGACGGGGCTGCCGTTACCATGACCTGATATCCCACACACTCACATTATCCTGATACTGTGCTAACCAGTCCTTTTCCTATTCTAACAATAACCAGCACCAGGCTAGGTAGCAAAAAGTATCAATTTTGTAAGTCACTGATTTGACTCGGCTGGGATTCGAACTCCCGACCTTCCGCACGCGAAGTCTGCGCTCAGCCGATTCCACGACGGTGTCCGGTCCCAACTAGTGGCTAGAATATATATACTTGGGCTCTCGACTTGGCGGTCTCTGTCAGACCTAGCCGTGTTATGTGAATACGAGTATTCCGCTATGTGAATACAGGTATTCCTAGTTAGGAAGGTCACTCAGGAAGGACTGAAGATGTGACCCAGCATGCCAGGTTACAGCTTCAGCTTACAGGGCGGAAAGTGTGGGGGGGGGGGTGAATACACAAAGTAGTATTTTATCTAATGTAAAATATTTTCTAGAATAATTCCACTGCAAATTACATGAGAAACATGTGTGGCAAGGAGCCTTACCAAGTTTGGTCATCACAGGCATGTTGTTATAGTGCAAAGTTAGATTAGAATACAGGGACTATCGTGAAGAAGGATAGGCAGTGGGTGGCACCAGCCTCAACTTCCGCTGCGTAAGCTATAGCTGTGAACCAGGGTGTTGGGTCGCAGCTTCAGTTCTTTCTGTATATATAGATTGAGATTTATACATGTAACAGTTCGAGTAATTTAAAATGGCCCAAATCCGATTATAAATTTGGGTAATTAGACTTACAATTATATCCATATTTATTATATATTTCATTCATGCACAGAGCTATGTGTAGCTCACATTTGATGTGATCCCCAAAGAGCCACTTACTCCATGCTCACTATTTATAAATGCACGGTACCTCCTCAAAATCAATACATTGGTAGGAATGCGCCCGGTTTGCTAAGCATACATACATTGATCGAGGATTAAAATTATTTGTTCGTAGATGTTATAATGTCGTTGAACTAAAACAGAAGTAAACACTGTTTTGAGGGAGATGTTTATAATCAAATCGAACATGAACCTGCATGAGTGAAGAGTTATGATATAGCAAAATTGGCAGAAGTACGGGTTCGAAACCCACTCTATGCACAATGTTCCTTTCATATATATGCAAAGACATCCCCCACAGTATTGTGCGGTGACAAGGATACTGTACAAGCTATGCATTATATAGTGTTGAACCATCCCGGTGCATGTATTGTAAGTGTACTACCTGGATATTTGTAATAGTATGAAGCTTACAATTCCAGTGAGTGAGATGCAGTACACTGTGTGGGCGTTGCCTCACTGATCCGGATCAATGGATTATCCCATTCCACGCCGGAATTCGTTAGTTACCTCAAAGGTACTGGTACTACGACACAAATTAAGCTAGGACATACGGCCATTGCCCTGTAATCAATTCGTATGTGGGGCTCCCAGTGGCAAACATGTAACTGTCTATATCCAGTTATTTATCACAGACATGTATACATCAGATTCTTTAAGACAAAGTCTGGTTCCGAGCTAAATTTAATAGATCATTTCAGTATCAAATACATTATATTATTAAATGTGATTTTGGAATTGCAGATTAAAGGGGGGGGGGGTATAACATTTGACAGCAACTGGGCTTCATGGAGTCTGACATGGTTCGCTCATCTTTTATAAGGGGGACACGCAAATGGGGCCAGAATTGAAGGCATTTTACTCAATGTGTAAATTTGGTTCCACATGCATGAGAATTCTTCAAAAGATGAATGTATCTAAGTACCATATTTTAACTAATCATATTTAGCATTTTTGAGCTAGTACATTAAATACCAATAGATATATATATATATCTCAAATCGAGTATTTTCTCACATGCAGATCTAATTGATAAAAGGTGCTACAAATTATACATGCCAAAAAATGGGTAGGGCCTACATATCAACTGTTAATAACCCCTCCAACAACAACCTACTCGGGGATAGCTATGCATATTTCTGTGGTATATATACTATTATGTTGGAGTTTGTTGTCGGCATACTGGCCTATAGGTTATAAGTAAAGTTGTAGTTTGCCGACAGAATATTCAATATTATATTGGTACATGCATATTTCTCTGCCACTCCGGACATCTGCATTGGCACTGGAACAGATGATGCTTCTACAGCTTAAAAGATTTGGCAAATCGAATAGGTTGCTGGTCATAGCTGACACTCATGTGTTGCCGGTGTAAGATAATATGACTCCCATAATAAAGTGACTCCCCAGTCATTGTATTATGCATAATAAAGCGATTCCTTATCATATTGTGACTGTAACTAAGTGTAAGTCAATGGATCTTTGCGGTGGGTTAGGGGATATGTCGACTCGTTTTAATTATTTCAAAGACATGACATGTCTAAGTTATAACGACTCATGTTCATGTATGTTCATGTATATGGGTGTAGGCCTATACATTTATATTATAGAAGATGGTTTGTTTGAAATAAAAAAGTGTGTGTTTATGTCTTTGTGATTCTTTTAACCAAAGGTAACAATCCATTCATATTAGAAAATAATTAAACATTTACGAAAAGAAACTCGGTGGGGAATCACAATATAATAGTAGGAGACGCTGTATTATGCATAATAAACTGACTGGCGAATCACCCGGGAAGTCCGAACATTATATCACACCGGGCATTTCGCTAACTTTGTACAGGCCTACACCCTTTAACTTTTAAGCCACTATATAAGTAACATTGAATCGTCACAAGTTTTAGTTCTCTATTCTCGTTGTGAAATTATAACGAAAATAAAACCTAAATGGCAAATTAGCTAACACTCGGTCTCCTAGAAGTTAAACTTAAGGAGTTATTCATATTAGATTAATGTTTAGAATGGAGTTTTATGTGTATTATAATTAACGTATTATAATAATATAAATAACGTAGATGAACTAAGGTCTTGTTTCTATTATGCTATGAGTTTACCTGTATTAGGAGTCGCGCACCTGTACCCACCTGAGCGCGCGATTGTGGCGCCACCTGTAGGCCGCCCCAGGGAACTTCATTACTACCATTTTTTCCTTTGAGTGAAGACGTGGCTGGTTGGTAGTTTTGGAGACGTGACACTTAATCATGCCGTACTGCGACTTGTGCGGTGCCTCGCATAGGGCAGATAAGTGTAAAAATAAGAAGGGGAGGAAAGGAAAGAAATTGGCGTCTACGCGTATGACAAGAGCAGCAACGAAGGCGAACACTCAAACTGCGGGTGTAATGAATAATTCTCGGGAGAGTTCGCCTGACGTGGCAGACCGGCTATCGACGTTAACATTGGAAGAGCAAGAAGTTTCATTAATGAAGGACATATCTGAGTTAGAATTGGAAGAAAGAATTGCAGATCTCCAGGGACGACGAGCAGTCATGCTGAGGCAACGTGAGGCGCGACAACGAGTCGAGGGCACCGCACCGGAGGGGGCGGCGACCAGGAAGGAGGAATGGCCGACGGCCGCCGGTGCAACGACGACACCGGCGGGGGGCGCGAAGGACGAACACTCGAATTATGGGAAGCCAAGGCAGCGACAACGGTCGCGAACACGCAGACGGCGACGAACGCCGTCCGATTCTCGAAGTAGGAGCTCGAGTAGCACGCGACGGCTAAGAAGTAAGTGGAGCCTGCGAAGATACGCCGTATTAGGTAAAGAAGTCGGTAAACTAAATTGTTATGAACTCATTACTGCGTCGATACGGTGGTGTCTCGACTTACAGGGCTTGACTGGTAAAGACCTGAGGGCATTCATGGAGCATATCTGTTTAATGGCGTCGCGAGCGAGGCAGAATGACTTTGTAGATTCAACGCACGTAGAGTATGATAAGGACATTAGAAAGTTGGCGGAAGTTGAAGGCTTTGCAGCATTTGGTAACCAGAATACAGGCCTCAGTTTATTTCACTATGGTACGCATAACATGCGGGCGCGGAAGCAGGCGAACACTGTACGGAAGAGTAGCACGTACGCAAAGGACGGTAAAGTAGGCTGTTACCGTTGGAACAAAGAAAGTGGTTGTAGCCGAACGGATGAATTGTGTAACTTTGGCCACTGGTGTTTAAAATGTGGGAGTAAGTCACATAAGAAATCTAATTGCAAAGAATGACGTGGCAAATGTGACGCTGGTACGGCGGAAGTAATTTTGAATGACAAGTATGTTCGGCGACATGTGAGTCAGCGTAAAATAGCTGATTTGGCCGTTATTGACTGTGTTGAACCTATTCATGATATTGTTGAACCTGTTACATGTGCGTCGACAGACAGGCAATTAGCCGTCGATATAAATGAAGCGGCGGGTGGCATAGTTGTTAATACCGCCGGTGGTGGTGCGAGGTCGGTTGAGTGCCAAGTTAATAGAACAATGAGACATAATGACCACATAGCAAATGTTACATGTGCAAGCGGTACTCAAATTAAGTTTCAGGACTCCAAATTTGTTGAACAATTAGGTAATAGTAATGAAACAGTGGTAGTGCAGAGCCAAGTTGACAGAATATGGACAGATGCCAGTAAGTGGGGGTACGGTGCATTACATGCAAACGACTGGTTAGTGGGTTGTTTTGAGGATGAATTGAAGAACAGTATTGAAGAGACTGTGACTCATCATTATGACCGGCCGGATGAGCAAGTGAGATTAGAGCACATTAACGTGCAAGAGATGTGGGCGGTGTATGCCGCGGTAAAAAGGTGGGGTCCAACTTGGACGGGGGCCTCTATTGTGATGGTTACGGATAGTGCGACAGTGGAGTCAGCACTTTGTACGGGGAGGTCCAAATGTAAGCAAATTATGCATTACCTTCGGCAGCTGTTTTGGTTGTCAATTGAATTTAATTTTGTATTTACAGGTGTGCATATTAATACTAAAGCGAATATTATAACAGATGCTTTGAGCAGGTTAAATACCGACCACATGGCAGAGGTAATATATGCAGCGGATGAGGGCAAATATTTGTGTTGCATTGATGTATTTAAATGCTCCTCTCTTTACAGATGTCGGTTAGACTAGCGGCAGAGCAGAAACAATTTCAACTTAAGTGCTATGCACCAAGTTCTATGTCTACGAGGGCAGTACAGGTCAAAAAATACTTAGCATTTGTGGAGGAATTTTCTATGACTCACGCGCCGCTACCTTGCTCGTCAATGCAGGTGGCGTTATATGCGACGTGGCTGGCAAGGACTATGAAATATTCCTCTATTATTAATTACATTAGTGGTCTTAATTATTTTTTGAGGCAACAAGGTGCAACTCAAATTAATTACTCAGATTTTGTGATCATGTCAACCCTGAAGGGTATTCGGAGAGAGTTGGGAGATATGCCAAAACAGGCGGTACCATTGCTCCCCAACATGCTGCGTGGCATTTTCTTGCAATTAACTGATAATTTGGGGCATGTCGCGTGGCGATCTGCTGTGCTATGCAGTTTCAGGGGTTTGTTGCGAAAATCTAATGTCACGTTGTCTGATGCTATGTTGCTCCGAGGAGACTTTAGTTTTCATCCTTGGGGTATGTTGTTGACAGTGCGAAAAACAAAGACTATACAATTTCAAGATAGGGTTTTGCATATTCCTATTTCTCGGTGTCAAGATGTACAACTGTGTGCGGTGTATTGGACAGAAAGACATTTTTTAGAGTGTCCAGCACCAGCAACTTGGTATGCCTTTCGGGTACCTAATGATGTAGGGGGTACTACCCCGTTAACGTATGACATTTATCAGTC
This sequence comes from Branchipolynoe longqiensis, assembly GCA_030323885.1. Lineage (NCBI taxonomy): Eukaryota > Metazoa > Annelida > Polychaeta > Phyllodocida > Polynoidae > Branchipolynoe > Branchipolynoe longqiensis. The sequence continues at coordinate 24,989,782 of CM059197.1, forward strand.
AACGTTAAAAATTTTTGGGGGCCGCATAGGAATTGATGTTAATTTGTTATCTTCCCATTCTCTTCGCAGGGGTGGGTGTACTTACTTATCCATGTGTGGGGCATCCCTGGAGGAGATTCGGACAAGGGGAGATTGGACTAGCAATGCGGTGTTCCAGTATCTTAAAACGCCTTTATCATGGCGCATTATGAATGACATGAGGGTAGCAGCCAGGTTGGCGGCTGAAGATTGAGCTGGGTTGGGGGACTCTCAGGTGAGTCTTTGGCATTATAACCCCCGCCAGAGGCTTAATAAACCAACTCAGCCCATCTTGTTGTTTACCTTCTTCCGTAGTGATTATGTGTATTATAATTAACGTATTATAATAATATAAATAACGTAGATGAACTAAGGTCTTGTTTCTATTATGCTATGAGTTTACCTGTATTAGGAGTCGCGCACCTGTACCCACCTGAGCGCGCGATTGTGGCGCCACCTGTAGGCCGCCCCAGGGAACTTCATTACTACCATTTTTTCCTTTTTGTAGGTGGGCATTATAACCCCCGCCAGAGGCTTAATAAACCAACTCAGCCCATCTTGTTGTTTACCTTCTTCCGTAGTGATTATACTATTATTTGGTTTGTGTGTACGGGCAATCTGTAGGCATACTTCATACTACAGTACCCTACTGAGTATGCCTACAGAGTACAGTAGCTACTAGTAGGCCTACTAGTTCCAGTGACTTCCCGTAAGCAGTAAAATGAAAGAACGAAACTGAAAATCTTTATTGTACACAGTACATTTTCAAAATAGTTAAATTCTTGGTTATTTCGAAATGAGTTATTTCGGCGAATGCACTCTATGTGCTAGATACAAAGATTCACCCCTATCCAGGTGGGAGTAATTATGAGTATGATTATGATACAACCATATGAATGGCATCGTTATCAAGTTGAAGTTGCTCTTATTTAACCTAAATCTACATAAAAGATTCACCTTTTACTCTGTTCACTGACTGCTGAGGCTACTGCAGCAATATGGGGTGAATCTTTTATTTACCGAATACCCCAGTCACATGAGGGCTGCGTTCGCTTACGATCAATTCGCGACGTCAAAACGTCCTCATTGCGCACTCCTTACGCCCGCCTCAAGTGCTGGCGCCCCGAGGACGCTAACCTCCTGGCGCAAGGTTGCAGCTGCTGCACCTGCAACCTCCTTGTGCCCTGTTCCGGCGCCGCCATTCAAAACTGGTTGGCACCCTGGCACCGACCAGGTACCCTGGCACCGACCTGGCACCGACCTCTTGGTTGGCGAGTTGCCGGCGACCTGGCGCCGATCTGGCACTGACCTGACGGCGCCAACACATGCAATGCTGCACTCACTGTGTGGTCGGCTGCACCAGGGCACCGCCCTGGCCTGGCCCCAACCCGGTGCCGCTCCCCACCCGTCGCCACCCTGGCCCCAACCCGGTGCTGACCCAGCACCACCCTGGCGCTGACCCAGAGCCACACTGGCGCCGACCACGTATTTGATTTTTTGTTTGTTTGTTGTTTTACGTCCTAGAAACATCTAAGGTCATATCAGGATGGGTACCGATTTGTGACAGTGCACACTCATGGCGACTTTTTAGTGCTGTCCCACTTGGAAACCAGGCCACCGGCACCATGACCTGGTATCCCACTCAGTCACATTATCCTGACACTGAGCACACCAGTCCTTGCCATAATAATGCCAATCCTGGCTAGGAAGCAACAAGTATCAATTTTTAAGTCATTGGTTTGATTCGACCAGGGTTCGAACCCAGGACCCCACGATCTACCAGCATGGGAGACGGACGCTCTAACTCATTCGGCCATCCCGTCTGGTCCCACGTATTTGAATCAATGTATTGAGTGTGATGCTGGGAGGTTGGCGTCCTTTTGGCCGTAAGGAGGCTGGCGGCGAAGACTTACCAGCAGTTTAAAATAAGTGATTGGTCCATTGGAATTGGCAATTAGCCCTAGAAATGATATTTTCTCGTTGTAACCGTAGAAATATCTCTCCTCTATTTATACGTTCTAACGTCGGTTTGTTGGGAAATTCATGCTGTTATCGATCTCGCCTCACATATCTGGCTAGGGTACCAGGGCAGCGGCGGAAGTCGTGACCTACTCACCAGGTGGCGTGATGGATAAATCCAGTGTTCGCGCCCGTGAATTATGCATATTAAGTAATGTCGAAATTTTGCCACATTAGAACGCTCATAGTGATCAAATCATATAACAATATTAAACTACATGTCAAACTACATGCATTTGATAGGACATAGGCATAAAATGTCGATACACACTATTCATATGCATTATAATACATTATAATCATAACACTAAACATTGTCATGTTATAATGGTGATGTGCACTACTAGTATATATGATTGTGAATCAGTAACTGATTGTTCGTATATGTGATGTAGGCCTACTTACATTGAGGATCCTGAAGATTTGGTTGGACCCTGTCCTGCTTCGGTCTGATTGCCAATTCCGATCGAATTGAACTGAAAATTGAAATGACGGCAGAAAACAACAAAGTGTATTAAATATTTATATTGGTTGCATTTCTAATATATATTTGTTTTACTTATTTATATTAGTTTTTATTACCATCTATTTAGGTATTCAAAACCACCGAGGAATAGTCTAGGTGAAGCTGTCAAATAAACATAAATAATAAAATGGTTGAAAGCGATTTTCTATTTTTTATTAAATGCCGAAACAGAGCTTTTAATTCAGTTTTATTAGGAAAACCGGCCACATTGCACAATTCCAAATCTGTCCTGATATGATTACCTTATATCTGCATTGATTGGAGCGATCATCACCCACTCGCTCACCACTTTTTCTATGTATGATTGTAGGTTGTTTTTGGTGTGTGGGGCGGGGGGAGGGGGATTTGGAGAGGGGCTCAAACATATACTTCTGCTATTGCACCACCAAGCTCTGACATTTTCCATCTCCAGGCCACATCCAATAGGCCTACAACAGTACTAGTTGACAATTTCTTAGTATAATAGCTCTGATATGTCAATAGGACAGTTATTGGCAACTGCACTGACGAAAACTGGGTCAGCTGTACCTGTTGCCGTATTTTTCTCACCTTGACATATAAAGTCAGTCGTAATTACATTCATTATTCACCTATATTGACATCAACCTTTTACTAACAACAAGTCAGGACTAGTTTTAATTCTGCAATATTGCTCAATGTAAGTACTCCAGGTGCATACTTAGCAGATCTGATATTACACAAGCGCCATTAAAATATCGAATGAAGACTATTTGTTCAGATCTACTTAGGCCTACCTTTATTATTATTATTATTATTATGCTATTCAGTTTTGGTAAATGCATGTTTAACTTGACCTTGCTAGCCGGCTTCAGAATGTTGTTGTCCAACATGGCACAACGCAATAAATCCAAACTAACAGCATATGAATTTACTTAGAGCTGCATGGTCTGATGAAATATCAAATTTTCAAAACCAAACCAATGATCTAGATTTGATTCTAGATATCTAACTTAGATACTGATGCACTTATGAAGGATTTGTTTCTACGTAGAAGGCAATACTGAGTCAATTTAACAGAACCTGTTACTGCAAAAGTCTATGGTGTCAGAGTTTTGGCAAGCTTGCCAAAACTAATTTTCCATGTTTGCACTAAAAATATCTCAAAAGTTTACCATTTAAAATGAAAGTAACTTTGAACCAATGTAAAGTAGATACTAGTGATCGATATAATATATTTATCTCAGAAAAAATACAGAAATTCAAAACCACCGGACTATGCAACTTTAATGTAATAGCTCACAAGGCTCAACAAATTGGATTGCAGTAGCTTGTGGTATTCCCTGAAAAGATTCTAAACTTAGTTGGTATTTGGGTGCACTAGACTAAGTATGGTTATTGGCTATGCATTCGGTAATATTGTTACCGAGACGGATGCTTAAGGGAGGGAGTGGGGGGGGCGGTTCTACTTAGTTTTTCTATATTATACTTTCCGATATAATGCATTGATAATAGTGTCGCATTTTGGCTACAAGCTCGTTATGAATCTCCTAGTGGAGGAAGAGAGCGGTCGGTCTTGACATTATAACACTTTCTTCTTGGTGAATATTTGACTGCTTGTATTTTTCCCGTGCTTGCAACAATCTCCGTATAGTATTCCATTTGGCTATCACTACAAATATTGCAGGTTATTATAAGTAGGCCTACTAATACTAGTCTGATGATCCGTATTTCCTGCAGGTAAGAACAGATGGTTCTCAGAGGGCGTAATCGATTAATCAACTCGGGTCACCTGAGCCACTTTTTGGCGCATGCGCAGATCCTACAGACTCGGGTTGAATAAACGAATACGCTCGGGGTGGACAAAATGGTGGCTTAATCTAAAACTTAATATTTGTTTTCAATAACCGATATATGTACAGCAAAATAGGATTTAAAATATTTTATGATTGTAGAAGCTGACAATCTGGGTTATTAAAAAAAAGAGCATTAAAACAACACGTCGGAGTTGTACTGGTAGCGGTTATCCTACAGGTACCAGCACAGATGTCACGTCATCACTCCTAGAAAACCCCAGCCAAGAGGTGGGTTACTGGGCTCGACTCCACTCGTGGTGTTCGATTTGAAATTCTGACGACTCGGGTGACCCGAGTCGCCCGGGTCGTCTGGTGGCCAGTTGATTAGAGAAATCGTTTCCCATGTGAAAGGTCGTGGGAGCCATCCCCGGCCGAGTCAACCTAAAGATTTCCTGGTTCTCGGCATAATTAAAAGCACTGGTTACCTCTGTATCATAATAATATAATGGAGTAGGATATCAGGTAATGGTGCCAATAATGTACTGCCCCAATATAGCAGCACTATAAAGTCGACATGAGTGCATGGTTTGACAAGTCTGGATCCATCTTGATAAGACCTTAGATGTTGTCAGGGTGCCTCCCCACCCCAATATGCTTTTTAAAGGTTACCGCCCTATACAGATGCTTTAAAATTATTGGTTCACCCCAGGTGCGCAGACAAAAGCTCACAAGACAAAAGTTCACACCCTTACTGAAAAAGAGAGATAAAGGCTCACAACAATTAATTGTTTCTTTATTATATATATATGCAAATAAATGTCACAGATATAATAAGCTGGATTATTTTTTAGTAGATTTCTTAAGCGAGTGGTCCTGGTTAAAATTCACCCCGATTTTCATACCATAATTTACTTCATATTTGTCCTAGAATCTACATTTCAAAACGATTGTAATAGTAATTACCAGTTCTTTTCAATGTAACTGGACGCGGTGGCCAAATTGGTACAGTACAGGCTTCCCACGCGCAAGGTAGGGAGTTCGAATCTCGGCAATGACTTACAAAATTGATATTTGTCGTTACTTAATATGGCGTTCGATATTATTAGGATAGGGCAGTGACTGGCTAGCTCAGTGTCAGGGTAACGTGACTGTGTGGGATATTGGGTCATGGTGATGGCAGCCTGATCTCCTAGTAGGGCAGCACTATAAAGTCGCCATGAGTGCACACTCTCACAATTCGGTACCCATCCTGATATGACAATAGACATTGCTAGGATGTAAAACCACAACAAACAAATGTTTCCAATTGTACCTTTTATAATACAATTAAATGAATTTTCTTTTTTTTTAAGTCACATACCTATTATGTATAATTCTGGAAATGTGAAATGAGGTGTGAATCACACCTCATTTCACACTGTGATAGGTGAGAACAACATCTTTGATTAAAGCGTGTGAGCTTTTATCTGGGGTTTTTTCATTAAGGGTGTCAGTTTTTGCTTGTGAGCTTTTGTCTTGTGAGCTTTTGTCATGGAACCGTTCACCGCATAACTCCCATCTCAACTAATGTTCAACAAATAACTTTAATATATATTTATACATAGTTTGGACAGACTGCTAATACTATTGAGGCCCACGACAAGAAACCTCAACTACACTGCCTTGTGTAGTGTATGCGCTCTAAATGGTATATTAATAGATATGCACAGATATATCCTCCAAGTCGGACACAAAAGAGCTGACAGTTCATAACTCAATATCGGATTAGGTAGTAATTTTAGGCATGGCTCACAGGTAGCATGGGTAGTATAGCACCAATTTGACACGTCTAGTGTCTAAATAGATGTAGCTGTAGGCCCCTACAAGCATGCATGGTCTTCACGTTTGTGGTATTTCCGTAGCACAGCCAACTATTTTCTAAAAGTTCCATTCCCATATATTGGCCCATAATACTCACCAGTTGTCATTCTCCGACACAAATATATATGTACAGTATCATAAGTATGTAATTCCAAGGAAGGAAAACGCGAATTGGAGAACTAACAATGGAGTGGGCCTACACTGAAGCTAACACCGCGTCATGCATACGGGCCAGATGATGTATACCCTATGCGCAAACTAAAATATATTATTGTTGTGATTGATTGTATGGTTAGAGCACTGATAATAATAATAACAACACACTACAATGTCTCAATTAGGAAGTACCTTGATTGCAGAGAGAAGCAGAAGCCGTAGGCCTCTTCGCTATAGAGGCAGACGACATCGCCCACACACAGGCTGTCGTTCGCCATATTTGGAACTTCAAGTTGAACGTCAAGGCGTATATAGTAACTATATCAAGGCGTATATATATGTGTAGTAACTATCTCCTTTTGGGCATATTGCCTGGGGCTACTCAGAACGCCTGTGTGGTTGATTGTCTGTGGTGGTTGGTTTCTCCACCTGTATATACCCCGTTGTAGTTTACTTAATTCACTGACAAGATAATTTGAAGATAAATCCAGCTGTAAGAATCAAGGGGTGTTCGCCCCCACACTCTTTCCGTTCACTGGTGTGGTTCCGTATCCACTGTATAGCTCCTATATTGATGGTAAGTTGTGGTGTATTATATATATCCACACTGTATTTGTTCCTGCTCCTGCTCCTCACGGTGTTTGGGTAGGCCTAGTTCCAAAGCTGTCCAAATTAGTAATATTCGGCAACACAGCGTCAGGGTGTTATTAAACTGGCGCCTAGTGATGGGTGTGCATAGACGTCTACATGCCTATGCACGTGGACTAGCCAGGTAACAAGGGTCGGTAATTAAGCAGCATTGGCTACTACACCCTATTAGCCCGACAGGCACTTTCACGTGCACAAACACGTACGGCTCAGTGTGCCACACGTGCACAGGGCCGGAACCAGCATCCGCAAGCGACACCTGTCCCAGCAGCCACTGCTTGGCCTTTGGGGGGATATTACTTGAGATGTTTGTTTGTTGTTGTTTTACATCCTAGCAACATCTAAGGTCATATCAGGACGGGCACGGACTTGTGACAGTGCACACTCATGGTGACTTTATAGTGCTGCCCCATTGGGAAATCAGGCCGCCGGCACCATGACCCGATGTCCCACTCAATCACATTATCCTGACACTGAGCTAACCAGTCCTTGCCCTATCCTATTAATGCCGAGCGCCAGGCTAGGAAGCGACAAGTACCAATTTTAAAGTCATTGGTTTGACTCGACCGGGAAGTGAACTCCTACTTGAGATGTAAATCGTATTTATTGAGGTTTTACATTCTAGCAACATTTATGGTCGTATCAGGATCTGGTATTGGTTTGTGACATTGCGCACTCATGGCGACTTTAGAGTGCTGCTGTATTGTGAGACCAGGCCACTAGCACTATTACCCGTAGATAAAGGATTCACCTGGTACTCGCAGTACACGGGTGAATACCAACCCTATATAAAAACGGTCGAAAAAGCAGGTTCATGAATTGAGAGCCTAATTTCACAATCTAAGAAGCAAAAATTATTCTTTACATATGTCTTATTGATAGCCCGCTACCTTTGAGTTGAAGAATATAATATAATATCTCGTTTAATCAGATCTAAAAGTGAAATCGACGGCGTTCTGTGGCCGCCATCTTGTCTTTTTGCATTCTCTCCCATTTCACCAAGTCTGTGCCGATATAAGTAACCATTTGACACTGGTGCCAAGCATTCTACTTGTTGTTCCATACTAACGCTATTCGCCCGTATTTATGCTACGTTGTCGTTCACCCGTGTACTACAAGTACCGGGTGAATCTTTTATCTATATTACTCGGTGCCACTCAGTTATTACTGGTCACTACTTAGTCTGGCGCTTGGCATTACTGGAATTGGGAAACAACTGTTTTTCTCAGGATCAGGATGATGTGACTGTGGGATATCGGGTCATGGTATTGAAAATCCTGTCTCCCAGTGGGGCAAGATAAGGGTGCAGTAATAAATCTGTATCCGTTCTGAGGAGCTCAGACTTTGCTAGGGCGTAAAACTTAATTATTTGATAAATCCGTCACCCCGTTGTAAAGAACGTGTGAACACTGTGAGCTGTGCGACTTAACTGTTTATTTGGAACCTCTCTACCCAGCATGTCTCAGTCTAGATAAAAGATTCACCCCATACTTCCAGCACAGGGGTGAACGGCAACGTATTCTAAATACGGGTGAAAATAGCTTTAGTATGGAACAGGAAGTAGAATGCCTTGCAACAGTGTCAAATGATTACTTATATCAGAACAGAGTTGATGAAATGGGAGAGAATGCAAAAAGACAAGATGGCGGCCAGAGAACGCCGTCAATTTCACTTTTAAATTGCATTAAAGTATATGTTTTATTATATTTTCCAACTCAAAAGTAGCAGGTAAATATGAAAACGTACATAAAGAATACATTGTGCTTCTTAAATTAAGAATTTACCAGCTCAGTTAATTTCCCCAGCATGTCGAAATTCATCGCCAGCTTTTCTAATGGGTTGGTTTTCACCCCTGTACTGTAAGTACGGGGTGAATCTTTTATCTAGTCTCATGCATGACCTGGACATTACTTCTGACCTCTAATCATCGATACATTACAGCATAGGTACACAGCTACAGTTCGATTCATGGCGTACATGTATCCCTGGTGCGAGAGCTACTATTCGCAGATGACAGTGCACTGGTTGCCCACTCTGTGGAAGAGATCCAGAAAATAGTGGACGCTTTCTCCGATGCATCAAAGAAGTTTGGCCTGAAGATTAACATCAAGAAGATGGAGGTGCTGTACCAACCCAACTCTACAAGAACCCGAGAGGAGGAGATCATGGTTGACGGAAACAAGCTGAACTCTGTTCCGGAATTCACCTACCTCGGAAGCACTATAGCAAGTGATGGACGCATTGATGCTGAAATACAGAGGAGGATGGCCAAGGCTAGCGCATCTTTCAGCCGACTACGCCAGAGACTCTGGAACAACCACCATGTGTCCATTCGGGTCAAAGGTAAGATCTACCATGCAATCGTGCTATCCACCCTACTATACGGAGCCAAGGCCTGGACAGTGTACAGACAACAGGTGAAAAAGATGCATGTCTTCATGATGCGACATCTGCGTTCAATCATGAGGCTAACCTGGAAGGACAAACTGACAAACAAGGAAATACAGAAGACATACAAACCTATGAAGGAAACTATGCACCTAACCACTCCGTAATGTAAAGGTCTAATCAATACACATGTATGTATCTAAAGTATGCATGAATACAACATATAACTACTATTTTTATATGTGAATTGTCAAACTATACCATATGTAAGTATTTGAACGACTAATATTGTCATTTCAGCTGACTTGAGCTAGCTGCTGATGACAATATCAGACTACATATACATATATTGTAAATAACTGTATTGTCACATGGCTGGAAGACCAGTGCCACGGCGCTGACAACAGACTTTACTCAATGAATAAACTATATTTACAACAGCAACAAAAGTAAAAAGTGACTTCAAACTTAAGTTAGGTAGATTAGAATGATCAACCTAATATATTTATCCTTTTTTTTATTACAGAAACTCAAACCATCGGAGTATGCAACTTTATTTCAACCGCACACATTAAACGCTTATTTCCGAATTGTGACAATGTTGTAGTAGATAGTGGCATATCGTGGTTACACACGGAGACAAACACAAAATTGCGATATGTAGGCCTAATTAATTCGATGTTAAAATTTGAGCACGCCTTTCCGCCTCTATCGCCACCCCTTGGATCCGTCCACGAAAATTCCAAGCTGACGCGGCTGGTCTCCATAGTGCCAAGCAGACTCCACAGCCCCCCCCCCCCCCTGTACTATAAGGTGGGACACACACATAAAGTATTCAACAGTCCACACTCAAGGGCCGCGACATACTATTATATTTAGCAACTTTTACTTATCATCCATGTGGAGACAGTAACTCAAATGCTAACAATGATGAAATTGGACCTACTGTCCAATTTAATAGGTATGTGGTCCGTGTTATTTAAAGTCGATTTTGACAATGTGTTTTTATGTAGGCAGCCATTTGCGGGTCTTTGATCAGTATGCACGAGATGTGAACCCCCAGTAATTCAACATACACATATGTGCACCTTAGTTATGCATCTATAAAGGCCCAGTCACACCTTACCGGACGAGAACCGGACACTGTCCGGTACTGTACGGCGATGTACATGTCCGGTACCCATCCGGCGGTGTCCGGTGGTGTCCGGTACAAGTTTTGAACATGCACAAAACTTCTACCGGACACCGCCGGACTGACGTGTCTGGTTGGTGTCCGATTTGTCCGGTACATGTCCGGTAACCATCCGGTACCCATCTGGTACCCATCCGTACATGTCCGGTACCCATCCATTGGTGTCCAGTTTGTCCGTTTTGTCTGGTACATGTCCAGTACCCATCTGTTACGTGTCTGATTCTCATCCGGTTCTCGTCCGGTACATGTACGGTACTTGTCCGGTCGCCCGGCGTCAATTGACCCAATTCCGATACATTTCGATACATTTTGTGTACCGGAGAGCGCCGGACTAGAAAATTATTTGTCCGGTGGTCTCCGGTACTCAGTCCGGTACGGTGTGACAGGCGCTTAACATTCCAAAATCGTCCACTGCCAGCACCATCTGTGTCTCCGGTACGCACACCGGACGCAGCGGCCGAATTGGTAGATGGCAAAGCTACGTGCGGAACGTCTGGAGTTCAATTCTCGGTCGAGTAAAACCAATGACTTGAAAATTAATACTGGTTTCTTCAGAGCTAGGTGCTCGGCATTATTAGGATAGGGCAAGGACTGGTTGGCTTGCTGTCAGGATAATATAACTGAGTGGGATATCAGATCATGGTGCGGGTGGCCTGGTTTCCCAGTGGGGCAGCACTATAAAGTCATCATGAGTGTGCAACCACAAGCCGGTACCCGTCATTCCCTTAGATGTTGCCAGGGAATAAAACTCCAACAACCAACCATATAAACAAAACAACTGTTCAGTATCAGTTTGCAATTATTAGACATTGTATGTAGTCACTACTATATTAGATTATATATATATATATATATATATATATATATATATATTGATCTCTATATATATATGTATATATATATTGGTTCATAAGTATGATACAGTGGCGCCACCTGTGAGTGAAAGGCCTGCATCCTATATATTATACAAATGGGATTGACCTGTATGTATAATACATATAATATACACATTATATATTTTATATACATATTATATATGTTACAATACATATATACAATTCAATCCTATTTATTTGGTCAGCTGTTGACTTATTTTGATAGTGCCTCCTACAGCAGTCGCGTTGCTATATTGACTGCAGGGGACAAGTTTTGTCCAGTCGCGGGTCGCAGGTCGCAGGTCGTGAGTCGGCTAACAGTCCAAAGGGTGTGGCAGACTTTAATAACACGCAGCTCGTCCCGTGACCAGCGATGCATGGGACCTGGGTGGTCACCGGACGGTCGCGGCTCAGTGGCGCCGTTGCTCTAACACATCGTTAACCAAAATCTCGAAAAGAATACCTACTTGTGCCTACCTTCAGCACGTTTGGTTTGTAGAATTGCTGGTTTTTGTTGTTGTCGTTGCTTGCATGCACGGCAAGCATTGCACGTAGTGCGAATGCAGCTAATCTGTTTATGAAAATAGTTGGGTAAAAGGAACGGCTTTCGAATTAATACATAATTCGCCAGCCTTAAATAATTACATTCATTTCGTGAATGGGTCAATAAATAAACCGGTCTTCGGCTCCTTGGCATGGAATTGACGTCGGCAAACAGAGGCACATTTTGAAACTCTACCAGTTGCACCGCGTTTGGACGCGTTTCGTCATTTTGTTTGTGCTATGGCTTTACGTACTAGCAGCATCACGGGGGGTACCGACTTATGACAGTGCGCATTCACGGTGACTTTGTAGTGTTGCCTCATTGGGAAACCGGGCTATAGAAAGATAAAACCTTGAGTTGAGCAGACTAACCCCCTCGTTGTCACTTGTTTCGGGACTCGGGTCTTTTCCTATTTTTTTTATTTTCCCTATTTTTTATTCCAGTTGAATAACATCTTTTTTCAGCACCGAAGCGCTGGTCTTCCGGCCTTAACGATTATAGTACATATTCTTATCAATATAACTATCGACATGCTCGATTTTGCATTTGTCTATATTCTTATCTCTATAAGCGAAGTGTCTTCTTTCTGCAGACTGAGTTCTTGGGAAATTTCGTAGAATTCTATGAGTATGAATAGATGTTTGGCATCTACGGCAAAATTATATATATAATATATAGTTATATAGTCACCTTGTTCTAAAACACACACACATATTAATTATATATGCATATTAAATTTAGATATGGATATATATATACATATATATACATATATATACATATATATATGAAGTGGGTTTTTTACTTGTATATATGTATATATATATATGTATATATATATATATATATATCCATATCTAAATCTAGATCATAATACATATCTTGATTTTGATTGTCAATCACGGGATGTATAAGTAGGGTATGATATAAGCATTAGAAGGAGGATAACATTTATTAGAAAGACCAAATTTGTGTTCGAAAGAGGAAACTAAATACATTCTAAAATTACTAAAGTTTCGCAACAAAGTTGGTGTAGTATCAAAAGGCACCGGATAGCATAATGGAATCACTGGAACGTCTTCAACTACTCCTTTAACAAAAATCTGATGCGCGAAAAGGAAGAAAGCAAGGCGGGAGTGGAAAAACAAGGCGTTTATTGGACGCCTCAACAGGAAAAGTATACAGAGGATCAAACAAGTAAACGAGGCGCTCATGAGGAGCAACGGCAATGACAAGCGGCTCATGAGGAGCAGCAACAAGTGAAGGTACAATGGGCCCTTAGGGGGCAGAGTCAGAGTTTGTAGTGAGTCAGAGAGGGGGTGCCGAGGAGCCCTCCACCAGCTGAAAAAGAGAGAGTTAAAAGAGAGTTGGGTGAGTGGGTGGAGGAAAAATGCTTGAACTGGTAGGAGGCAGGCAGGCGAGTGACTGAGGGAGGCCGGCGGGCGGCCTTATAAGGGAGGGCTGGAGGGCGACAGCAGGTGAGGTGTGAAAGCAGCCGGCCCGGGGGTGGGCGAGGGAGAGGTGTACAGCGGGCGTCGGGTGAGGCGAGAATGCTGCGCGACAGCCCGGGGCGGGGGAGGGTCTCTTCCTCTCCTCGCATCAACCGCAATGCTACGCATTACGACCGATGCGCGAAAAGGAAGAAAGCAAGGCGGGAGTGGAAAAACAAGGCGTTTATTGGACGCCTCAACAGGAAAAGTATACAGAGGATCAAACAAGTAAACGAGGCGCTCATGAGGAGCAACGGCAATGACAAGGGGCTCATGAGGAGCAGCAACAAGTGAAGGTACAATGGGCCCTTAGGGGGCAGAGTCAGAGTTTGTAGTGATTCAGAGAGGGGGTGCCGAGGAGCCCTCCACCAAGGTGGAGGAGAGGGCTCGCGGGGCGCCCGAGGGTGCGAGGCTGGGCACGTAGGAGTGCACCGCCCCAGAGGTCCAGGTGCCCTGCGCCATGATCTCCGCGAGGGGAACCCCGGCGCGCTGGCATGCTTGCGCGGTGCCTCAGCGGAGGCTGTGGAGCGTGAACACCTCGGGCGCCGGCACCCCCTGGGCCTGCAGGGCCCCTCGTAGGAGCGCAGTGAGGGAGCGCGGGTCGAGGGGGCGGCCAGAGGGCATGATGAACGCCAGCGCGTCCGGGGCAGCTGGGCACAGGGCGACGGCGCCTTGCCAGGACGAGACGGGGCAGAGGGCAGATCGCGGGATGGCAGGGACGAAGAGGGCGACCGCGCCCGAGGGGCCGGAGATAGTCTTGGAGCTCCTGATGATGAGGCGGAGCCCTCCGGGCGCGGGGCGGACGTCGTCTCGGGTGAGTGTGTGAGGGCCGCCCCACCCCTCGGGACTCGGGGCCAGGAGGTTCGATTGCCGCAGCATCCCGAAATACCCGAAGAGGAGCGCGGCCCGAGGGACGAGGGAGGCGGGGCCCGCTCGCGTGAAGTGAGTGATGGCGAGGGCGAGCTGGTACAGCGAGAGGGGGGGAGCCTGGCGCAGGAAGTGCGCGGATGTGCGCTCCCCCCCCCCGGCAGACATCCTTGGGGAGGCGGGCGTCGAAGCCCGAGGTGAGGCCCCCGGCGCCCTCTACCCAGGACCGGGCTCCCGAGACGGTGTTTCTCACGGAGGCCGGGGCGATGCCGCGGCTGAAGAGGGTGGCGGTGAAGGCAGCTACGTCGAAGGGCGATGGCGCGAGGGGGTCCACGCCTCGGGAAACCGCGTGGGTGACGAACTCCTCGGCCTGGCGACGGCGGTTCTTCCAGGTCGCCGGGGCGAGGGCTGCGAGGCGGAGGCGGACGATGGCGGCAACCTCCGCAGGGGGGTAACCTAGAGGCCGGGGTAGAAGGGGAAGGCATCATGAGTGGCATCGGCGGGGAGGAGCCCGAGGCGGGCCACCTCGGCGCGGGCCGGCGCCGCCCAGGGTCCTGAGAGGTGGGGACGGCTGAGGGCGTCGGCGAGGAGGAGGTCCGCCCCGGGCTTGTGGATAATGCGAAGGTCGAAGGAGCCGGTGGCCGCCATCAGCCACAGCTCCCTCGCGCACGTCCCGAGGGTAGGGTCTCAGGCGCGTCCCGACTCGAGGGCGATGGCGGATGCCATATTGTCGGTGTTGACCAGCACCGTTGCCCCCGCGATGTCGTCCGGGAGGAGGGCGCGGAGGGCGACGACGAGGTTCACTGCCTCGAGCTCGTGTATCGTGGGGAAACGCGCCCGGAAGTCTTCAGAGTACCCTCGGGCATAGAAGTGCGTGGGGGAGTAGGCCCCCCCGCCGGTGAGGCAGGAGTCACATTCAATCACCAGCCGGCGACCCTCCGGGGCCCGGAGGAGATAGAGGCCGTTTGAGATCCGCCCATAGGTGGCGAACCACCTCAGGTCCCGGAGGGCGTCGTCGGCGAGGGTGAGAACGGGGGCCCCGAAGCAGCTGCGCAGAGCCCGGAGGAGCCGGGCCATGAACTTCCGGCCAGGGAGTACACAGCTGCTTACGTGATTGAGGCGGCCCAGGAGGCTTTGGAGCTCTTGTTTCTCGAGGGTGGGGCGGGCGATGCGGCTCTCGCAGTCGTCGACGAGGGCCTGGACTTTGTCGGGGGCGACCCGGATGGTCATCGCCTCGCTGTCGAGGGCGAACCCGAGCCAGGTGAGGCGGACAGCGGGCGGATGACACTTGCCGGGTGCCACGTCGAGCCCGAGGGCTGCGGTGAGGGCGAGGAAGGCGTCGAAGGCCTGGCACGCCCTCAGGTACGAGCCCTCGCACCCGATAAAGTCATCGACGTACACGAGGGCGTGGAAGCCCTCACGCCGAATGATCCAGGCCACCGCCGAGGTGACGCGAACGCACGCCGCGCCCGAGGAGCGGCACCCGAAAGGGAGGGCGAGGTCCACATAAGTTTTCCCGTTGAGGCAGATGCCGTAGAGAGGGCAGGATAGCGGGTCGGCACGGAGCTGGCGGTAGGCCCGGGATATATCCGCCGACCAGACGTAGGCCCCAATGCCTTCCGTGATGAGGCGGCGGCCTACGTCGGCGACAGAGGGGAGGGTGTAGGTGTGGGGTTCCCCGAGGTACTCGCGTCGGGGGATGCCCGAGTTCACGCTGGCGCCTCGGGGGTAGGACAGGTCGACGATGACCTGCCTCTTTCCTGAGTCAGACTTGGGGCGGGTCATCATGGGCGAGACCTGCGTCCAGGGGCTAAAGGGGGGGACAGTGAAAGGGCCGATGAGGGCGCCGAGGGCCAGCGCCGTGTCGACGAAGTCCTGGACATGGGTGAGATACTCGGGGGGCTCACGGTGGTTGGAGAAGGAAGGGTGGGGGGGGGGGTCGAGGCGGAGTAGTTGGCGGGAAAGCCGAACTCGAGCAAGTCGAGGACGGCCGGGTCAGGGTAGTCCTGGAGGCGGGAGCGCCAGGCAGGAATGTGGAGGCCTGAGGGGAGGGGGATGCGGGAGAGGGGGGCAGCAAAGTCCTGAGGGGTGGGGGCGGGGGAGCGGGGGGTGGGGGACGGGCGGGGGAGCGGGGGGATCGGGAGGGTGGTCGTCGGGGGGTCAGAGGAAGGCGGTATCGCCGGGGTCGAGGTGGACGACCGGGTCGAGGGTGTTGGTGAGCAGCGGGTGCTGGGAGGCGTTGAGAGCCTTAGGGGCGGGGTGATGGTCCCCGGCTGAGGGAATGGTGCACGCGAGGTCGGCGCCGAGGTGGTGGTCAGGCCGCGCATCGGGGAAGCTGATGGTGCTCCGGTGGGCCTCCGGCTGGGGGCCGGGGGCGGTATCAAGGGGGCTGGATGGCGTTGTGGTGGGGAGGGCGCCTTTTTCATGATCAGTGGGCCGGTTAAGGGCCTCCGGGCCGGTCGGGAGGTGCCGGCTTACTGAAAATCCGGCGAGGTGGCGGGTGCCGCGCGCTCACGTGCGCGTTTCGCCATGCATACGTCCTCACTATGCATGGTGAGGACTTTCCGTACATTGGCGCAGTACGCGCACGTGTGGCGCTGCTTGGTAGCCCCTTGGCCGTGGGCCTCCCCCGGGGTGGCTTGGGTGCATGAGGTGGGGTCCCGGTTCCACGAGTTGCAGGGTGCCCCGTGGAGGTCCCTGCTGTAGGGTACCCGGGTGTCGGTCTGGGCGCGGGGCTGGGGCCGGGGTCTTGCTGGGTCTAGGGGGCGGGCTGGTGTGTTGGCTGCTTGGTGGGCGGACATGGTGAGGGATTCGACCCTCAGGAGGTTGAGGGCAACCGGGTCGTGCCACCCGTGGGGGAGCCTCCCGTCCGCTATCCAAGTAAACACCGTCTCGGAATAACGGCGGTCGGTCGGCCACGGGTAGACGAGGTTGTCCCTCAGTACGGTGAGGTGGTGGTGGTGGTGCAGGCCCTGGGCGGTGTGGGCGGGGAAGTTGGGGTGGTCGATAAGGGTGAGAAGGGCGAGGCTGTACTCGTCTTTCGTCGCCTCGCCCCTCTTCACCGGCTTCCTCTCGGGCCCCCTCTCCACTAGGTCTGAGGGGAAGATATAGTCTGCTGGTATACCTTGGCGCCTCACGGAGTGCCGCGCCTCGGCGGAAGCCAGTATTTCCCGCACGGCGTCGGCTGCAGAGACTGGGGTGTGCTGGGTCGGCTCTTCGTAGTAGGCAGGCGGCGGGGCAGGGGCGGCTTGGCTGGCAAGGTGATGGTACCGCTCGTACTGGGGGTGTGCTGCCCCCGGCAAGGTCGCCTGAGGTGGCGGCGGGGGCCGGGCGCCGGCCGGGGCGCGCGCCCGAGGTGCCGGGGCGGGCGCGGTGGTGTAGGCGGCCTGGCGTCTTGGTGCAGGTGAGGGCGTCTCCGGCAGGGGTCGGGGCTCCCCCGATTCCAGGGCGTCCATCCGGGCGTCCATGCGGGTGGCAGTCTGGCGCTGCTCGGTCTGGAGGCGCTGTAGGGCCTCCAAGATCGCCGTCCTGTCGGCGCCCAAGGTGCGGTCCGAGGGCGCCGAGGGGGACGCCGGGGCTGAGGAGGGTGAATCGTCCCGCCGTGAGCTTGAGGATGGTCCCGGGGTGGCCAGGGCGGTCGCCCGGGAGCCCTTGCGGCCTTTGCCTTTTCCTTGTCCTGGCATGCTTGCGGCCTGAGGAGTTGCAGCGGTCCGAGGTGGAGTCGGCGTTGTGGAGAGCCAAAGTCAGGAGCCAAAGTCAGGAAAAATGCTTGAACTGGTAGGAGGCAGGCAGGCGAGTGACTGAGGGAGGCCGGCGGGCGGCCTTATAAGGGAGGGCTGGAGGGCGACAGCAGGTGAGGTGTGAAAGCAGCCGGCCCGGGGGAGGGCGAGGGAGAGGTGAGCAGCGGGCGTCGGGTGAGACGAGAATGCTGCACGACAGCCCGGGGCGGGGGAGGGTCTCTTCCTCTCCTCGCATCAACCGCAATGCTATGCATTACGACCAATTTGGAATTCTGCCATGGCTTCAATTATCGGAAAATAAAACAAAGTATCCCAGATTCGTTGATACTGTAGTAGTCTGAACATGAGCTCTACTATCACGCGGTAGCAGCGGGGACTACAACGCCATCAGCGCAGTTCCACTACACTGCGCTAGGTGGCGGCACGGGTCACCACCGGTCAGACCCCAACTGGGCTGACCTCTACTGCGTGTGGTTGACCCCCCCCCCCCCACACACACCTATAGAGTCGATGTGGGATCTGGCGAGTCAGGGGGCGGGTCAGACAACTACTGATGCCGCGGAGAGCAGAGGGTTCAATAAACCAGGTGAAGCGTACACTGAATTGAATCTTGGTGTTCTTTCGTGTGAGAAAGGGTGAGTTGGAGGGCCGTGGGCCATTACAGTACTTTTAGTTTAATTGTACATCAAAAAAGTGTTCGCTTAGATCAAATATCAGGGATTTGACGGTCTTAATGGGTTACGGTCAAGCAAACAGCTGTGAAAGTAGGCCTATTAAAAATCGAATTGCTTCACCAGATCTTTAAAAGTAAGGCCTAGTCAATTTCAACTCTTTCGCATGTGTCCCATAAATGGCAAAACCCTACCGCGGCAAAATGCTTAGCTGAATAAGCTAATATAATCTTTAAGTGTTTCCCCTTAGACAACAGTATGAACAACATAACTGAGACAACATCCATGGTCGCCACCTGGTGGTGTTACGTACAACCACATTAAATTGCCAGTAGGGGGCGCCACTCTCGTTGAGGTAGTCTATAAGTATGTGAGTCAATAGGATCGTTTCCGAATCGTTGAATAAACAACAATGTTGGCAGCTCTCACGAAATTCCCGTGAGAGTAATGGAAATTGAAGGTTCTGATCACTCACCTCATGAGTCAGGGATGAACCCCTGTACTATTGTACAAAATCCCACAAATTTCTGTTGTTGGGTTTTTTTAATACGGTATTTATTGTGCCCATAGCGTGTAAGCTCCCGCGAGGGTGTTTGTTTTCAATGCTGGACAGCTGTGAGGAACGTTAATGTGTATGCCCGGGTTCCGGTTCCGGGTTGGTATTTGGGACGTCCACCAGCATTTATTTAAGCAGTTAGTATCTATGTTAGTTTTTTGGGGATTTTTTGGTGTAACTTCCTATCATATAACTAATATCTTAGCCTAGTATGTACATCTAGTGAGATGGTCATAGGTTTGTGGATGAGGACGTGTTCCCAGAATTACTTGGGTTTTTTTTTGCAGCGTTCCTTTCACTTGTGCCCTGTCCCTAGTTAGTGCTTAGATGTGCCAGAACACATCCGTACTCTTCGGGACTGTGACCAGGTGGGTCGGCTGCGGTATTAATTTGTTAACCATAGTTCTAATGGCGTTGTCACTGACTTTTTGGTTTACCATCTTCCTTTCACCTGTGCCCTGTCCCTAGTTGGTACCTGGGTGTGCCAGAACATACCTTCGGGACTGCGACCTGGTGGCGGGTTGTGGTATTTTCTCATGCCATGGTGTATTATAGGTTGGGTTCGGTGAGCATGGTTGGTCTGTCCGTAGCTTATGTGATTTGTGCCAGAACACATACCAAGGTGGACTATGGCCTCATTTCTTCCAACCCTCCCACTACTCCAGATGGCTGTGTATTTATAGGTTTGATGTGCACCCTCTTCCATGGCCTGTCCTTGGCATGTGTGCTCCTTCACAGTTTGCCTTGACTGCGCCCGGTCAGGTGTTATTTGGTGCCCATATGATGGTGGATGGTTTTTATTTGTTCTTTTTTAGGAATTGTTTATAGTGCTCCAGTTTCTTGATTGCTCTGACTGGGGGTGTTTGTGTGTTCCAGGCTTGTGCAGCCATGACTAACAGTAACACACTTCTCTCATGTAATTATTAGTGCTTATAGTTTCTTTTAGCACTGGTTGATTGTTGGAGTTTTACGTCCTGGAAACATTTAAGGACATATCAGGGTGGGTACCAACTTGTTGTTGTTGTTGTTGAAGATTTATACTGCCTATCATGGATAAGTCTGAATAGACTTGTTTTCACCATTAGACAGTTTGTCGATAGAAAGCCTGAGCCTCCACTTTTACCGACTCAAGGGACTTTTAACCTCCCACACCACACAGACATGGTATGAGAGCAACTGGCCTTTGATGATGCTGTAAGTTATACACAGCGGTGGAAATCCAAATTGGCAGAGGTGGGGGCACAGGGAATCGACATGACAGTGCACACTCATGGCGACTTTATAGTGCTGCCCCACTGGGAAATCAGGCCACTGGCACCATGACCTGATATCCCACTCAGTCACATTATCCTGACAATGATCTAACAATCCTTGCCCTATCCTATTAATGCCGAGCGCCAGGCTAGGAAGCGACAAGTATCAATTTTAAAGTCATTGAGTTGACTCAACTAGGAACCGAACTCCCGCACACGAGGCCCGCGCTCTATCGCGCCCGCACCCGAGGCCCGCGCTCTATCGCGCCCGGTGCACACATTTCTGTACTCTTGATTAAATAGAAGTAGGCCCTAAAAATCATGTTTTGGATATGCTAAAATAGCAGCTAATAACTCGGAAATGCCCTCAAATAGCTCATTTTAAAGCAATTTTGTTTCATGTTTGGAGGGTTATTTCCCCGGACCCCCCTAGCAAGTTCCCGGCTGCCACCACTCAGGTTCCACGCCCGCAACACAAAGCCTCAACGATTCTCAGTACCTCCAGGTTGGCAACACTGAAACAAGGGAATTTCAACTGCGGTCTTCCTGATTTCACTGCTTCTTGCCAAATCCTAAGCCATATCCGAGCATTAGGCTAGTAGGTAGCGACAACTGCCAATTTTTAAATCATCGGTTTAACCAAGCCTGGATTCAAACCCAGAGTTCGAATCTCATGACCTGCCACACGAGAAGTGGGCATTAAACTCAGTCGACCATCCCGTCTGGTCTTTGATTATGAAGGGAGGCCTGCAGTAAATGACGTTTCCTTTTCGCTTTCAGTTCTAGTGTTGGCATTAAAGTCCCCCAGTATAGTCCACTGAAACGAACAATGAACTCGGAATATAATATATATGAATAACGTCATGGGTGGAATTCCCTCATCATATGACCTAATATGGTTCCCCACATGACTGTGGAAACCCTTTAGGTTGCACTTGCACACTAGCCATTGTGGTGCTCTCCCTCCACATATTCACTTAAGGGCGCATTCCTTACACGCGTAATGAGTAATGCGTAATGCGAATGCGAATGCGACAAAAAATCAAAACACCTTGAAACCTATGAGCTACATTCCTTAGACGCGTAATGCGAATGCGAATGCGAATGCGAATGCGTTTTTCCGATCGGTCCATGTAGCGATTGGCGCGTCATGCGTTATGCGTCAAGCTGGGTGTGAATAGAAACCTGAGTCTGATGTGTCCATTAGTTTAACACTAGGAGAGGCGACTGAGCATTACAGAACGGTCACGCACAAGGCTTCTGAGTGGAAACATATGGTAGTGGTGGTGGTGGGGTTCGGGATGGGTTCGGGTTGGTAAAAATGCTACCAGAGCCACAAAAATATGAATACTTATCTATAATTTGGTTATAATAAAGGTAGGAACCCCCATGTGACGTACAAAAAGTTACATAGATATAAATGCAATATTTGGTCATATACAGAGCAGTATGGAGAATAATTGTTTATTTTTAATTTGTTAAATATAGCCAGTCGTGTGGCGCATTACGCGTGTAAGGAATGCTGGCATTCGCATACCGCATTACGCATTACGCATTACGCATTACGCGTGTAAGGAATGCCCGCTTTACACAAACAGAAAAGGTATGCTTGGGGAGCATTTGTCAGAGTACAGTTCCAGTCTCAGCGGCCTATACTGGATCCGTTTAATGTGCCGCTTGCAAATAACATTGAACCACACACATACAAATGCGCTTACAACTCTCACTGTGTGTAATGCATGGTTTTTACCAAGGAGACAGTTACCTGCTTAATAGCATCAGACGTGGTGGTTGAGTCGGTAGAGCATTCCGCTACCCTGTCAGGATAAGGTGACTCAGCTGGATAGCGATTCTTGCATATTAGTTTATCACAAGTTCATCTCAAGAAGTTCACTGAATACACAATATTCACACGCATGCGCCGTGGTCACGGTCCCGCAACCATAGTGTTCATCGTCGCTGTCAGATGTCGCATGCGTTGTGAATATTGTGTATTAATAGTGACTGACTAGTTTGGTACCCTCCTACAATTTTCAAAAGGGTCCAACATTTTATTTTTCTTGGAAGCTCTAATGACCCAAAAGCAATATACTTTTGGAATTTTCCAAATATCCCAAAATTTGACTGACATACATGCATTTGAATGTTAGTAATTTTCATAGATTTTGTATGCGCTGTGGCAACGGTCCCACAACCATAGTGTTCGTCGCCGCCGTCAGATGTTGCATGCGTTGTGAATATTGTCTATTAGCACCATGACCCGGTATCCGACACAGTCAAATTATCCACAGTCAAGTAATGTCGAGCACCCAGCTACGTAGCGACAAGTATCAATTTTATAAGTCATTGGTTTCACTTGGCTGGGATTCGAACTTCCGACCTTCCGCACGGGAAGCCTGCGCTCTACCGATTCAGCAACATAATATGATCGGAAGACCAGTACCTCAGTGTTGAAAAAGAAGAAAAAAACACATCATCATTTACCAAAAGAAGGTGCTCAGTTTGTCGGATCGATTAAAACCAGGTATTATTTGCAGAAACGGCACAGTAGGCCTATATAACCAGAGCCGCGTCGATCCTAATATGTTAGCCAGTTGCCATGGAATCTCATCGATGCATGCCGCCTGCTGTCTATATACCCTGTGACCTCCCACTCCCACCCCCACCGCCACCCAACTTCCCTCCTCCTCCGATCCCAATCTGCTCTAGTTGTGTTGCCAACAGTACCAAACAACCCCGGAGTTGACCTCTCGACTTCATTGCTTTCGAAGTGAGGTGGATTCCTCTCGAGTTTCAGTCCGAAGTTTAGCAGCTTAGTTCGATGTGATTACGTCATTTCGAATCAAAGACAGTCCCGCGCGGAAAATTGTCCAGGCATAGCTGGCGCCATGATTAATTAATAGAAATTAAACATGTATGATTTCTTGTTTTATTTGGGGAGCGGGACGTAGCTCAGGCAAAAGAGTGTCCACCTGTGAAGGTGTAGGTCATCCTATCGATCCTACTCAGTGGACCCATTTGTAGTTTGGGATATTTTCCGTTCCAACCAGTGGTCCACACCTGGTTCATCAAAGGATGTGGTATGTGATGTCCCGTCTGTGTGAAAGTGCATATAAAAGACCCTTTGCTGCTTATCAGAAAGAGTAGCATCCAAAGAAATATGTCAGAATTACCATATGTTTGACGTCCAATAGCCGATGATAAAAATCAATGTGCTCTAGAGGTGTTGTTAAATAAAACAAGCTTTACTTTTCTTGTTTTATTTAATATGCAATGAAAAAGTCCATTCACTGAACCAAGGAAGGCCTTGTTTGTGAGGGGGGGAAACACACACACACAAAGTCCTCCATGTATCACGTGATAATACAGCCCTAAATGAAAGAACACTATATGGGGTTATTATAACATAGCATAAATAGAGATTCTGTGGGTTTTCGTCCTAGCAACACCTATCGTCATATCAAGACGGGTAGCGACTTGTCACAGCCTGCACTCCCGGTGACTTCATAGGACTGCCCAAGACCAAAACGCTGGAATCATGACCCAATATCCCACTCAGTCACAGTATCTTCATACTTGAACGATCATAGTGTAAAATATTCCGATAATAAGCATTGGTGGGGGAATGCAAATGTTCTGTGAAACAGGTATACATGGCCAGGTGCATAAATGTGTTCATGTAGTTGCTGGTGGTGCTTGATTAATTGGTAAATAGAGATAGTGGTGCTGGCAGGACTGTGTGTGAGGGGCACTCAGAGCCCTACACACTACCCCCTCCCCCCTCTGCTAGTCAGTATCACCACACTCAGGCTCAAGGCAGGTGGTAGCCAGGGGAGCCACACAGCTTGGTGGTGGTGGGCATATGACTGGTAACCATGGGGACCGGGAATGCTGGATCCCTATTGGTAGAGCTAAGAATGCGTGTTTCTCAGTGGGAGAATGGGTGGGGTGATACTCTACACTAAATCCATGTACCATATAAATAATAAACCAAGACTCTCTCTCTTCTTTCACACTTTATACTCTTCCTTTCTCTTTGCCTGTATTGATTTCACTATAGCCTGCCTACACAACCACATATTCGAGCAGTAGACTTTACAACCATAATGTTGAGCACCAGGCTAGGTAGATAAAAGATTCACCCGGTACTTGTAGTACACGGGTGAAGGACAACGTAGTCTAAATAGTGGCGAAAATAGGATTAGTATGGAACATGAACTAGAAACTGTGGCTCCAGTATCAAATGGCTACTTATATCGGCACAGATTTGGTGAAATGGGAGAGAATGCAAAAAGACAAGATGGCGGCCGCCAGAACGCCGTCGATTTCACTTTTAAATCTTATTAAACTAGATATTATATTATATTTTTCAACTCAAAGGTAGCGGGCTATCAATAAGATATATGTAAAGAATAAATGTTGCTTCTTAGATTGTGAAATTAGGCTCTCAATTGTTTGACCCGCATTTTCGACAGCTTTTACATAGGGTTGGTTTGCACCCCTACTGCAGCAGTGCGGGGTGAATCTTGTATCTACAGGCTAGGTAGCAGCAAATATCGATTTTGGAGTCATTGGTTAGACTCGGCCAGGTTTTGATTCCCAGCTATGGTGGGTGGAGAGAGGTAGTTGCCGTAATAAAATGGATATATAGCGAATAAGTTGTAAATGGGGGTTATATCTGCATTATATCTCTTGTGAGAAGATATAACATTTCTCTTCAATCAGACTTGTCTAATTTGTTTTCTCTGTTACTACATTCCACAAACCTAGTCGCCCTCTGGTTTTGCGCATTTATTATATTAATGCCTAGTACACACCTACCGTTTGTGCGCACCCACCTACCGTATACGATCTAAAACTGCCCGTTTCGCGCACAAAGATCGCGAGGTGTGCGCTCCCCACGCACACCTAGCGATTGCGATTCGCGACTAAAAACTCAGTTTTAGGGCTAAAACGGGCCGATTACGATTGCGATTCGCGATTCGAAAAATGAATCGGCCCGTTTTCAGTTTTAAGCGGGTCGGGTCGAGTCGCGAGTTTTAGTGCGCGAATCGTATACGGTAGGTGTGTACCAGGCATTACTGATGTTTTCCCGCTAAAACTGATAAACAATGCAAAAACACACATTAAGATTATCAATTATCACCATGGGAAACCGACATCAACAGCTTCCCAAGTAAACACTCTACCTCAAAGTGCTTCAACCAATCAATAAACAGTTCAAGCAATAGCTGCGTACCTGTTAACAGTGTAGCTGGGTTTTAACAAAAAGAAAATTTCACACAATGATGCATGGTCCAAGAGCGGCAACACTACGCGAATTTTGCGCCATTGTGGTATTGTGGTAATTGAGACCGGGAATGTTCATGTCTAAAAGGGAATATAATATTGGAACTCTTGGCGATTTAAAGCTGTAGCTTCAATCCGACAGAGGTGCTTAAATATTTGATACAACGGCCCAGTTTGGTTGGTTACCCTGGTGACCGTCCTCGAGCGACTCGGCTACTCTCCAAGCGGAAGCTAGCTCTGTTCTATAGATGTCAGGTAAGGCATCCAGACGCCTGGAGAGTGAAAGTCATGTGATTACAGGGCGGGCCTCAGAGAGAACGAGAGAGGCGTCCGTGGTTTCCGGTGAAATCAGGGAATGTGCGGGGTCCTGGACCGGTGCGCGCGCAGGCGGAAAGAGAGTATCTGAGGGAGACACTGGATACATAAGCCTATAACTTATAAGCCCGCCATAAAGGGAGCTGATCTGGGAAACAGTGACCTGACCGATGACACTGGATATAGAAGCTACCCACAAGCCCATCACAAAGGGAGCTGATCTAGGAAACAACAATTTGAAATAGGATTAGGAAATTTACAAAAGTATTAAAATCACAGGAAATGTCAGGATAATGACACCTTTAAAAAGATAATGAAGATACAGCTAGATATAATAAAATAGAGCAAGCTGATATGTATGTAATACAGTCCAAGGTAAGTTTTGTTTTGGATATACTTAACACCACCAATACTACTGTATATATAAGTAGAGGAGGCACAACAGGATAAAATGTGTACTTATCGTTCCTTTAAAAACTGTTATCAATTAATCAAATTTCGATATTTTTCGGTGATCTTTTTGCCTGTTTGTATATAAGTTGATTAAGGTTGCATGGTCCAATTAAGGGGGAAATTCTAAAGACATCAGACTATGCAACTTTAAGCAGGGGAAATTTCAATCGTGGCCAATTGGTCTTCCTCATTCCACTGCTCCTTGCTCTATCCTAATGCCAAGCTAGATATCAACACATCTCGATTTCAAAGTTATTGGTTTGACTCGACTGGGGTTTGAACCAGGGGGTTCAAATCCCATGACTTACCAAAAATGTAGTGAAATGTTTAAGTATACTATTTCACCAGGGGAGGCGGGGGGGGGGGGGCGAGTCTGGAAAAGTAGTACTCTTTGTATTAGCTTGAATATGTTGATAACTTTGAACGGCCCTTAACAGGACTGGCTTTTGGTCTCAGGTAATCATGGGATAATGTCCAAACAGCATCCTTCTTGCCCTACACGTGCATAGGCTCATAGATCACTCACTATGGAAACGGACTATAATAGAACAGCATCATAAAGGATTGGATGAATAATTATCAATTTACCTATTCCTCATAACCAACGTAATTCCGTCTATTGCTTCTATTCCCTGTTTGGCGCCATGGAATATGAGTCACATGAATACTAATTTCACCATTTTCTTAGACATAGAGGGGCCTGGAAGGTTGGAATTAAAATAGTCATATTAATGTCTCCATTTGCTTGGATATAGATGCTAATTTCCCCATTTTGCTTTGTCATAAGGAAATGGTGAAGTTAGCATGCACTCACTGCACAATTAACATAATTATTTACGAAATTATCCCTGCTCCATATATCCTGTTTGCATAATTGCCAAATATCAATGTTTCTACTATAAAACCACGAAACTATTTGTCATATATATATATATATATATATATATATATATCATCATCATCATGCTGTCGGTCGTGATGCGACAAAGACTGCTTTCACTACTTGACTGCCGCTCTCCATTTAGCTCTCTGCTGTGAGAGTTGCGTCCATGAGTCGGTCTTAATGTCTCCCAACTTCAGGTTTCTCTTGATGGTATCCTTGAACCGGAAATGAGGGCGCCCTCTCTTTCTGTAACTAGAAGACAGTTGAGAATAGAGGATCTGCTTTGGTAGCCTGTCTGATGATATATATAGATATGTATATAATTTCTATAAACATCTTTCTTTTCAGCTCTGGCTCCTTGAGTTCCCTAAGGAGCTTCTTGACACCTGGTGGTGAGTGTCAGTGAGTGGGTGAGTTGTTAGTGAATGCCGACACTGGCGTCATCAGTGACGGTCCCTGGGGCTCAGTGGTGCTGAGGTACGACGGGCGAATGGGACCCCCGGGAGAGCTGGTGGCCGGAACTGTCCGCCCGAACCGCGGCAACATAACCCAAAAAGACCGGGGCGAGCTGGGAAAAAAACTGGCACAACTCGACCAGCTTGGTGAACAGCAGTACATGATCAGTACGAGGTATGACGTCACACATGGCACGGACACCAGTAATAGCATTAGCAATAATAGCCTGAGTGATCGGCACGCACATGCACATGCATACGGTGAGTTGGGAATGAGTCCAACTCGCAGTGAACGAGCTGCTCTTGTAGAAGTAGCGCCCGGCATTGACCTCTCACACAGAGCAGCTCTTACTGATAGAACAGCAGGCACAGAGCTACCCTATCCGTACAAGTCACTCACTTCCGATAAGAGTTCTCCCGGCGAGGGCGGTGAGGGCCAAGGGCCTCGGAAAGAACGGAACGGGGAGGAGAGGGAGGAGAGGGAGGAGAGGGAGGAGAGGGAGGAGAGGGCGGAGGCCTCCCCCACTTCTTTAACCACACGCAATGCACGACGGGAAGATGGCCAAGGTGAGCAATGTCATTGTGTAATAAGCAACCGGAACCGGATCATCTATCCCCTTGGTTCCTGGTTTATTCATTTCAGTAATTTATCCATCGCCCGCTTTCATGTCGGCCAACCGGCAGACAGAGTGGAGGTTTGTCGGGGGGTAGCGGAAGTGTAAGTTTTGGGTGTCATCTTAAAGCTGCATAGTCCGATGAAGCATAACATTTTCAAAACCAAAACAATTATTTAGATTTGATTCTACATATCTAACTTAGCTCATCATCATGCTGTCAGTCGCAATGCAACAAAGGCTGCTTTCATTACTTAACCGTCACTCTCCATTTAGCTCTCTGTTGTGAGGGTGATGTTATTTCATGCGGTTGTACATTTAATAAATGCAAAGTGTTGAAGTGCTGCTGGCTTTTGCAACTTACTAGCAGCACTCTCTCAGGGACCAAATAGAGGTCTCACACTGGCAAGAACACTTCAAGACAGGCGCAAACTATTTGTCCCTGCAGTGGCTGGTCGAGAGATGTTGGGAGTTCCATTCATCAACGCCCTTAATGCTGCTACGGTAACATGGTTTTCTGTTAGGGTTTGCTCCCTTAGCATTTGGTTCTATCAAGAACCTGTACCACAAGGCAGTGGTTTACATCTTTGCAAGGCAGGGGCGTTAAACACCCTGAGGTATTTTAGCACCTAAGGTATCAGAAGTACTGCAATACCCGCATACTTAGATACTGATGCACTTATTAAGCATGTGTTGCCAGATAGGAGGGAATACTGATTCAATTTAGTATAACGTGTTACTTCAGATGCCTATGGTATCAAATTGTTGGAATGCTTGACAAAATTAATCTTACATGTTTGCACTTCAAGTATCTCAAAAGGTAGCTATTTAAAATAAAAGTTACTTCAAATTAAAGTCAAATAGATTATATCAATCAATTTAATAATCTCAGAAAAATGACAGAAACTTGAAACCATTGGACTATTCAACTTTAAGATGGTAAAGCAAGGCTCAACTATCTCCTGAGTTGTAGGTCAGCGAATCTATTTAGTGGAGGGTGCCACCTAGTGGGCTCGAGGGGGACTAATTGTTCTGCAGGTCTGCCATTTGCAGAAGAGAAGAAGCCAGGCCCCCAAATTGCCAACTTGTCTGCATCCGCACCTACTTTGAGTAGTGATCTCCTTCATTCAACTTTATCTCAACCACTATGGTTCTGTCATAACAGGTGTTACAAGAAGTGGGAAAATCATGCCTATCAAGAGGACTCAAACCCACATAATTACCATTATGGGGTGAGCGCCCTAACCATTTGCCTATCTAAACTCTCCAGTGCAATCAACCTTCTGTATCTGACATTTCATCTGGCGAGGTGAGTGCAATTCATTACAGTTCCAAAACAGTTACAATTGTAGTAGGTTGTACTGACCTCTCAGGCAAGGAGCCGCATAGACAGGTAGGCGTGGGTAGTGTGGTGACATCAGGGAGCCTAGGTGGTGTAATGGTTAGCACACTAGCCTGGAATCCAAAGAGATGTGGGTTCGAGTCCCGCTCTAGGCGCAATATTTCCCACTTTCATCACCCCCACGACACTATCCTTCTTATATAATTTCTTCAAAGTCATCCAAGAAATATCGAATATTATTTCAATATCCAAATTGCAGATATATCTGAATATTTACCAAAATGTTAGCACGTTTATTTAAAGATATAAGCTTTTCAATTCGTAGCAATTTTGGCGAGGTATTTGATTTGGGATTTCCTTATATTCTACCATCTTCATAGCGTATTAATTATGCTTAGAAATGGGTTGAAAAAATCTAATATGTACCGATTACAATTCTCAACCACCCACACCATTCCGAATGTAGAATAATCCAATCGAAAATATAGCACTTTGATCACCCTCCCGACAGCAAGAGTGTCTGCAGATCGGTTAGGTCAGTCCGGTTAGTGCAGTCGTGAGGGCTAAAATAGAATAAGCCGCTATAGACTAGCACTAGTAGCAGCACAGTTAACTTGATGCATTAATTGTGTCCCATTTGTAAAGTATAACTGGGCCAGAGTGATGTGGGTGTTCAGTCAGTGGTATGTGTGCAGTCAGTGGTGTGTGCAGTCAGTGGTGTGTGCAGTCAGTGGTGTGTGTGCAGTCGGAGTGGGGTGTGTGCAGTCAGTGGTGTGTGTGCAGTCATAGTGGCGTGTGCAGTCAGTGGTGTGTGTGCAGTCGGACTGGTGTGTGTGCAGTCAGTGGTGTGTGTGTGCAGTCATAGTGGTGTGTGCAGTCAGTGGTATGTGTGCCGTCAGTGGTGTGTGTGCCGTCAGTGGTGTGTGTGCAGCCAGTGGTATGTGTGCAGTCAGTGGTATCTGTGCAGTCAGTGGTGTGTGTGCAGTCATAGTGGCGTGTGCAGTCAGTGGTATGTGTGCAGTCAGTGGTGTGTGTGCAGTCATAGTGGTGTGTGCAGTCAGTGGTATGTGTGCAGTCAGTGGTGTGTGCCGTCAGTGGTGTGTGTGCCATCAGTGGTATGTGTGCCGTCAGTGGTGTGTGCAGTCAGTGGTCTGTGTGCAGTCAGTGGTATGTGTGCAGTCATATTGGTGTGTGTGCAGTCAGTGGTGTCTGTGCCATCAGTAGTGTGTGTGCAGTCAGTGGTATGTGTGCAGTCATAGTGATGTGTGTGCAGTCAGTGGTGTGTGTGCCAGCAGTGGTGTGTGCAGTCAGTGGTGTGTGCAGACAGTGGTGTGGGTGTGCAGTCAGTGGTGTGTGTGCAGTCAGTGGTGTGTGTGCAGTCAGTGGTGTGTGTGTGCAGTCAGTGGTGTGTGTGCAGTCAGTGGTGTGCGCTCAGCCAGAGTGTTTTGTATGTAGTCAGAATGTTTTGTTGGTATGGGGCTGACGTGGGGTGTTGGTTTTTTTGGGGGGTGCTGGGGGGTGGGGTGTTGGGGTGTTGGGGTGTTGGGGGGTGGGGGGGATGCTCCGGAGGCCAGTGTCATCCCCAACTCTGCCATCTCTCCACGGTCCACTGACACCACCTCACGCCGGGTAAGCACTAATGGTCGGGTACGGCTTGGGCAGATCCCCCAGTGTATCTCAGCGTTTCCAAGACAACGTCGACACACACCAGGGATATGTTGATAAGCTAGCGTCTCTCATTTAACAAGACCTCATTTTACTGCTATGCATAGCGTCGCTCTCTCTCTCTCTCTCTCTCTCTCTCTCTCTCTCTCTCTCTCTCTCTCTCTCTCTCTCTCTCTCTCTCTCTCTCTCTTGCCGTATTCGATTAACACGACTTTATTAAAAGAAAGTTTGGGAATTATTTGTGCTAAGTACAAAATGAAAACGGCAGAACGTGTAAAGGCAACGTCTTTTCCGTGTTGTGTCTTCAGCCGTTGCAGTGATAACAAAACAGAACAACTATTTTAGTTTGGGCTATAATGAATGGTGTATTCGAGTAAAACAAGGGACTAGATGACTGAATCGGCAAGAGTGTTGACTGGCTTTCTGTGCGGTAGGTCGTGGGGTCGAACACTGGCTGAGTCAAACCGCTGTTTTACTAAATTGATACTTATCGCTGCCTAGCCTGGCCTTCGACATTAACCAGATAGGACAATGGCCGGCTTGCTCAGTATCAGGATTATGTCACTGGGTGGGATATCAGGTCACAGTGCCCGCAGCTTGGCCTTCTAGTAAGACAACCGGACGCAGTGACCGGATCGGAAGAGCGCAGGCTTACCGTGCCGAAGGTCGGAAGTTCGACTCCCGGTCGAGTCAAACCAATGACCGACAAAATTGGTACTTGTCGCTTCCTACCCAGGCACTTGGCATTATTAGGATAGGGCAAGGACTGGTTAGCTCAGTGTCAGGATAATGTGACTGAATGGGATATGGTTCATGGTACCAGCAGCCTGATTTCCCAGTGGGGCAGCACTATAAAGTCACCATGAGTGTGCACTGACAAGTCGGTACCCGGACCTGATATGACCTTAAATGTTGCCAGGACGTAAAGCTCCAACAACCAACCAATCCAGTGAGACACTACTACACAGTCGCCATGAATGTGCACTGAAACACTAACAATTCGGTACCCCTTATGATTACCTTAGATGTTGCTAGGACGCAAACCCCCAACAATCAAACAAGTAGAACAAGCACATGTTGATCTCACGTGACTCTGCGTGTGTCTCACGGCGGTTGCCATGGAGACGTCTGTGTGGGAGGATAGGCTGGGAAGACCTCTTCAAATTTGAACTAATAGTAATAGTTAATTATTGATGATGCAACGAGTAACAGGTAAACCACAGCGCGTGGTATTTGACGCTGGTGAACATAAGGAAATGTATTCATGGATATATGTTCTTCATGGATATATATGTCTTATGGGTTTACAACAGTGTCAGCTAATGCAGATCGTAAGGGCGGCAATTGTGGGGAGCGTTTCACCTTTAGCCAGTGGGGATTTGATCAACCTTTTTATGGGTTTGTTTTCTTTTAGCGCGGACCAGGCGGGATGACTGAATTGGGAAGAGCACCATGCGTTTGAATCAATGACTTACAAACTGCATACTTGTCACCACCTAGCCTGGAAGTTGTTTGCTCCATATCGGGACATGGTAACTGAGTGTGATATCGGCGCATGGTAACTGAGTGTGATATCGGCGCATGGTGGTGGTGGCCCAGTATCCCAGTAGGGCAGCACTATAACGTTGCAATGAATGTACACTGTCACATGTTGGTACCCATCCTAATATATCATTATATGTTGCTAGGATGTAAAGTCCCAATAAATATTTATTCCTAAAAATATACAAAAAATATTTCGGCTAAATACTGTTTTTTTTAATAAGAATTCACGACTATTTTCATTTAGATTTCAGGAAAAGACAACAATGGCGAATGGAGATTTCAGACTAATTTAGATCAGTGGGGACAGTTTAGTGGAATTCAAGACTAATTACGCAAAATAGGTTAAATTAAAGGCCTTTCAAGGGCCATCTGGAATTTTAGTACCTGTCTAACCCCAGTTCCCGGGCAGGCCGGACTCGAACCCCCAACCCCATACTTTTCTCCCCTTCCCAGCAGTGTAGGTGGGGGAATTTAGTGAACTGCTCAGGGTGCAGTGGCTGGCGGAGATGTGGCAGCGTCGTCCAGCGCGTTGGTGAGGTTTTGTTGTTGTTGTTGTTGTTGTTTGGGTTGTTTTGGGGTTGTCTTTTGGGGGGGGGGGGGGCTCCCCATCACTGAGCATTAGTTTGTAAATGTCCACAAGGTGGCTCCACCATATACCGGCGGCCGCTGTATGTAAGTCTATGGGGTTGGACAGTTCGTAATACAATGGGGGACCTCCGACTTTTTAGTTCAAATTCCTGCCGTTCGCGTCTCCACTGAACGAGTGGGCCTATTCGGCACACTGTCACACTGCAAACCCAATGGCTATGAGCAATCTTCATACAGAAGAAGTCAAATATCTCTAAAACCACATGACCTAGACACAAACCACTTGGTATACATGTAGAAAACATACAACGAATACATTATCTTAAATTTCTAAGGTTAGGGTTCTGTATTTCTATTAATTTTGAATAAAATAAACGTTTTGCACTGGGCGTACCGCCAAACTCAGTGCATTGTCAATGGCCGTGAGCAATCTTCATACAGAAGAAGTCAAATATCTCTAAACCCACATGACCTAGACTCAAACCACTTGGTATACATATAGAAAACATACAACGAATACATTATATTAAATTTCTAAGGTTAGGGTTCTGTATTTCTATTAATTTTGAATAAAGTAAACGTTTTGCACTGGGCGTACTGCCAAACTCAGTGCATTGTCAATGGCCGTGAGCAATCTTCATACAGAAGAAGTCAAATATCTCTAAAACCACAAGACCTAGAGACAAACCGCTTGGTATACATATAGAAAACATACAACGAATAGACTATATTAAATTTCTAAGGTTAGGGTTCTGTATTTCTATTAATTTTGAATAAAATATACGTATTGCACTGCGCGTACCGGCAAACTCAAAGCATTGTAATGACCGTGTAGGCCCACTACTACCGATGCGCCACCAAGTGTCGGAAAATGAACTACGCCACATGTCCCCCATTATTAATAGCGGGTTCAGTTTAGTCATTGGTCATGGTTCAGGCCGTCGAACCCCGCCCCGTTAATTACCCATTGTACGAATAACAAGAACAATTTTGAGATGTTATGTGTATTTGTCCTAAACGATTGCTATCTCATTGCCCCTTCGTAGCCGTCCCTTCCTCCACTGGAGGTGTCACGTGTGGAAGCGCTAATCTCCTCCTGAGCATATCCCGCCACCTCACAGCCCTTTTGTGTCAACCTGCGCGCCCCCTGGTGACAGAGAGGGACAGGACACCAAGCCACCTGCTGCAGGGAGCCCGACCCCTACCGGTAAGACCAGTATGCTGTATAATGGTGTTTGCGTATAATGCCGAGTAGCCATATGTAGTCCAACTAGCAAAGAGAGATCTAGAAACCTGCGTTAGCAAATAGCTGTTTGTTGGCAACATATAAGGTCATATTAGTACGGGCACTGACTTATGACAATACGCATTCATGGCGACTTTATATTGCTGTCCCACTGGGAGGCCAGGTCTTTGGCATCATGGCCCGATTTCCCACTCAGTCACATTATTCTGATAGTGAGCTAACCAGTTCTTGCCCTATCCTAGTAATGCCGAGCATCAGGCTAGGTAACAACAAGTATCAATTTTGTAAGTCATTGGTTTGACTCGACCGGGAATCGAACTCCCGCCTTTCCGCACGGGAAGCCTGCGCTCTACTGATTTGGCCACTGCATTCGGTTTTCCAAATAGTACTGCGAACCAGCAGATATTAGAATTTAGTACAACTAAATAGAGAAAAATTAAAAATTAAAAATAAGAAACGCTTGTTTGCCACTATACAGACAAAGAAACTTATTTATTTTGGCCACATCATTCGTCAGAGTTCAATATACCGTACATTGTTGGAAGGGAAGGTAAATGGCAGCAGAGGGAGAGGGAGACCAAGAACATCATGGTTTACAAATATATCACAGTGGACAGGCTTGAATTATTCACAGTCTATCAGAACAGCACAACATCGGGACAAGTGGAGAACCATTGCATCCAACCCTCGACTAGAGGACGGAACTATTGATTGATTGAAATAGAGTATTGTTGAACAGAAAAGAATATTGCAGAGTAGAAGTTACTTCCAAATAGAACTATTTGTTTGTTAGGGATTTATGTCCTGGAAAATAGGTATGGTCATATCATCAGTTGTTTGTTATTTCTAAGGTCTTTGCATCCTAGCAACATCGAAGGTTATATCAGGACATGTACATACTTGTGACAGTGCGCACTGATGGCAAGTTTATAGTGTTGCCCAGATGAGACCGGGCACTATGACCCGATATCCTATACAGGTGGTAATTGGGTGGAAGTTGACAGCTCTCACTTTAAGTTAGCATTATCACACAGGATCTTATTTAGAATGAGCCAAAATGTGGACGTTTATGACTAAACTGAGTAGCGCTGATTGGGTACTACTGAATAGCTGACTGGAGAAAATTTCACTTCTCGTGTGGAAGGTCGTGGGTTAGAAACTCAACCGAGGAAAACCAATAACTTACAAAATTGATACTTGCCACTACATAGACTAGTGCCCAGCATTAATAGGATAAGGCAATGAGTGGTTTGCTCGGTTTCAGGATGTGACTGAGTGGGATATTGGCTCATGGTGCTGACATCCTAGTACATAGCAGTAGGCAGCACTATTAAAGCTCCATAGTCCGTTGAAATATCAAATTTTCAAAACCAAACCAATTATCTAGATTTGATTTTACATATCTAACTTAGATACTGATGCACTTATTAAGCATTTGTTTCTCCGTAGAAGGCAATACTGAGTCAATTTAACAGAACCTGTTACTGCAGAAGTCTATGGTGTCAGAGTTTTGGCAGGCTTGCCAAAACTAATTGTCCATGTTTGCACTCAAAATATCTCAAAAGTTTACCATTTAAAATAAAAGTAACTTTGAACTTATGTAAAGTAGATAGATACTAGTGATCGATCTAATATATTTATCTCAGAAAAAATACAGAAATTCAAAACCATCAGACTATGCAACTTTAAGTTGCCATGAGTGTACACTGTCCCAAGTCGGTACTCATCCTTATATAGCCTTAGATGTTGGTAGGCCTTAAATCCCCAACAAACTAAATATCATACTTGAATAGCAACGACTAAGTTGGGTCAAACACGGCTACTAAGACAACACTAAGTTATAAGGTCTATACATTCTACGCGTGATCTATTCCTTCCAGGACTTTCTACAACATCGGCCTCATTCTCGCAATCGCATTCAACCACTTCCGGTTTCTAATTCGACACTTCCGGATCCGGAGTCACAGGCGACCACTTTCTATCGGAACAACCCTGCTTTATCCCCAAACTCGGGACCTCCCCGCCTCTTGCGATTGACCGGAAGTGAAAGTAACCGGACCGGAAGTTCACAGAGAAGCCTTCTTATTGAGGAGGGGCGACCTCTGATATCCGGTTGGTTAGACCGGAAGTGCCTGAGGAGGACGATGATAATCCTGTTGATCGTGTGTGTTGTGTTGGCCGTGGCATGCCTTACATATCTGTTCGTCTTATTGGGTTTGTACAGGACTTTATGCTATACTTCAGCTTTTAAAATGTAGTGGCGGTATAATTTTTTAACGATGCATAATTCGATGGTTTTGAGTTTGGAATATTTAACAAATTTACATATTAGGTTAATCGTTATAATCTATATAACTTTAGATTGAAGTAACTTTTATTTTAAAGAGTTAACTTTGAAGATATCTGAGGTGAAAACATGCATATATTAACTTTGACATGCACAGCGAAATGCTACACTGTGCATAAATCTACATGTGTTCAAGCATAGCACAGGAACACCAAAATGCAAGAAATATTTAATGAGTATACTACTACCAGTATCTAAGTAAAATATGTAGGATCAAAACCAGCTAAGTGTTTTAGTTAGGGAAATTTGATGCAGCTTTAAGTTCTCTAATCTAATGCCATTTGAGGCTTTCAGACGTAGCATAGTTATCATTACCTTATTTAGGCATATTAATTTACATAAGACCTAATACGAGACACTAGATATAGCATGAACCAGTACTTCTATAAAAAGAAAATAGGATGAACATTTTTCGATTAACGATGGTTTGGAGTTTCTGTTGTTTTCTGAGATCAATATATTAGCTTGATCATTATAATCTCTCTTACTTCAGTTTAAAGTTGCTTTTATTATAAATGGCTAACTTTTGAGATATTTAAAGTGCAAAGGTGCAAAATTTTGGTATCACACTAAAACTCTGCCACCATAGGCTTCTGCAGTAACCGGTTCTATTAAAGTTGCATAGTCCGATCATTTTGAATTTCTGTATTTATTCTGAGATGAATATATTAGATCGATCACTAGTATCTATGTTACATTAGTTCAAAATTACTTTTATTTTAAATGGTAAACTTTCGAGATATTTTGAGTGCAAACGTGGAAAATTAGTTTTGGCAAACTTGCCAAAACTCTGACACCATAGACTTCTGCAGTAACAGGTTCTGTTAAATTGACTCAGTATTGCCTTCTACGCAGAAACAAATGCTTAATAAGTGCATCAGTATCTAAGTTAGATCTGTCAAATCAAATTTAGATAATTGGTTTGGTTTTGAAAATTTGATATTTCATCGGACGATGCAGCTTTAAATTGGCATGGTATTCCATTCTACGCGGTGACAAATCTTTGATAAGAGCACCAGTTAGAAATGTATAATCAACCGAGTGAGTTAGAGCGTCCGTCTCCTGTGTTTGGTAGATCGTGGTGTCGTGGGTTCGAACCCTGGTCGAGTCAAACCAATGACTTACAAATTGATACTTGTCGCTTCCTAGCCAGGCGCTCGGCATCATTAGGATAGGGCAAGTAGCAGTGGAATAAGGAAGACCAATCGTCCACGATTGAAATTTCCCCTGCTTAAATCAAACTAATTGACCAAAAAATTAATAAAAATAAAAATCTAGATCATTGTTTTGGTTTTGAAAAATTGATGTTTTCATCGGACTGTGTAGTTTTAATTAACACTGTTATGAATTTGTCAATAAAAAATCGTTTTCGTTTAGAACATGATTCTTGCTTTAATCAACTATATTGATTTCATTAACTAACCGATGCAGCTTCCTCCGACGAGAAGACGACGACCACCGTTCCAGACCATCTATCGTCGACCACTATTGGTAGGTATGCAACGGGAATGCAAGTTGGAGCTGGAGTGAAATCTTAACCTTGAAGAATGGAAGTAGAAAGTAGTGTATATGGTGTGGGGGTGCATGTGGAATGGGGAGGGGCTGATGAAATAAATTCATGAATGTTTGTCAAATTTGTTAACATCACCTTCTCATATAATATATCAAATACATCATATAATATACAACATATAATATAGAACACGCAATATATAATACATAATAATATGTAATAATATATAATAATAATATATAATAATATATATAATATATATAATATGCAGGGATGATAGTGGTTTCCGCATTTTAAAAAAAAGGGAAAAAAAGCGGAAATCAATCCGTGATAATTATCCCGCCGGCAAATTTCCGTTTACACCTATATAAAAGAAATTGCCCCCAGGCTGTGTAAAAGAAAACACGGAAATCCACTTAAAACGGAAAAATATCATCCCTGAATATAATATATATAACATAGTTTACAGACATGTGCACAGGAAGAGGGTGATTTAACCCCCTTCCTTTTTCATATCAAAAGTGCTCTTTTAATAAAAATGATTTTCTTTAATGTTAGGGGAGTGCCCTTTACACCACTGGTCCTCTACCATTCTGAAAGTCTGATCGTTTATGGATATGGAATCACAAGCCAGCCTGTTTTGGCACTAGGACCAGTTGGTTTATTGGGGTTTTACATTCTACGGTTATAACAGGACGGTTACCGACTAATGGCAATTATCTTGATCCACTGGGATACCATGTCGCCAGAACCATGACGCGATATCCCACTCAGTCTCATTAAAATCTTGATACTGAGCAAACCTCTTCTTATCCAGTAATGCAAAGTACCATTCTAGGTAGCGCAAAGTATCAAGTTTTCACGTTAGTAGTTTGACTTGGCTGGGATTCGAACCCACCACCTTCCGCACGGAGAGTAAACGCCCTACCGACTCGGCCATTCTGTTTGTGCCTAGTTTCCTAACCACGTTGGTATTAAACCATCACACATACATCTGTGTACTTCAGAGGTGACTCAGGTGTCCGTGCGTGTTCTCAATGTGCTCTTCCTGCCCGAGATGAGAAACAACACATCCGCAACCTACACCAACTTCTCACATCACTTCTGTGCTCAGGTGAACTCAGTAACAGACATTCCTTTGTCCACCAGGACTGTGATCTCTCAACATCCTGGCTCAAACTTCAATACAGCTAAACTATGAAGCGTGTAGTACTAGTAGTAGTAGCCCAACATGATTGGTTGGTTGTTGCAATTTTAAGTCCTGGCAATAGCTAAGGTCATATCAGGACGGGTACCGACTTGTGACAGTGTGCACTCATGGCAACTTTATAGTTCTGCCCCATTGGGAGACCAGGCTGCCAGCACCATAACCTGATATCCCATTCAGTCACATTATCCTGACATTGAGCCAACCAGTCCTTGCCCTATTATAATAATGCAGAGACCTGGCTACGAAGTGATGAATATACATTTTTCAGTCATTGCTTTGACTCGACCAGGGTTCAAACTTGTGGGTTCAACCTAATATATGTATCTCAAAATATGGCAGAAACTCAAAACCACCAGACTATGCAACTTTTAATCTGATTGGTCTAAAAGATTCCTCCAAATATAATTATGTACTTCATGAGGACTTTAGGTGCGACTTCTAGCAGCAATTGTGACTATTTCAGGTGGTTTCAGAGATGGCTGACGAGCAACAATTCAGTGGAATAATCAGATGTCAGGTTCTACGCCTTAGGTAACAATACCACAATCACTAATTATAAGGCCGACATTTGTACAATCTTTCTAAGATTCCATCTGACGTAACTGGTTATTTTCCCGCCAATTTTCTTCAGTATATAACATATATATGATATAGCAAATGTCTATTGAATTAGAAATACCATGATTTAAAGGTTAAGGCATTTAATAATATGAAGTCATTGTTCAGATCATATACTTGGTAAAAACGTGCTTTGTATGTGTCGAATTGTAAACTGACCGCCCCAGGTGAAATGCCACATATACAGGTAGGTGTAGGTAGGTTGATTGTATCTTGGAGCCTGGATAGCTAATGGTGAGGACTCTCATATCGAAATGGCAGAAGTATGGGTTTCAGTCCCTCTCTATATGTGCAATGTGCCTTTCGTTTGCAAAATAAATACCCCCTCCCACCACCAAGTTGCAGTAACTAGGACTCCGTACATGCTGAGTTTGGTATAGTCAAAGACCCTATAATACTAAGACGGCTCACTCAGCCTGTACTGTGTAATCAAAATGATCAAACCCACCACTTGGTGCGCTGGCTGTTCTCTTGGTTAAACAGGTGCTATATTATATGTATAAATGTATATATGTATGTGAAAGATGTGTGATGATGGCGATGCTGATGATGATGCTGATGATGATGCGTATTTGTTCATAGCAATTTCATATTGATGTGTATTCATACTTACCTCTCTCATGTATAATATAATTGTATGTGTTTACATGTGAAACACCAACCAGCAGCTGCGCTGATCAAACCCACCACAAGGTGGCACTGCAAAATTTACATTACCATGGGAGAGATAGGGAGTGAGCCGTCATAGTATTATAGGGTCTTTGGTATAGTGCTGAACCTTCCCTGTGTACTATGTACTGCAACTGTATGTGCATTACGGAAATATTTGTAATTGTAAAGATGGAACAATTTACAGGGACGAGTGTAATGAGGTGCACTGACCTCAATGTGAAGTGCCACAATCGGAGGTAAATGTGGACAGGCTGGTTGCATCAGGGAGTATGGCCTAATGGTTAGGATGCATGTCCCCTGAATGACAGAAATGTGGGCTCGAGTCCCATTGGTTTGCGCCCCCCCCCCACACACACACACACGACACATACGCTTTGCTGTTGGTTATTTTTTACAAGTAATGTTATCTTTGCTCAAATAAGCTCGTAAGCTTCATTTACAATTAATAATAATAGATGAATTATGGTATAATGAGGAATCTATCTAATAATTAAATTTGTTCAAATATATATTTCTTTTGTAGCCCTGGCAGTGTCGTGGTCAACTTTGAACTTGGCATATCGCCAACT
This sequence comes from Branchipolynoe longqiensis, assembly GCA_030323885.1. Classification (NCBI taxonomy): domain Eukaryota; kingdom Metazoa; phylum Annelida; class Polychaeta; order Phyllodocida; family Polynoidae; genus Branchipolynoe; species Branchipolynoe longqiensis. Next base: position 25,031,663 of record CM059197.1, read on the forward strand.
GAGAACAACGCCTCTGTAAATAAGTACACGATTGCTGAAATCTTCAATAACACCAGTGATAAGTGTACTAAAAAGCGATGCTACCAGATCGATCTGAACTCAATTACTATCCACGCAAAAAGTGGCGTTGCTGAGAAATCTACAACATGGACAGAGGAGAGCACAGGCGTCACCCCAACATCACACACCGATCGGTCCTCCGTGCTACACTCTATTCCTACCTTCGTGGACAGTGAATCTGGTGCCAGCCTTGTTACGCAGGCCTCGGGGCCTAGTAGTAGTAGACAATCTGAGTCAGCAACACAGGTGGGTACAAGTCCCGTTGTGAAAAGGACACAACCCCCACCCCAACCCTCACCTCCTACTCACAGCGGAGTACAAACTGTGAGCAACACAGGAGCGCCTCAAGTCGCCGGGTCTAGTGCTTCAACTTCAAAGCGAGGCAGTGAACGGTGGACGGTACAACATGTGGCCCGCACCACGATGGGCCCACGTGTGAGGACTCCATTGATAGCAGTAGTATCTGCACGAGAACCAACCAACTTCCCCAGAACTCAACCATTTACACTAGCGGGACACAGGTTCAACAGTTCGGCAATGCCATCTGCCAAAAGAAGCACGCCACGGTGGGTGGTGACGACTGTGAAGCAACGGACAGTGTTGGGAACACGAATATCACCGATAAGGACGCCAAGATGGCCTGCCAGAACCACTGTGCCGGGCTCTCTATGGAAACCAGCAGAGGGGTCCGTGAGAGCAGCGTCCTCACCACCTCGAGCCACGTCGCCATTTGTACCGGAAAAAGGCTTTGGTAATCATCGGACAACAAATCGACCAACACTCCATACCAGAAGACATACAAGAACAAGCCAATACAAGGTGTACACGAAGCTGGAATGAAATCAACAAATTTTCCATACAGAGGTTTGTTTATTTTCACATAAAAAGTAATTCTTCCCATGACAGTAAATCCTTTTACTAACTCACACAGAAAGAGCAAGATAAACTAAGGTGGTACATCTTGATGGGGCTTCATAACTGTGACCTTAAACTATATTGTTCAGTGATCTGTTTTCATCCCAACACAAAGAACAATTGTTATGTTTGTGATGCATTTCTGTACTAGCTTTATATAGAGCTACTTATATATTCTATGATAAATATTGTGAAGTCATTTAAAGCTGTATGGTCCGATCAAAACATCAGATTTTCAAAATGAAAACAATTATCTAGATTTGATTCCGCATATCTAACTTAGATACTGGTGGCCAGGTGCACTTATTAAACATTTGTCATCACATATAAGGGAATACTTAGTCAATTTAATAGAACCTGTTACTGCATAAGCCTATCGTGTTAAAGTTTTGGTAAGCTTTCCAAAATTAAGTTCCTACATTTGCACGTCAAATATCTCAAAAGCTAGCAATTTATAATAAACGTTACTTCAATCTACCCAGATAGCACAGAGCCGTCAGCCCGACTTTGGGCCGGCGGTGGCAGCACTGTTGGGCCAATGGTGGCAAAATGACGTTGGGCCAATGTTGTTTTGATCACTGACCCACCGTTGCCTCAAAGGTGGCAAGCCACCCATATCAGCATATGCCACCATTGGGCCAATGGTGGCCCAATAGTGGAAAGCTACCCAGCCAGCTAGCAAAAAATATAGGACCCATATAGGGTGCATATGGGTTACATTGTGGGCCCCATATGGTTTTTCCAAAAAGGAATCTCTGGATACCACATGGAGAAGATGTATGTTTCCTGTGTCACAAAGCAGTTACCACAGATGACACTGGAGGAGTAAAGCCCAATTTAAAAAAAATCAGTTTAATATCATAGAGGTGCATGCACCTCATATTAGATATTAAGATGATAAGACACTAATCTTGGCTATAAAGCTAAGCTAATGGTGCTGTCACATTACGACGCTTCTCGCCAATGCGCGTCGACGTATGTGATGTTTTGATGCAACGTCGGGATATGTCAGGAAGCGTTAGGTGCGTGTTAGGCGTGCGTTGGTATTCATTGATGCACGGCGACGGTCGGCCATGGTCAGCGCCACACGTCAGTGGATCGGCAAAGTTTTGTTCTTGCGCAAAACTTTCGACGCGCGACAATGCGGGAGTCCCAACATTATGGCGACATTAGGAGCACGTCAGAGGCGCTGCAATAACGTTATGCGAACGCTAGGCACACGCTGCACGCGCGTGAGGGTCGTTCCCATACATTGCGCCAAACTGTTGCTTTGTTTGTTCATTGTTGTTTTATGTCCTAGCTACATCTAAGGTCATATCAGGACGGTGCGCCAAAACACCCTAGCAATACGCTGTGCCGATGCCGAAAAGTTTGACATTTCTCGACCATTAAAAGTGATTTTGTGCATTTCCGGCGCGCCGACGAGAAGGATCGTAATGTGACAGGGCCATAAGAAGTGATGACTGCTAAACAGTTTGCCGGTGTCGCAGTTTCACTTCCCAGCAGTTGAAGTTCCCACAATTGCTTCTGCACATGCGTCAACATCTAACGGCATCGTCTGTGCATTGTCAATGGCCGTGAGCAATCTTCATATAGTAAAAGTTAAATATCTCTAAAACCACAGCACCTAGAAACAAGCTGATTGGAATACACATAGAAAACATGTTTACCAAAAAGATTATATTAAATTGATATGGTTAGGGTTCTGGATTTCTATTAATTTTGAATAATGTGTTGCACTGCGCGTACCACCAAACTCAACGCATTGTCAATGGTCGTGAGCAATCTTCATGCAGAAAAAGTGAAATATCTCTAAAACCACACCACCTAGAAACAAATCGCTTGGTACACATATAGAAAACATGTTTACCGAAAAGATTATATTAAAGTTATAAGGTTAGTCACACTGACACTATAGTGACAGCGATTTGCGGCGATCGGCGATGGTTTAAATCGGGCTAATGTTGACACATGCGCAGACAATGCTTTGACGCATGCGCAGAAGCAATTGTGGGAACTTCAACTGCTGGGAACTGAAACTGTGACACCGGTATGCACAGTATAAAACGTTTATTTGATTCAAAATTAATAGAAATGTAGAACCCTAACCTTATAAATTTAATATAATCTATTCATTGAATATGTTTTCTACATGTGTACCAAGCGGTTTGTCTCAAGGTCGTGTGGTTTTAGAGATATTTCACTTTTTCTGTATGAATATGATTCAAGATTGCTCACGGCCATTGACAATGCATTATATAATCTATTCATTGAATATGTTTTCTGTATGTCTTCCAAGCAGTTTGTTTCTAAGTGGTGTGGTTTTAGAGATATTTCACCTTTTCTCTATGAAGATTGCTCATAGCCATTGAGTTTGCAGTGTGACCGGATGTTGTCCTGTGCTGATGTCATATGAATTTGGTCTATAGGGAGCGCCCTTGCTAGCATGCTGCCACCTGCTGGTACTTTGGACTACCGTACAGTGGCAGAGTCAGCAGAGTCGCCACTGCTACTGGACGGTAGTGGTGTTCATTATGGACTACTACGTTATTGATAATTACTCTAAATGTATTTGTCTACTCACATTTATATTAGTTCCATTAATTTATTAATATATAGTAGGCCCTGCATATATAAATAACCATATGATATAAAGTAATATATTCCCCCAATATTTAAACATCCTAGTTGTGTTCAAATACAATCCATTCAAAACCATTAGCCAATTATTGACAGGTCAGTCACCATAGAAACTAACCTCTCAGGCTGCTGTAAAACAAAACAAAAAACATTACCATAAACCCACATATCGCTAATCTAAAACCTGATATTGGTAGGTGGACTATGGGAATCAACACTTGAAGCAGCACCAGGCAAATGGTCCCACAAGTCCATTCTGTACAGCTGTCAAAGGAGTCATGCATTCGCAGTGTTATATAATATATCAACAATAATTTATATTATTTGTACTGATTGATGTCTCACATAATACTATTTTATGTTAGTCTATCATACTTTTAAATACTGACCTATTCTAAGCAATGTCAGAATATGTGGAAATAAAATAGAAGTAATCGTTTTAAATTTTCTTTTAATTTTAAATATTTAAAAAAACATTTATTTAGTGTTATGACTGCATATCTCGGTTTCTTATGTGTAGGTTAATTCGATCTATAATAATACTGCAGGAACTCAAATTCAATTAGAAGTCAAGTGTTTATTGAAAACATAACTGCATGCTTCTTTGCTCCTTGTTATTGAGAAGCCTACCATTACTGCTGGATTAAAGAAAAATAAACAATAAGAAAAAACGGAATGTCTCCAGTGTTTGTTGGGGGCTTTACATCCTAGCAACATCTAATGTCATACCAGGATGGAAACTGACTTGTGACAGTACACACTTACGGCAAATTTATAGTGGTACCCCACTGGAAGACTACGATCCAATATCCCACTCAGCCACATTATCCTGATACCGAGCAAACCAGTCCTTGCTCTATTCTATTAATGCCGAGTGCCAGGCTAGATAGTGACAAGTATCACCTTTGCAAGGCAATGATTTGACTTAGTCAAGGTTCAAACCCAGAGTCGCCCGCATGGGAAGCTAGCTAGCGCTCTTAATAATTCAGTCACCCTCGTCCAGTCAAATGGCTTCAGCTAAAAATAACTAATTTATATACTGTTTTACAAAACTTCCTGAAATTAATACAATACTTTCACAGTAGGCTGATTCCCATACGAAACAACTCACATAGCAGTTGTGAATGCCAACTACTTATTGTCTCACTCCTGGGATGGAAATCAGCCTGTAGTAATAGGAAAGAACTATAACAAGTCAGAACAGTTCTACAACCGCTGGTTGTCAGAGCGGCGACTTGGCAGAGATTGTAGACACGCAGACAACCTGCTTGTACTTGGGGGGCTTTGGGTTGTTGATAACGGACAGGTATACAGTGGGTCCACCGACTCATTTGCTTTCTGTGACATTGCATTCCACGTTTCCACGGTTAGTCTACTTTGTCGTGAAAACATTAATTTAGCCGCTAGTTCCGTGCGCATTGACTCAAACTCGCTTATCTTTGACACTTCGTCAGTAGGCATATATGGTAAGCTATTAGGTGTAGAGCCATCAATAACCTCAATGTCATCTGGTAGCTTCGTGGCTTTGAATGTTGCATTCGTGATGACCTTTGAATAAAACTGGTTTGAGGGCTGTGACAGCGTCATGCTAATCAACAATTGTTCGTTGGTCAAACAACCCAAGGAGTTATATTTAATGGAGTTTTTGATTGCATTGTTCACCAGAAGTACATCTGCCCAGAGCTCATACACAGACCGTTTTTCCACTGCTGCCAAGGCTTGTGTAGCTAGCTGAGTCTGCCCATTGAATATAACAAAGTAGATGCCAGTAAGCAGCTCAATGATGAACTGTGAACTCAGCCTGACCCGAGGCTCCAGCAAGACATTCTTCTGTGAGATAGTATCCCAACTTAAGGTGGTAGATCCAATTCTGCTCAGCAGCATCTCAGAGTCAGCTATGGTGGCCTTTTCATCAAACCCCATCTCCGTGAGCTGTATGCACATATGGCACAGTGACTGGTGCGAACATGGGGATAACTTTGCAATGTTTTGGTTGTAATGGCTCAGCACATGAGTCATCACTAGCAACCTGTTCTGTGCTGTAATCCGCTCCACCTGGGGTATGGATTCTGCTACCTTAAGGCTCAGTTGCTCTCTAATGGAGGATATGTTCTCAGGGAGTAATGTAGCTAGGTTAGGAGGCACCGTATGGTAAATGGATGGAAAGGAGATGACAGGTATCGCAAAAGAACTGTTCTGTTTGTGTCCATTTTTATCGGAAATTTCTATACTGTATATACCTAGGAGGCAAGTCTCAATTCCACCAAAACTCGTTATGTTGTGCTTAGCGATAGCAATGAGGTAAGAGAGGATGAGGCATGGAAGAAGTTGAATGGTAAACTGCTTAAGAGTTTCATTGCCAGACCGATAAAACTCAAACAGTTGGTGACATACGGGGTCAACTGTCTCCTGCGGTAAGTTGGTGTGTTCAAAGAGTTTATAGAGTTCGGCAATCAGCGTATCATTTCTATGGATGGCACTTGCATACACGTTTACGTCTGCTTCTCGAAGGGACTTGAATCCCTGAAGCCAATGACAGATTTCATTAGTCAAAGATTTCGGTGGATTCTCGGATATCATCTTCCACTAGTTACAGATCCAAAATTATGATATTAGCCTCGTCTTGTTCTTGAAAATAAGAGAAAATTACTACTTTAAAGCCAAGACACTTATATGATGTCTAGAAATTCTCAGGTAAGGTAAATTGTAGTGATTGCTAGTATCAAGCTTTTATTTCGGTCTGTTATTAGCTAGAGGTGTCATTTTTACATGTGGGATGCAAAAACTTTTAAAGCACTTCCATCAATGCGAAATAGATTCCAGTCTTCCTTCGCTGTCAGGTTTATTGCACCGTGGCTCTCATACAGATTGATCGCCTTCTTGTTCCATGACAGTGCAGTGAAGTCTAGTCGTATGCATCCTTTTTGAACAGCAATCTGAAGTAAAAGGTTATACACTACAATATTTTGTAGCAAGCATTGGGCCAAATTCTTTTTTTTAATTGGTGATTGTCCCCGCCCGTGCCTGAAAAATCGCCTGTCCCTCACTTGTTTTAATTTCTTTTTGTTTTAACTGTTAAATGGAGAGGGCGGGTGGAGTATGACATGGAAAGGGGGGCGGAGAGTGGGGTCGATGGAGTGAGAAATAGAAAGGGGAGTGAAGAGGGAAGAATTGACAGGGCACTGGGGGAAAGGAATGGAGAGGGATTTGAGGAGTGATAGGGAGGGAACTGGGAAGGGCAGGAGCAGGGTTGAGAGTGGAGAAAGAAAAGAAAGAAAGAAATAAAAAATCAAAACCACCCGCCCGCCCGACCCAGATTTTTATTTCAAAAGGACGATCAGCAACTTTTTTTTTAGTTGGCCTTAGTCTCATCTGTATATGCTGAATTGTATTTCTATTGGGACAGATCTTACTGTGTAAGACAACAATTAAATTGTTCTCATTTACTGAAAAACAAAACCGTATAAAAAGAAATTAAAATTCACATATAACGCGCAAGCATTCTTTTTTTTAAAGTACATTTGAACATTGATGGGGGACAAAATAGTCAGTGTTACCAAATTCTTTTTCTTTTTGCATGCATTTTAAAATATGAACTGAAATTATTATTCATTTAATTTGATTGCTTAATCCATACTCCTAGATTTATTTAAGTTACATCACTCCAGATTAAAGATGAAAATGAACATACAATATTGCTTCCAAATTTTACAAGTACACCAACTCCCCCATTAATGTCATTTCATTCAACGTCATTTGGTTATAACCCAGATAGCACACAGCCGTCGGGCCGACGTCGGCTATTGGTCGCACCGTCGCCGCCGACTTTCCACTGACGGCCCACCGTCGGTGGTGTTCCGACGTTGGTTTTCAATCCCTTTCCAGATTTGAGCCACTGTCGGGCCACCGTCGGGCCAACGGTGGTGGTTCGCCGCTGGGTTTCAATCCCTTTCCACCGACTTTCCACCGTCGGGCCGACGGTGGTGTTCCGACGTTGGGTTTCAATCCCTTTCCACCGTCGAGCCACCGTCGAGCCGACGGTGGTGGTTCGCCGCTGGTTTCCATTGATTTTCCACATGTAGGCCACATGTAGGCCACCGTCGAGCCACCGTCAGGCCGACGGTGTTGATACACGCATGCGCAGTTCTTTAAATTTGGTTTCCGGCTTGAGTCGCCAGTGGAACACATGCGATCGTTGAGCAGTGTTCTTTTTTAACAAATAACTCCAAAAATCGGAGCAATTTTAAGGAATTATTTAACAGGTTTGTTTATTAATATGCTTAGATTATTTTGTAAAAGTTTTGTAATTTATTACAATGTATTAATGGAATTATTCGTGTTAATACGATTTGAACTACCCGGTACGGAATGTTGAGCGGTGTATTTAATTAAGCACTAACCCTAACCCTAACCCATACCCATACAGCAAAAGGAAAATATCTCTACAACCACACCATGTAGAAACAAATCGCTTGGTACACATATATAGACAATATCGTTACCAAAAAGATTATATTAAATTTATATGGTTAGGGTTCTCGATTTCTATTAATTTTGAATAAAACTAATATTTTTGCACCTGTAGGTATTGACACTATAGTGACAGTGTCTTCTTTTTTATTGAGGCTGTATTTATACTGTCCATAGCATGCATGTAAGCCCGGGTACCCAGGCTTGTTTTCAATGCTGGCCTTCGGGCGTTTGTCGCCATCGGGCCGACGGCGGGAGGTTGGACAAAACAACGTCGGCCCGACAGCGGTTTCCACCGTCGGGCCGACGTTGTTTTGTCGCCGTCGGCGCGACGGCAGCAGCCGCCGTCGAGTCGACGGCGGGAGGTTGGACAAAACAACGTCGGCCCGACGGCGGTTTCCACCATTGGGCCGACGGAGCGGCCGCCGTCGGGCCGCCGTCTGTGTGCTATCTGGGAAGTTATAACGTTATTGAGTTGGGAAAAGACTTGCCAATGGATCAGGGGGTTATTTCAACATCCAAGGCCTATTTTTAATAGGTTTCACTTAATGCAGTTTCAACGTCGCGGTTTTCAGGAACCTAACCACAACACTAATGGGGGAGTTGGTGTATACACCAATGTTTTCACACAGAAGCATTTCAATAATGAACCTCTTTATTGTATATATTCTTCATATTTCAACATTCACTATAATTATAGACAAATCCCTATCACACTGCAAATTTCGAGGGCAATGATAAGATTTCAACACAAAACAAATTTGTCGTAATCTGTACTTACAGGAAATAATCAAAAGATTATATACTTATATGAAATATATTTGTATTATTTGTTGTAGACACAGATTAGGAAGAATTTGATTTATGTTGAAATCACTTCTAAATATTCCATATATATATATATAGTGTAGGGGCCTATATATATACTATTTTTAACTGAAGCAAACTGGGAAGCATTTAAGGACAGTGCTGACTGCATTTCCATGAAACCTTTGTTCCGAGGATAAAATAATCCGACAATATGCATGTCTGTGTGTACCTGTGCCACCTTCCTCCAGAGACTTGTGCCGATTCCCTGCAAACGATAGTTTGGTTCCACGTAAAGATCCTCAAGATACGCTGAGCGGCCAACGAAGGATGAGTAGGTGTAGAAGTAAAGCGCATAACCAACCAGTGCTTTCTCTACCTCCGCAACAAGACAGCTACATATAGGCTCATCGCCGAAACAATCCCGACTCAGTTCTGGAAAGAGTGACAAACAGCAAACTTAGTTTATACTTTATTTTAATTCGCTTTTTTTTCTATTTGTATGCAAACACTTTATTGTATTTCTCCCTGCGACAAAATGTGTTTTATTTAAAGTCCGTTAGAAAAAGTTGTTTGTGGGTTTTGTCGTATTTCTTTTGGTGACAAAATAAATATTTTAAAACATTCTATTAGAAAAAGTAATTTATGGGAAGTTTTTTTTTAATGAATGAACTGAATGGACGTGGAATTCGCTAAGTTGGTTTCATATAAACTGAAATGATAACCATTGATTTCTCTCAAATAGAACCAAATATTCTATTTTTGTCGCTTCACAAATTTACTTGAAATGTAAGCCGCTACATATATAACTGTTACATTTATAATTAAATTAAATTCATTCCAAAATCCCTGTTGCCAAAGGGAATGCATTGACAGGAACACTTAATATTATTTAAGCATTGGGCCAAGGATAGAACTGCACCAAAAATCTTTCAACTAGAAAATTACCTAAATTCCGCACCATTCAAAAATCGATCTAACTTGCACACCAAATTTTAACGCAACATTATATATTATACATTTCTCCACCATAACCACATAATTGGTGATGGCTTAATGCCATATTGACAGCAAATGCCATATTGACAGCAAATGCCATATTGACAGCGAAAAGTCAGTAGAAATTATTCCATCACTTTAGTTTGACACCTAAAAATAAATGTTAATCACATATATACATATCTGCTTTAAAATTTACATGAAAATCTGAACTGGTGCAATTTGTATCAAATGAAAGCAAAAGTGACCAAATTTGTGCCAAATGACGGCAAAATTTAACTCACAGGAAAGTTAAAATAACAAGGGGTGACACAGTCCAGAAACTCTTCAGAAATTTTAATTAGTTGATGCTCACATTGGTAAAGAGGTCTCATGTTATTTACATTGAAGATTTGTTGATGCAGGGTCATGAAATCCATACATTCAGGTAGAATGTGTCTGTATGACACTGACACCCAATGCATTCAGGTGGGGGGGGGGGGGGGGTTGAGGGGGGGGGGGGGGATTCTCCCTTAAGTAAAAAGGCACGAGTCAGCCAGCAGTGGCCAGTGCGGAAGCGACTGAGGACCACTTGGTCATAGACTATAAACTAAGGAACCAGTTATCAAGTAAAGTAGCACACCAGATAAACATGGTTTTACTCCATTAACTTTACTTTCATATCCTGAAATAGCATTCCCCTATATTTTCAGACCATAAAAATGGATTTAAAGTAAACTACATATTTCAGATGAACTGAAGCAACAAGTTGTGCCACTATTTCAAATAAACATAGATTACTGAATTAGCTGATCATACATGTGCAATAGTAATAACATCTAATTGTGGAACCTGACGAGATGGCCAAATGGGTAGTGCGCTTACTTCCAATGCGGGAGGTCATTACGTCAATCCTGTGTCGAGCCAAACGAAAGACTTACAAATTTGCCAAATGCGCGCATCATTGTTCATGTTGCGGCAGCAGCATGAGTAATAGACTAGTTCGTAATCCCAGCGGCCCTGTGCATTATGGGATGTCGGGAAGCAAAACAAACCCACGCAAAGCACATGGCACATGTTGAAGCAATGAGTGCAGCAATGAAATCTGTTAGTTTCAGGTCATTTCAGCTCATGTTTGAAACATAGAATACCAACTAAAAAATATATATATATAATAAATTAAGATGTTATTCTGTTATCTAGCATTGCATTTAAATCAATATAATCAGCACGTCTTATACCATCTGCATTTAGATCTAGACAAATCTGGTCATTCAGACTAGTGTTAGAACTATAGCCAGTCACTTTTACTTATTTTATTCATGTTTTTATTTATATCCTATGGTAAATAACATCTGTTGAGCTAGGAAATGGTTAGGGTTAATCAGACATTAGTTATATATTTCTTTGAAACAAGTTTCTGTTGGCACATTTGGTATTTTAATATTTAGAACAAGAATTAAAAATGGTGATGTGAACATCACCCTGTAAAGTGATTGTTTTGTAGGGAATTGTATGTTTCTAACCTCAAAATGCTTAATTATGGATAGTTGTGTCTTAAATATATTCATTATATTTTCATATCACATGCATGTGACATATTGCATGCATGTTTATGCCAAATTATTCTGTATTTCTTTTAATTTTGAAATAAATCGAAGTTTTGGACTGCGTATCGGCAAACTCAATGGCCGGGCGCATTCGTTTTGCTGCCGTTTTCAGCGCATGTGCAGTCGGAATGACGAACTAGTCTATTCAGCGCGCGGGACCGACCCGCCCACCTTAACGACCTTTGCCATAGACGCCGACACGGGCGTCCCCCCCCCCCCTACCGCCACACTACACATATTCCCTTTAGTTTCCACTGCCACCTAACCATTCCGGCTCGCACCACCTTGACCGTTGAGCGCTGAGCTGCTCATTTCGTCCATAGAGACCAAGCTTGCCGCGTGACTACTGTAAGCTGTCTCACCTCAACTCAGCCGTCCCACCCACCCATCTATAAGAACTGATCAAACGTCTGGGTTGAGCGCCTGGGATTATTTAACCCAAAATACTATAAAGCCGGAGACATTCGACTAGAGACCACATATGTACGATAAATAAATAAGAAAATAAACCTCCACCTATATACTTATGTTTTATCTACTATATGAGCCTGTCTCAAGAGGTGATAACTCTTCTTTTTTTGGTCCATTGTAACGATTGACACAAAACAGCACAGAAACGATTACACCGAAAACACAAGGACGTTTGCTTCAAATCAATTTGTATTCTATTGGGATTATGAAACACCATGTAAAAAACAGATCAGTTTATCCTGAGCAATTGCATAAGCAGATAGTATGTTGATCGTTACAATGGACAAAGTTTTGTACCAATCTTGCTTAGCATCTTTTGAGACAGTCTCATATATACTAAGCCTGTGCCCCGCCTTGCTGAATTACCAGCATCGAGCAAGTATTACTACAACTAGTATTACTACAACTGTCAGGGTAATGAAACTTGAGTAGGATGTTGTGCCCCTGTGAAAGTGGCACGGTATCCCAGTGGAGTAGCACTATAAAAGTCGCCATGCTTGTACTGTCACAATTGACTACCCATCCTGATATGACCTTAGGTGTTGCTAGGATGTAAAGCCACAATCATTCACTCACTCACCAAATTACAGTAACCATACCTGGCGTTAGAGGGACAGGCTTTATCATTATGACTATCTTTTTTCGGTTAAATATGCTGCACCGACAGGAGAAAAGAATCAGATTGTTACTCACGAACTTCAGTCATTTTCACTTGATCAGAAAGATTTTCATATGTCGCCAGTCCCTGTGTACAACATTGTTTCGTCATGTGATATATTTACACAACCAACATACATCTTAGTTGGTAAAGGGGGCGATTTTCCTTCAGGGATGTGAATAGTGTCATATGTATTCTACAATGGTATAGAATGTCAAATAAATATATTACTTAACTCCAGTTTGACGCAATGCAAGCATTACGACCAATGAGCGCGGTATTGAATAAATTGTGTAAAGTTGACTGAGTGATAATGTTAGTGATCTATTTTATTGCTCTTGCAAGGAATATGAATTTCATCTAGTCTGATAATTCCTATTACTCAATTTACTGTCATCACAATAGCTATGATAACTCGCTAAATCAAAGGTGCCTGATGTACACTGTTAGTGTTAGTAGACTAGTAAAGATGTTTATGCATTAAAGCTGCATCGTCCGATAAAAACACCAGATTTTCTAAACCAAAACGCTTATCTAGATTTGATCCGATATATTCAATTTATGTATACTGGCACACTTATTGACGATCAATTTAATATATTTATCTGAAGATAATATGGCAAAAACCCTAAATCGTGGGACTATGCAACTTTAATTTAACCCAAGTTAGATCAAATAAATCGATTTTTAAGTTCAATTGAAAGAACTTACCTTAATCAGTTGAACAATCTGGACACAGTCATCCGCCCTCGCCTCTCTGATCTGCCAGGCAGTCATCCTGTCCTAAAATATATATAGTTTACTAAATGGATTCTATTAATTATTAATGAAACTTTTCTTTTTCTATGGGAATTTGTTTCCCTTGACCACAGATATATGATTGTGAGCTTTCTAATTTAATTAGTGTCTATTGGCACATAATTGATTGTCTGCTTTTACATGTAAAAGCGATGGTTTGAACAAAAAACTAACATTTCTCGCCGTGAATATGGCCTATGCTGCCGACACGGCGTAAAGCAACCACCAATCAATCAATCAATCAATCAATGCCCTAAAATTAAATGTATTCACTAGATAGTGGGAACATGTGTATGCATCATTAGGATAGATTTATCACTGTTTAGAGCTACCACTCGGGTGTGTGTGTGTGTGTGGGGGGGGGGGGGGGGGGGGGCGGGGGGGGGGGGTGTAAGTATCGCTAATATACCACTACAATTCGGGTTCCAGGTACCCTGCTCGTATCGTTCGAGAAGAAATGGACTAATGTCTGTACTACTTATTTATTTACTACTGGAAATCTGTACATGCCGTGTCAGTGTCATATTGCATCAGGGTAAACACAAGTTTTTATTTTCACACTTAGACTATGTGTTCATTTCCAATGGATATCACATACAAAATTTCCATATCGAACGAAATAAGGCATTATCTGATTTAGTTTTCATTTAGTATATAAATACACCCGCGGCTGCTAACCCCAAATCTCCATTAAACAGGCACCTTTTTTTTTTTCTTAACGATTGACAGTTTTTGGTCACTTCAGTAACATAAAATTGGTTGCGAGACATCACATTCCCCATACAATCAAACATGACCCAGCACAAATATTTATTCACAATCATCATTATCGAGTAAGATTGTGCATAGTTGTAGTTTTTAAGTTGGATTTTTTTAAATAATCAAATCTAGGTAAGCTTTTTGTTTTCAAAATTATTTGCTTTCATCAGACTATAGTCTACAGTTTTAAGTTGTGATGAATAGGGTAACTTTCCTCTTTGTGTAATGTTGTAGACCAGGGAAGTTACACAGTTGGATAGGCTTTCACAGTAAAACAAACTCATGGGTCACTAAAAGTAGAAATTTATAGAAGAGTTTTATAAAAAAAAATAGCAATTCACGGCAATAGAACGCTCCTCAGATAAAGTAGCACAAGCCCTACTTTGAATAATAATAATAATAATAATAATAATAATAATAATAATAATAATAATAATAATAATAATGACGATGATCATAATAATAATGTATTTAAAACCCTTGCATGTCAAAATTATTATCAATAAAATAACCAAGTCTGACATGATCATCTGATCAAGCATTTGATATCATCCACTGCGATTTTATGAAGGCATTTAACAAGGTACCACACAGATGCCTACTCAGAAAAATCCAATTCTATAGAATATCAGGCAACTTACTTTACCGGATTTCTCACAAACAGATGACAGAGTCAGGTATAAGGGTCCTTTTCGGATTGGGATATTTGGCCCTCTGTTGTTTGTTATTTATATAAATGATCTGCCATCCCATGTGTTAGATTCCTAGTTCTACTTGTTTCTCTTTGCAGCTTGTATGAAGCTATTTAGAGATTTCCTTTATTATCAGGATTATACTCTACAACAGCAAGATCTTGACAGAACATATGATTGGACTGGAATATCGCGATTGAGATTTCATCCAGCAAAATTCAAACAAATTAGACTTTAGAGTGGGACTCAGGGATATGCCTGACAGAGTATATACACACTGGGAAATGGTCATACTCAACTACAGAAATTAGAACAGAAGGATATTGGAGGGGGTTATTCATTTAGGCCTATTGACTGCAAATTGAACTTTGAACACTACAATTACATCGCTGCAAAAGTCAATAAGGCCCACTCAATCCTGGGAGTGATGCATCATACATTTCAATATGAGGTTGGGAGGACTCTGGTCACATTAAACAAATCTCTGGTAAGACCGCACCTGGAATTCCCAAATCAAGTTTGGCCTCCTCATCTGATTAACCACATTGTAGCTCTGGAGAATGTACAATGTCATGCAACAACAATGGTTCCAGGATTGGGAGAGATGGCATATGAAGAATGCCTGAGACTGAAGCTACCATTTTGGAAATTGCCACCATAGTCTAGACCGCCTATATCAAGGCTATATTCTTAGCACTGCCAGTTCAAAGTGTTAAATTTCTCGAAAATTCGTGTAAGGAATATGCTAAACCTATGTTACCAGATTCATGATCCCCGCTAGATAAAAGATTCACCGCTGTCAGCCTGTGTGCCTGTGTTAGTGTGTAGGCCTACTGTAGTACGGGGTGAATCTTTTATTTAGATCCCTGCCAGACTTAGATAGAGGGAGTGCACGTGACGTCATTACTTAGCAATCAGCGGGTTGCCATCTTGGATTACGAGCACACTCCCTAGCCATGTTGTTAATGCACGCAGATGCAGTAAAACAGAGGTTTCTTGTGTTATGGGAGGTTCTGGGCAGTTTACATCCAAAGTGTTTACTTACAGCACTTTAGCAACAACTTAGAGGGTTATGACTGGGTTCTCACTAAGTTCATTAGCAATAGTACTAGTACTTATACATTGTATTACTGTATGTTTCAGATGACCGTCGTCATTGTTCAACACACTGAATAAATGGTTCCATACTTATCTATGACGACGGCCTAAACTGACATGAAAAATAAACAACCATGCCTGCTGTGATGTCCAATACCTGACTGTGAATATATCACGGAAGACCTTGATGTCGCTATAGTGGCTGCACTCATCACAGCCCCCAGCACCACTCATGCATGAGGTCCAGTTACAGCCGCAAAAGTCGAAAAAGTGAAGCGACCGACCATCTCAGCTGCCGGATCCAGTGAAGAATGGCCGTACTTCAAATCACAATGGTCAGAATACGTTGTTGCCACGAAGATCACTGGTTGGGAGCGAGTCATGGAATTGCTGGAATGTTGTGATGAACCCCTACGCAGAGACCTCACACGATCCGCCGGAACACTCACCGATAAGACTGTGGATGAGGTTCTGGCTACCATGAAGAAGCTAGCGGTTCGTGAGGAGAACTCTATGGTGGCACGGGCAAAACTACACAACATGCATCAGCACCGAGATGAAGCAGTGCGCAGTTTTGGAGCTCGCCTCCGTGGCCAAGCAGGAATCTGCAAATTCTTGCTAAAATGCCAGAACTGTGAATTAGACGTCAACTACATTGAAGCCATCCTTCGTGACGTCTTCACACTGGGCATCGCCGATCCGGAAATTCAGCTCGACCTACTAGGCGATAAAAACCAGGATATGACACTGGAGGTCTTCCAGTTCGTCGAGGCCAAAGAAGCAGGAAAACGCTCAGCATCCCACCTTGTCGATTCGCATGCCTTGGAAGCAGCGAGCAGCATGTATCAGCGCACCAAACAGATGAATATGAGGGGAAATCCTGCAGACACTTGCTCATACTGCGGGAAGAAAGGACATGGCAAGAGTGCTCCAACCCGCATCCGGAAGCAAGGATGCCCTGCATATGGTCACAGGTGCACGCACTGTAACCGTGACCACCACTTCGAGAGCATGTGCCGCAGCAAGGACAAGCCAAGGGTACCCACACGCACAACCTCGGGCACCAAACCAACCGCCCCTACTGATGGTGAAGATGCCATGTTTGACGCCCTATGTGTCATCACGATGTCTGGAGAACAAAATGGTGGAAGATCAATCTCTCTTGATCACCACCTTCATGACCAGCTATCTGACACCTGGAGCCAGAAAAACTCAAGACCTTTCATCGATCTCACTGTTTCAGTCAACAGTGACGATTACAGTGCCCTCGGCTTCATGCTCAAGACTAGCTCAAGAACAGCTGTTCTCCCCGCCATGGCCGACACAGGCTGCCAAAGCTGTCTCGCAGGCATAAAGGTCATCCATCGCCTTGGACTCCGCCAGACCGATTTGATACCAATCACACTGAAGATGCATGCCGCCAACAACAAGAGCATCACCATCATCGGTGCCACAGTCCTTCGGATCACGGGCAAGGATGAACAAGGCAACCATATAGAAACCAGACAAATGACATATGTGACAGATGCCTCTGATGAACTCTTTATCAGTAGGGAAGCTTGTGTCTCCTTGGGCATAATCTCAGACATCTTCCCCCGAGTAGGCGAAGCAACAGATGCACCCATGCCCACGAAGGCAACAGTGAAGGGGCATCACAGCTCCAGAATGAATAGCATCCAGAGCAACAGCGGCCTGACAGCCCCATGTGACTGCCCAAGACGTCAAAGACCGCCTTCAGCCCCAACTAGGATGCCATTCCCTGCTACCGAAGCTAACCGTACAAAGCTGCAAGAATATCTATTGGACTACTACAAGGCCAGCTCCTTCAACACATGTGAGCACCAACCACTGCCTCTGATGGATGGACCCTCCATGAAGCTGATGGTAGACCCAGATGCAGAACCAGTCACCCACCACACACCCATACCAGTACCGGTATGGGTGTGTGGTGGGCTTGACCAAGATGACCGCCTAGGCGTGCTAGAACCAGTCCTCATCGGCGAACCCGTGACTTGGTGCCACAGGATGGTGGTATGTGCAAAGAAGAGTGGTATGCCTCGCCGTACCGTCGACTTCCAGCCTCAATGTACACGCCTTACGTGAGACCCACCACACACCATCACCATTTCACCTAGATAAAGCATTCACCCGTACTCGCAGTACACGGGTGCATACCAACCCTATATAAAAACGGTCGAAAAAGCGGGTTAAGGAAATGAGAGCCTAATTTCACAATCTAAGAAGCAACATTTATTCTTTACATGTCTTATTGATAGCCCGCTACCTTTGAGTTGAAAAATATAATATAAGATCTAGCTTAATCAGATTTAAAAGTGAAATCGACGGCGTTCTCTGGCCGCCATCTTGTCTTTTTGCATTCTCGCCCATTTCACCAACTCTGTGCCTATATATGTAGCCATTTGATACTGGAGCCACAGTTTCTAGTTCAGGTTCCATACTAAAGCTATTTTCGCCCGTATTTACAGTATGTTGTCCTTCACCCGTGTAGTACAAGTACCGGGTGAATCTTTTATCTACATTTCACCAAGCCCGATCTGAGGCCAAACTGCTCAACAATGACAAATATACCAAAAAATCAGTAAATAAGCACAGTGTAGGCAGTTGCAAGCCTTCTGTATGTAATCCAAAATGGCCACCGAAAGTTGTATTGTGACGTCATTACACCCCCTCTATAATTGATTCGCCCGTACGGTGTACCCACGGTGGGAACAGCCTCAACAGGGATTGAGGAGTAGCTGCACCAAACTGGAGCCAACTGATTTGATAAAACGATATATATAAATAATATAAGGATAATATATTACTCATAGTCCTAGTCCAAGATTCACAGGGTGGATTCTTTATCTAGGCCTACCTACTAATACTATACACTGATAATACAGTATACTAACCTAGCAAAACGACACAACACCAACTATAGCTACTGCCACTCGTCTACCTATATAATGTCACTCTGCACAAAATAACCCAGTCACACTTTCTGCATGTGTGGTCAAAAATTATGCCAATAAATATGGAAGGTGTCACATATTACCTGTGTTTATATTCAAAATAAGCCCGATTAATGAAACGCAGGTAAGTGCTCGTTTGCTTTTAGGGGTCAAAACAGTATATCTATTGTTAGCGAATTCGGGCAAATCGCTCTACTGAATCACACCAGATTGTACCGTTCCATCGACATGCAGAGGTATTTATATAATTGCAATGTTGTTGTTGCTCTATTAAACATTCGGTGTTTCCTTGGCACAATCAGATAGATAATAGTATTTCAGTAGACTGTGTGGGGGAGCCTGCATGGGTCTAGCTGTCTGGCCTTCTTCATAGGTGTCCCCACTGGGGCTCCTTATTCACAGATGTCGCGACTGGTACTTATTCGTAGGTGTCGCCACTAGGAAGCTTTCAAACTAGTTGGCGCTTGAACATGCATGTGGAAAAGGCCATAGTGGCGACATCTGCAAACAGGGGACCAGACTAGGCCCCAACGGCAACGTGGACGCTACATGCAGCCACATTTGAAATGACTCCTCGACTTCTGTGAAAACAAGCATCAGGGAACCTATTAGTGTAATGGTTAGCATGCTAACCCTAGAAGGGCAAGAAGTGTTGGAATCCTGCTCTCGGCGCAATATTTCCCATTTTCATCACCCCCCCCCCCCCCATTACACTGGTTGCCGTGACTGGATCCTATAAGCTATGTGATGATTGGTTGTTGAACCTACCCTGTGTATACATACAGGCCTACAGTAAAACCTCTCTAACTGACCACCTCCACAGATCCACCACTCCATTATATCGATGACTTTATTAGGGTCCAAAGCAATCGCGCATACAATACCACTGTAATGATAAAAAAAAACTTCCTAAAACGACAACCTCCCTAAATGGACCATTTAAAGTTGGTCCCATGGGCATGGTCGCTCGATTTAAGAGAGGTTTTACTGTGTATGTAACTTCAAGTGCATTGCCTGTATGTATACATGTAATTGTAAGCATTAAACTACTTATGGACGTAAACCATTTAAAAGACATAATTCGGGGAGCCACATGAACAGGTAGGTGTGGGATTGTGTTGGTGTGTGGGATCTTGGTTAGAGATTAGGCAAGATGGCGACATCCATTGTAAACTGTAAGCGTGAGTAGACTGGAATAAATACAACTTCTCTATGTACTTGTGTTCCCTGCACATAGAACTTGGTGTGAATGTACAGACACCTCCAGCCTACAGAGAACACTACATTTCTGTAACTGACTTCTAAAAAGCCCAGTATGCAAAGTTCATCTTCGCAAAGTCACTCACCTGCTAGCCTCCATGGGCCGTAATCGATTAACACGACCTGGGTGATTCGGGTGACCAGAGTCATCAGAATTTCAAATCGAACAGCGTGAGTGGAGTTGACAAATACACATGCTGTGTGCAAAACAACCCGACCCCAGTAACCCACCTCTTGGCTGGGGTGGTTAGGAGCGATGCCATCACATTTGCGCTGGTACCGTCAGGATAACAGGCACCAGTACCAGTCATACATGTATTTTGTTGTTGTAATAACCTAGATTAATGAAATGGAAATATAACTAAACTATGTCATTATAAAATATTTTAAATCCTATTTTGCTGCAGTTATATCGGTTATTAAAAAAAAGAAAAGGTTTTGGATTAAGCCACCCATTTTTTCAACCCCGAGCGTGGAGAAGCATATTCGATTATTCGACCCGGGTCTGTAGGATGTGCGCATGCGCCAAAAAGTGACTTGGGTCACCCGAGTTGGTTAATCGATTACGCCCCATCAGGCAGATACTGAAAAGAAATAATGTTGCCTCATGGCAGATGCTTGTCAATATACTATACTATAAATTGTGAATCACACTGTGTATAGATCAAAATTTCTATATACTATGCATTGTGACAGCGTCACCACAGTGTATGTACCATAGACAGAAAGACACATGTACTATAAATTTGAACAGTAATAGGATTCAAAGTTATATGGTACAAATGGCTTGGAGACTTGACTTGGGGTTGTAAATTCGCTAGCAGGAAAGATGTCACGTCCAAAGAAACTGGAGTTCAAGCTCAGTGGGAACATTGCAGAAACTATTGCATCAAGAGGATAGGTACCGACTTGTGACAATGTGCAGTTATGCTAATTTATTTTAATTGAAATATTAAAGGTAAATCAAGTTTATAATTTGTATTAAACACAATATTTGGTGTGTAGGTGCCGGACGTGTTTATTCAAACCCGACATGGTGAATCACAGACAAATTCTAACCTATTATATTAGTTCACTGTTATAGGATACAGATATTATCGATCAATATCGATGGTATATATTATTAGCAAATGTTACCAATCTACCGTAACTTTATCAACATAATACCAAAGTCGTTCAATTTGAAAATCAAAGTAAATGAATGTATTCACAATTGTTTTTTTTAATATTGCTTTGGATTTAGCACAATAGCACATTTTAAATTCGTGTTGCTTGTGTGATTTTCATCAATGATCCAATTGTCATCGAGCTACTTTTATATGGCAAAAGATAATCCGACTGGATACAAGGGCCGATTTTTGTTTGTTTTTAATTAAATGGCTCAAACTTCATAAATTGGTCTTCTAAGAATTAGTATTTTTAATATGGTTAAAAGAAAGATTGTTACACTATATTAATGCAATCATTGATAATTCTAAGGCACCGTTGTTGTAGTAACATTGGCATTTGCATTGCGCCACTTGAATGCTAGCTGGACACAATGCCTGACAGCATTTGTACACTTAGGACGATACAAAATGTAGGTAGCAAATCAATGTGCACAATATACCTGACGACGCCAGTATACAGACTGCACAGATAATATCACTAAAGTAATGACACAGATTACATCACACCTACTTTAAATTAGAATACAAATTTAAGCTAAATTCTATAGCACTTTCATTTTTTAACATTTATTTTGCTAGTGTCAATCAAATGTAGGCTGAGAACTGTATTACATTGTGCAAAAATAATCAATGCATTAATAAGGTCACTCTTAAATTAATCAGTATTCCTGATTGTCACGGTAGTCCATACCGTGAAGCTATTTAAATGCACAAACCTACTTTTAGTGGCATAGTTATTGTAGCAGTCCCTAATGAGGCCCATTACCACATGATGGCGGTCTTCACTGGACTGACCCTTAGTCAGTAGTATCGACAGGTGGCAGTATACTTAGTACGGGCGGTCCTTATCGTGGACCGTTCCACTCGTTTGACACCACCGAGGATTATGTGACCCGGCTGGACAATGGAAGTTCACTTCTCTTCTGAATTAGGTTGAATAAACCGATGACCATGCATGTTTTTCTTCTTAAACATTTATCTCTTTTAGACTGAATCTTGTTCACACTTGATAAGATTATCATACTCACTTATATCCCCCGAATGGGGAGAACCTAATGTAAATCTTCAAATGTTAAAGCTGCATAGTCCGATGAAAACATCAAATTTTCAAAACCAAAGCAATTATCTACTAGATTTGATTCTAATATCCAACTTAGATATTGATGCTCTTATTAAACATCTGTCCCCACATAGAAAGGAATACCGAGACAATTTAATAGAACCCATTACTGCAGAAGCCTATGGTATCAGAGTTTTGGCATGCTAGCCAAATTAATTTAGCATAATTACACTTCAAAATATCCCATTTAAGATCAAAGATACTTCAAACTAAAGTGTGGGAGATAATAACAACCAACCTAATATATTTATCTCAGAAAATGACAAACTCAAAACCATCTGACTGAAAAATCTCAATGCTTAATCACCGACACATATTTTCTCTTCTTGGATGACTACCATGTAATAATTATAATTCTCGGGTGGCAGGGAAATAAGTATCACACGACACATCACGGAACCACATGTAGTAGTAGTAGTAGTACCTGTATTCAACGGTAAGCTAGCTCTGCATCCTAACCAAATGTCCTGCCATAGCAGGTGTCCTGTGATCGGAAGGACAGCCAATCGAGAGTTTGTACATTGAAAAGTTGCCTGGGTATGTCAGCGGTTCGCCCATCGCACAGGTAACTGACGACAGGTGACGCTGGTACCTTCAGGGTTGAGCATTATTGAAACAGGGTTCACACACAAGGGAATTTAAGGCTATTTCAAGCCTTTTCAAAGCTATTTTTGATAGGAATTCAAGACTATTTTCATTTGGATTTCAGGGGGAAAACAAAACTGCCAATCTCTTGACTAATTTAGATCAGTGGGGACAGTTTAATGGAATTCAAAGCTTTTCAAGACTAATTACCCAAAATTGCTTGAATTCAAGGTTTGGAAATTGGCAAATGAAGATTAAGACTTTTCAAGAATTTCCAGGCCCTGTACAGACCCTGTGAAAGGTGCCATTCGTGTGAGTTGCAGATAGGCCTTTATTCCACTACAACGACTAAGACTACTTTTTCGTCAAGCACTAAACATTTTTGTTTAACAATAGTGTAGTGGTCTGCACTGACCTCTCAGGCAGGGAGCCACATAGACAGGTAGGCGTGGGTAGTATGGTGATATCAGGGAGCCTAGGTGGTTTAATGGTTAGCACACTGGCCCGGAATGCAAAGAGATGTGGGTTCGAGTCCCGCTCTAGGCACAATATTTCCCATTTTCATCACCCCTATGACACTGGTTGCCGTGGCCATGATCCTATACAAGCTACGCGCTGTATGGTTGTTGAACTTACCCTGTGTATGTAAGTGTGTTGCATTGCCTGTATGTATGTAATTGTCAGTATAAAAAGACTTACAATTCCAGGGGGACGAGTGTAGTGGTCTGCACTGACCTCTCAGGCAGGGAGCCGCATAGACAGGTAGGCGTGGGTAGTATGGTGATATCAGGGAGCCTAGGTGGTGTAATGGTTAGCACACTGGCCCGGAATGCAAAGAGATGTGGGTTCGAGTCCCACTCTAGGTGCAATATTTCCCATTTTCATCACCCCCACGACAATAGCATAGCATGGACATCCACCATGAGAGGGGTCAGGGGATCGGGGCTCAAGATTCCAGTCTCTATGCTGCTGATTACCGATACAAGCAGACCAGTGTAGGTATGTGACGAGCACGCATGCGCAACATACAATGGACAATAAGGTCAAACAAACACCAGGGCTGCGTTCAAGGTATGCCTCGGAGAAATTCCTGATGTCACGCTAGTCTGAACGACTTCACTGTTAATCGCCTCGAAATGGCCGCCCCCTATGGGAGGCAGCCTTTTGCAATGGAAAAGAGCTCTGATTGGCTGAAACCACTGAATACGGCGGCCATTATAGAGGTGCTTTTTGTCTCCAGTCCGAAAAGGGAGACGTCTCCGAGATAACTCGGAGGAACACCCTGAACAGAAATAAGCCAAAAAGACGTCTCGGAGCCGTACCCTAAACACGACCCAGCTGATAAAGACCATCGCACCAGATATGAATTGTGAATCCCGAGTGTTTCCCAGGGTGTGATTTTTTCAAACAAAGTTAGTTATAACCTATATATAACCTGCATGCCATGAACTTTATTTTTATTTTTTTAAACACTTCCTGTCCGCAAGTATTCCTTAAGTGTCAGATTCAGCCAGCGTCATGGGACTGTTCTAAGCAGAATAGTGATTGTTCAAACGAAATATTGGCGGGTGGTTAATCTGAACAAATTGTTTCATTAATAAATTGTTGCTTTTGAAAATAGTACTTTGAGGTGGGATCATGACCTAATTTGATAGAAAAAAAATAAATGACGTTTGATTAGACCACCATAGAAATAGTAACCGATAAACAAAGGTCATAATGTCATATGAAAGAGACAGAATTACTTTGTTTAAATTCCATAAGTTGTCTTTAACAAATAATTATGGGTCCCAAACACCTAGACTGCTTTACTGTACAACTATACTAATCTCGCACCAAGTCTGTTAAGCAAATTTTCACTTCCTAACAAAACAACAAAAACTACTCACAAAATAAAATATTTAAAAAACCGCATCGGAATGTCGAAGTACACGAGCACAATGGACTGGCTTCCAGTCATGTCACGTGGTCGATAATCCGATTAAATTAGATCCACTTGACCACCATGGACTGGCCCTTCCTGGGGCCGAACCTCCACTCCCGCTCGTCCTTATCTCATGGTCACCAGCTCTTCAGAAGACGTGGGGTGGATGGCAACACAACTGTCAAAGTCCTTCTTGGTTGCGCCCATCTTCACTGCGACGCTGAATCCCTGCAGCATCTCGTCACAGCCCAGCCCCATCATGTGGACGCCGACAACCTACAAGGATGAGACAAGGCGAGGCTGAAGGAGATGGACAGTTGTAAACATCTTAAATAACACACGATGAACATGACTGAACGTGGTCGAATGAGTTGAGTGCACGCTTCCCATGTGGCAGGTTATCATTGGCCGAATCAACACAAAGACATACATAATTTATACTTGTTGAGTTAGTTGAGTGCACCCTTCCCATGTGGCAGGTTGTCATTGGCCGAATCAACATAAAGACATACATAATTGATACTTGTTGAGTTAGTTGAGTTCACGCTTCCCATGTGGCAGGTTGTCATTGGCCGAATCAACACAAAGACATACATAATTTATACTTGTTGAGTTAGTTGAGTCCTCGCTTCCCATGTGGCAGGTTGTCATTGGCCGAATCAACACAAAGACATACATAATTGATTCTTGTTGAGTTAGTTGAGTGCACGCTTCCCATGTGGCAGGTTGTCATTGGCCGAATCAACACAAAGACATACATAATTGATACTTGTTGAGTTAGTTGAGTGCTCGCTTCCCATGTGGCAGGTTGTCATTGGCCGAATCAACACAAAGACATACATAATTGATACTTGTTGAGTTAGTTGAGTGCTCGCTTCCCATGTGGCAGGTTGTCATTGGCCGAATCAACACAAAGACATACATAATTTATACTTGTTGAGTTAGTTGAGTGCACGCTTCCCATGTGGCAGGTTGTCATTGGCCGAATCAACACAAAGACATACATAATTGATACTTGTTGAGTTAGTTGAGTGCTCGCTTCCCATGTGGAAGGTTGTTATTGGCTGAGTCAATACAATACAAAATTTATACTTGACGCTACTTAGCCTGACACTCTGCTTGACTAAGATACGGTAAAGAGCTGTGAAATGAGGAAGACTAATTATCTTATAGAGTTACATAATCCCATGGTTTTGAGTTTCTGTCAAATTCTTTAGATAAATATATTAAATTGATTGCTATAATCTCCTTCACTTGAAGTAACTTATTTTAAAGGATTAACTTTGGAGATATTTAAAGTAAAAATTAATTGTGGTATGCACACTGAAATGGTTTCAACAGTGCCAGATTCTATTAAATTAACTAAATTTAGTATTCCTTCTACGCAGCAATTAAATGCATGATAAATGCAGCAGTATGTAAGTTATATACATAAAATATCTTAAACCTGGTTTAGAACATTCCACGCTTTTTATCGGACTATGGCAGTTTTAATATTAACCGCTAATTATATTCACCAAATTCTGCATAGTTTTTCTCCCCAGTTTAATTCTTTTTAAAGTAATCATGAAAAGGACTTTGCTCTAATTGGAAGCAGGAGTCTGTACATAGCTTCTTTAATTTAAGTAATCATGAAAAGGACTTTGTGCTAAGTGGAAGCAGGAGTCTGTACATAGCTTCTTTAATTTAAGTAATCATGAAAAGCACTTTGCGCTAAGTGGAAGCAGGAGTACCTTCTCCTCAGGCAGCTTGCAGACGAGCTTCATGCGGCACTTCAACTTGCGGGTCGTGACGGCGTGGTACATCGGGGTGAAGACAGACTTGTACGTCTTTATGTGGGCTTCCCCGTACAGCGCCACAGCCTGCGCTGTTGGGGGAGGGGCAGGGCGGGCATTACTCACTGACTGAGTCATGTAGCGAGTGAATGAGGTAGCGAGTGCATTGCATTGTGAGTGACGGGGGGGGGACTGGGTGATGTAGTAAGTTAGATGGTGAGATAGTGAGATAGTGATATAGTGAGTGAAGTAGTGAAGGAGGTGGTGAGTGAAATAGTGAGTGAAACAGTGAGTAAGTTAGGTAGTGAGTGAGATAGTGAATGAGTGATGTAATGAATGAGGTAGTGAGTGATGTGAGTGAGGTAGTGAATGAGTGAGGTAGGCAGTGAGTTAGGTAGGCAGTGCGAGTGAGTGAGTGAGTGAGTGAGTGAGTGAGTGAGTGAACGCATACTCATCACACGTTGCCATGCAACTATAATTATGTATGCAACGTATTCAATGCAATACACCTGATTTATGTAATGTGTGATAGGTTCCTCGCATAAGTGACACAAAGCCATGTTGCACACATTATGTGTTTGAATGTTATGAATATGCTGAGGAAAGTGCACTGTGCATAACAACGTGCCACGACGGCTAAAATAGCAACCAACATGAAACAGAGCAGATTGATTTTGGTGGGTTTTTTCAAGTCGTGAATTTAAGAACCTGCAATTACTGTTGCTTGTGTCTTAAGCATAGGAATACCTAATGATTCAAATATTCGGAAATCATTATTTTCTTTATTAATCTAATTCTGACATCACCGAAATATAAAATAAAATAAGCAACAACAAAAATATGTTGAGTCCCATAGGTACTTGGATGGTAGACCGCCTAGAAATATAATATAGGCTAGGTACTGCAGAGGACCTGATACAGGCCGAATAATTAAGTAGTGTCTAAGTAGAACTTCAGAAATAGCTTACCTTCGGTGACCCCAATGGTACCGACAGGTGGGTGGCTGAAGACGACAGTGGGGATGTTATCATAGTCCAGCTTCAAACCATCTTCTTTGTTAAACAGGCGGTGAGCTAGCTTCCTACCCGCTGCTATGGCGACTAGAGGTGCATAAAATGTAAAACATGTAAGTTAGAAAATTTCCATACAATTTCCACGTAATTTCAAGGGAATTCGTATAGATTTGCATATTAACAAACAGTATGATGGTAGGGGGGTGA
Source organism: Branchipolynoe longqiensis (assembly GCA_030323885.1). Classification (NCBI taxonomy): domain Eukaryota; kingdom Metazoa; phylum Annelida; class Polychaeta; order Phyllodocida; family Polynoidae; genus Branchipolynoe; species Branchipolynoe longqiensis. The sequence continues at coordinate 25,059,644 of CM059197.1, forward strand.
TACACCACCTGGAGGGCAGCAGGGGAATTAGGAAGCTGCTTGAAAGCAGAGCTCCTGCCCTCCAGGCTGAAACCTTGGCTTCAGTAACCAAAACTAACGAAGAACATATCGAAGGAAGTTGCATGAGTATTTGCAGCGAGTAGAACAAAGCAGGAGAATTACATACATGAATAATATTTGCATAAGTACTTTATACCTCACGTATCAACATTTATACCAACTACAATTTGTACTAATAGAAATTAAATATGAAATAATTTAATAGTTTAGATAGTACAATCTGTATGTCACTATCGATTAAATTGCTTGGCTGATTGATGGATGGTGCTTTTACGTTGTGTCGCCAGTAAAAGCATAGTTATTCCCGCAGCACTGTCTCAAAGACAAGGCTGCTCGCCAACCCTATAGAAAAAGTCACATAAGGCTGGGTTATGGACATAACCACATCAATTTCTAATCTAATGTGCTAAATATATTGATCAAATGCTCATCTATCATAGACTGCTATCTTTGGAGTGATAAATTTATCAAATCATGTAGATTAATAGACTTTAAAATTCGAATCAATAGCATCTAGTGGCCAGCATCTTGGTATTTTTTTTTGTATTCTCTTCCATTTCATCAACTATACACAAAAATCGATAAACAGTGCATGCTGGAACCACGTTCTCCACATCTTGTTTATTATTGAATCTTATCAGGGCCAGTTTTGCTCGGCTTTAGACATGGTTGTCATTCACCCCTACTCTGAGAAGGGGTTAATGTTATCTAGCAACGGTCAAATTCACTGCTTGGCCACTTGCCCGGTCTGCAACCAATTAGGCTGGTGCCACTTGTAGTGCAGGTTCCATCACAACACAACTAGTTGTCTGCATATCACATCATCGATACATCCAGGATCTCCGACAAAAAACGCGGAAATCTACGGCGAGTGATAATAAGGTCACAAATCTGACTGCAGAACATGCTTCAGAGTCTATACTAACTGGCTATAGTCACTGGGGCTAAAGAGTTAAATTGATCTTGGGAATACTGTATGAAACCAAACTTCCAGTTATTTGCTCCGATTCTCCAACAATGGTTAGTTTATGAGCGATTGCCTACATTTTCGCTGTAAATCCAACCACTTGTATAGGGGACTGTGCCCGACTAGTGGTGGCTGCTTTTCGATCCGCGGTGGCTGATTGTCCGATAAAAAACTAACCATTATAAAACCAAACAAATCAGAGATCTTTCATCCCTGATTTCATCTAATGAATGGCCAGACGAGATGGCTGAATGAGTTGAGCATCCGTCTCCAGTTTTGGTAGATCGTGGGATTCCAACACAGGGGTTTGAACCCTGGTCGAGTCAAACCAATGATTTAAAAGCTCATACTTGTCGCTTCCTAGCCAGATGCTCGGCATTATTAGGATAGGGCAAGGACTGGTTGGCTCAGTGTCAGGATAATGTGACTGAGTGGGATATCAGGTCATGGTGCTGGTGGCATGGTCTCCATAAGTGTGCCATAAGTGTCGCCATAAGTGTGCAATGTCACAAGTCGGTACCCGTCCTGATATGACCTTAGATGTGCAAGGAGGTAACACTCCAAAAACCAACCAACATCGAATGAAATGCATAGCACTCAGTTCAATCATAGCTCAAACTTAACAACGATGGTATTTAATCAACATTTCATGACCGTAGCCATGCTATCTAATAATCTCATCTTGGTCTACTTGGGCCACACAATCTATATCGGGCAATAAACGCTTCACATACCTGGTGTGAGGAGTGCCTTGCCACAAACGTCACCGAGTGCATAGATGGCTGGGTTGGAGGTGTTCTGGTACTCGTCAACCTTAATGTGATTCTTGTCAAATTGCACACCCTGCAATGTGAACGAGTGTTAAAGTTGCTTTGGCTTTGCATTTCTGCAATTTACTTTTTAGGTAAATATACCAGGCTGATTATTATAATCTACATTACTTTAGTTTGAAGTAACTTTTTTTTTTTAAAGGCTAATTTTATAGAGATATTTAAAGCTAAAACATGGCAGAAATTAATTTTGGTGGGCAGGTTACAATTCTGGCACAAATGGCTTCAGCAGTAATAGCTCTATTAAATTGACTTAATATCCCCTTTTCTGTGGCAACAAATACATAATAAAGTACACCAGTACCTAAGTTCGATATGTAAAATAAAATGGGACATAGACGATACAAAAAAGCACCATGTGAAAGTGGCGATGGCAAAGGTTGGTAGGAGTATTAGGAAATGGCAAAGAACAAAGGAGGCAGTTTATTCTCAAAACTTACCACTTTCTCGAGCCCCAGGTCAACGTTCGGAACACGCCCAATTGCAAACAGGAGGCATTCAACATCGTCCAGCGTTCCATTGTTCGTCTTAACGCTCAATTTCCCATCTGTACCCATCGTCACTTCTGTCGTCTGATTGATTGTTAAAACAGGAAATAGATGGATATATATATTAATGTTGCAAAATCTGATGAAACCACATTTTCAAACACTTGCGTACATTTGATCCTACATATCCAACTTAAGATGCTGAGGCTACTTCTATATAAATCAAAGTGAGAGTGAGTCTGAGAGAGAGAGAGAGAGAGAGAGAGAGAGAGAGTGTGAGAGTGTGTGTGTGAGTGAGTGAGTGAGTGAGTGAGTGAGCGAGCGAGCGTGCGTGCGTGCGTGCGTGCGTGTGTGTGTGTGTGTGTGTGTGTGTGTGTGTGTCTGTGTGTGCGTGCGCAAGCGCGAGAGTAAAAAAGTCCATGTGATATGTATGATCAAATCTACCTACGTGTTTTGGTTTAGATTATGTTATGCTTTCATCAAACTAAACAGTTGTAAATAAATAGTTATATTGTTACCAGAATTACTTACTTGAGTGTTGCGCAAAATTTTTACTCCTGCCGCTTCCATCTCCTCAGTAACTCCCTTCGAAATAAGCTCATCAAAGTTCCGCAAAACCTGAAAGTGAGAACATAGTGAACTCAGTATCAAGCAGTTATTTTTATATCTACCTACTATGGACCAAATTATGTAACTACATTAATCCTGAGTCTGAAATAAAGAATTGAATTGAATATATTAAATGATGCCACCTGTAACGGTCTTTATTAGTAAAGGTACACTTTCAACATAATGCAACAACTAAGCATGCAAATGTTTTTTGTTGCGTTTATATTTAATTAACAAAACGGCGCCTCGTTTTGAGTACTTACTGCATCATAGCGGATCATGATGGACGTGTCGGAGCCAAGCGCGTTCAGGATTCCGGCCAGCTCCACAGCGATGTAGCCCGCACCGACCACCACCGTCTTTCTACAAACAATCGGACCAGATGGGACGGCTGAATGAGTTGAGCATCCGTCAACGGATTTAGTAGATCGTGGGATTCGAACCCATAGGTTCGAACCATTGTCGAGTCAAACCAATGACGTAAAAATTGATACTTGTCACTTCTTAGCCAGGCGCTCGGCATTAATAGGATAGGGCAAGGACAGGTGGGCTCAGTGTCAGGATAATGTAACTGAGTGGGATATCAGGTCATGGTGCTGGCAGCCTTGTCTCCCAGTAGGGCAGCACTAGAAAGTTGACATGAGTGCACAGTCACAAGTCGGTACTCGTCTTGATATGACCTTAGATGTTGCAGGATGTAAAACTCCAACAACCAACCAAATCCTACAAACAATTACACAATGCCGGGCTCTCCAACACCCCATGCCATGGAAGCTTTCATTTTCATACACACAGGATCTTCCCACTACAGATCTAAGCGCCGGCCCATCGTGAATATTTATAGTACATGAAATAACTAAATATTGATAGCCTGTGAAATGTCACGACTTGTCTTTTCTTTTAATCTACCAATATACAATATCAGAGGATACTGAGCGAGTTAAAAATATTTTTTTTTAAGCCACTGAATGACAGTTGTGCACACCAAAATTCTGACACCACAAACTTCAGCGGTTCTATTAAACTGATTATTGAAAAAAACTTTGATGTGTACTATTTTCGGGGGAGGGGGTTTAGGAAAAGTAGCATTCCCTGTATGACCATGAAAATGTTGAAAACTTTGGATGACCCATAACATAATTAATGAGTAATGACATAAAAATTGTTTGTTAAAGCTGAGAGAATATGGAATAATGCATTGTGCATACTTCGGTAGCCTCTCCATGTCGAAGAACCCATCACTTGAGATTCCATACTCAGCACCTAAACACAAGGAAAACAAGAAATCTAGTTCACTGAGGGAAGTGGAGTATTGTACACATATATATTACTTACTACAAGTGAAGGGTTGATACCCATTTGCAGGAATTTCCAATGCTTTCAAGGAACTTTCAGTAAATAAATTCCAGGACATTTTAAGGCATTTATTAAATTAAAGTACCCTGAAACACAGCCATATTCATAGTTGATTCACCGTGTAAGATGTGAAGTGTAAATAAGCAAATGAACGCATGTATCATTTAAATATAAAAATCAAGAGGAAGGATAACAAACCCACAAAAATCACTTTAACAGATCACCGGTTAAAGCTTGGGAATGTTGGTAAATATAGGCTTTAAAAATATATAGTCATGATTTTCCATTTTCCACGATTTTTAGACAAATTCCATGACATTCTAGGCCTGGAATCCTGAGTTATCAAATTCCATGACTAGATTAAATAAATCATTCCTTGAGGTTACAAACTACCTAACGAGCCACCAGAATGGATTTAGAAAGGACAGATCTACTGCCAAGGCCCTGGCTACGTTATTGGATGAACTATTGACATGCATAGATATGGGCGTGCTGGCTATTGTGGTGTTCCTTGACTTCAAGAAAGCATTTGACACCATAGACCATCAAATACTACTGCACAAAACAGAAAGAGTTGGCCTAGTTCCTAGAACTCAAGCATTTCTTGCAAATTATCTATCAACCCGAAAGCAGTTCATCAGAATAAGGGGAATGGAGTCACCCCCTAGAGGAGTGCCACAGGGCTCAACCCTAGGGCCACTCCTATTTCTGATATTTATAAATGACATGCCCATGACCTTAGAGTCAGCATTCATCACATTATTTGCTGATGATGCTGCACTTGTGGTGCGCAGTAGAGATTTCAGGCTGCCAGCTGACTTGGTAGGGGTGGCACTGACAAGTACTGGTGAGTGGTACTGGGAAAATAAATTAGCCCTGAACACATCTAAGACAGAGTATGTGGTCTATGGCACAAAATAAAAAAATAATAAGGCAGAAAAGATTAAACTACAAATCGAGGGAGTCAAGCTTAAAGAAGGTGACTCCTACAAATACTTGGGCACCACAATTGACTCTACACTAACTATAAGACAACAAATCTGCAGGCTCAACCAACTTCATCATCATCATCATCATCATCATCATCATCATCATCATCATCATCATCATCATCATCATACTGTCGGTCGCGATGCGACAAAGACTGCTTTCATTACTTGACTGCCGCTCTCCATTTAGCTCTCTGCTGTGAGAGTTCCGTCCGTGAGTCGGTCTTAATGTCTCTCAGCTTCAGGTTTCTCTTGATGGTATCCTTGAACCGGAGACGAGGGCGCCCTCTCTTTCTGTAACCAGAAGACAGTTGAGAATAGAGGATCTGCTTTGGTAGCCTGTCTGATGACATCGTCATGATGTGTCCAGTCCACCAGAGATTCTTTTTGATCAGAAAATCTTCCATAGAGGGCAGCCCCATCCGTTCGAGTATTTCCTTATTTGTCACTTTGTCCTTCCAGGTTAGCCTCATGATTGAACGCAGATGTCGCATCATGAAGGCATGCAGCTTTTTCACCTGTCGTCTGTACACTGTCCAGGCCTCGCCTCCGTATAGTAGGGTGGATAGCACGATTGCACGGTAGATCTTGCCTTTGACCAGAATGGACACATGGTGGTTGTTCCAGAGTCTCTGGCGTAGTCGAACGAAAGATGCGCTAGCCTTAGCGATCCTCCTCTGTATTTCAGCATCAATGCGTCCATCACTTGATATAGTGCTTCCGAGGTAGGTGAATTCCGGAACAGAGTTCAGCTTGTTTCCGTCAACCATGATCTCCTCTCGGGTTCTTGTAGAGTTGGGTTGGTACAGCACCTCCGTCTTCTTGATGTTTATCTTCAGGCCGAACTTCTTTGATGCATCGGAGAAAGCGACCACTATTTTCTGGATCTCTTCAGCAGAGTGGGCAACCAGTGCACTGTCATCTGCGAACATTTCATGTAAGCTGCCTGCAAAAGTGTTGAAGTGCTGCTGGCTTTTGCAAGTTACCAGTGGCACTCTCTCGGGGAGCAAATAGAGGTTTCACACCGGCAAGAACATGTCAAGACAGGCGCAAAACCATTTGTCCCTGCAGTGGCTGGTCGGGAGATGTTGGGGTTCCATACATCAACCGCCCTTAATGCTGCCACAGTGACATGGTTTTCTGTTCAGGGTGTGCTCCCTTAGCCTTCGGTTCTGTCAAGAACCTGTACCACAAGGCAGTGGTTTACAACTCTGCAGGGCAGGGGCGTCAAACTCCCTGAGGTATTGCTATACCTGCAATACCTGCTCAACCAACACCTGCCCCTCAAATTAACTAGCTTAAAAAAAATGAGAGACTACATTAGTAAGAATACTGAAATGCTCTTATACAAGACCACAATTCTGCCTATCTTTGACTATAACAACATAATTTATAGCCTGGCAACAAAACACCAGCAGGACAAGCTGCAAAAAGTCTAGAACTGAGCACTTAGAACTGTGTTTAAGGGTAAAATATTGAGTGTACAGGACATGCACATGGAAGCAAATCTTGAAACCCTGGCCTATCGGCAGGACATTCATCTGTTGTTACTTATGTATAACAGATCAAATGAACCACAATACAGAGATCCACTGAGCAGGCAGACAAGAATGGGAGATGGACCACTCCTCAGAGCTCCTAGACCAAGCACAAAGTTAAAGTACTACCAAGGCTTTAAGTCATTGATCAGAATGCATCTCACTGGCCAGGCCTTTGAACAAGCACCAAAGCATGGATCCTGTGCCCTGCCGTGCTCCCAGCCCCTCCCTGCCCTCACTCAATTACTTACCTCAGCTATACCGTAATAGAAGTACAGTTTTAGCAGTGACCCACCATCTTAGCACATAACACTGAACTTATTATGGCTACCCCCCTCATAATCTACTAATATGATCTACCTAGGTACCCGCCGATCTACCTATTTACAATGTAATGTAAACGGCCGGAAGACCAGTGCATCGACGCTGAAAAAATGTATATTCTGATAAATAAACTGTTTTACCAACAAACAAAAAAAGATTTTCCAGGTTTTCAAGGACCTGTAGGAATAATGAAATATATACCTTTTTTTGGCGGGCAAGGTGGGAAGATCCAAATTCACTTAGCAGGACCTTCTAGAAAGCAATAGCCTAATGGATATATAAATGAAACTTCTAAAACACCACACTGTATAATGCTTACCCGGTATGTCAGGCATGACGGGACGTCCACCTGTTGCAATGAGGTAATGGTCTGCCGAGTACTCGACACCATCCACCGACACCAAGCCACTGTCAGTGAAGCTTGCGTGGCCTTTCAACATGTCCACTTGAGACTGCATGAAAGGAAAATGTATCAAGTTAATTCCAAAACACATGTTATGCATAAGCATTATACGAGTATAATTAACCGGAAGCTTTCCCTCCTCACCTATTCCTATACTTAACCCTCAGTAATCTACTGCAGGGCTCTTTATATTATTGGTCATCGACTACTATGCTCTAACCTCTGGCCCCATTTGTGGCACCAGCTGTCTGTACACATGTTAAATTGTCATCTAATGTGCCATCACACTGACCACGACATTTTTTGTTTAGGCTGGAGGCAGCTAACCGTTCCATTTTTCAACCGTCATATTGTTGTTTCCTTATTACATATGTAGCCTTAACTTTAAACTGGCCACAATTCCAGCCATACACTGCTGGCGTCTTTTATAATTGAATATTCACAGTACACCATGAGCAAGCCTCACAAACTAAACGACTGTCCTCCCCACGACAATATGATTGAGTGATTGGTGATTTTACAGTGTTGGCATTTAAAAAAAAGCAATATTCACAGCGAAAAGTGAGTAGAATTTCTCACTTTTTCTCTCTAGAAACTAACATGTGTCAGAAGACGGTAAAGTTGATGTCAAAAGAGATAGGTAACTACAGTTCCAGAAGGTGATACAGGTCAGCTATCATCAGAAATTCTAAACTATGTTCATTATTTATAAAAAAAGGTTTTGGGTGTTATTTTCATTTAAAAACTAACAATACACAATAGACTACTATAATACAAAGAGAATATTTTACATATTTCAAATGACACTCCACCTTCGACTTTGACCCATTTGAAATTACTCCGCCTAGCAATGTGGACTTATTTGGCAATAATCATAAAGACAATTGCTATGAATGATTTTCAAGACCACACATGCATTTGGGGAGGGGAATTCTTGCTGCTTTAAGCCAAGATTCCATTAAACTTGTACAGTCCGATGGCAGTTCCTGCCATATTTTATAGAAAATATATTTGGTTGATTATTATACACTACTTTAGTTTGAAGTCACTTAACATTTTAAAGGGCTAACATTGGATATGTTGGAATTGAAAACACGCCAAATAAGTTTGGCATGCACATCAAAATGTGGGACACCATAGGCTTTTAAACAATAGCAGTGACCCCCGTCCCCCAAAGAAAAATCAATTTAAAAAAAGAATCAAATTGATTGCAACTACGCGAAATATATCATAAAAGAATTAAAGAGAATCGGGGAGAGAGACATAATTCACAACGAGACGGGGTGGCATATTATGGAATCGAATGGTGTAGTGGTCGGGTTGGTGTCTGGGCGTCAACTGCCGGTTGGTCAGCTGTGGACGGTGAGGGCAATTCGTAGTGCATTCGTAAATCGAAAGGTGGCGCCACGATCGGGCCGAGTAGGAGTCGCGCTGGGGCGATCCGAGCGAAGGCAGTTAGTTTGGCCGTAAGTCGCCAGGCGGCGGTTCGGTCGTAGTGCTTAAGGCTACCACCCCACGTCCCGCTGCGAATTACCCATGTTAGCGCTAACATGGACAATGCATTGAATGTACCGTGTTCAGGTTCTTTGCGTATATGCCGTTAAGTCTCTTGATGTATTCATCCCTCGTCTTTTTTATGACACTGAAAGTAAGCACACGTAGAAGCCTCAGACGAATATTAAACTAGCCATATTCGCTAATATTAGCTACCTCGCAGAATAGTGATTAGCATCTACAGTAACAGAAGTCCGAGTATATTTTGATGACTAACATTGCTCAAATTTACTACAGGTCGCACAATACCTTATCCGAAATTGTGAAATCCGAAAACGGAAGGTTTCTTCACACAGCATATAAATAATGTGCGACACTATTTATAGTCTTTATTTACCCCACTTAGTGTAAATAGTCATACGTGTCTTTGGATAAATATGTGTTTAATTAGTGTTACCAAATGTTTTTGTTGGAAATAAAATATACTAGAGTATTTATGGTCTATAATTATCCCATTATTTCATTTACTAGTCTATTACTCTATAAATAAACTTTAATCGTATTTGTAGTCTTTATTTATCCTACGTAGTGTGCACATTCAGAAGTTATTACTCCAATATTAATGTTCGCCATTAATGTTTGATAACTACCATTATTCTGATAAAAACAAAAATTTGAATTCGGAACCACAACTGACCCCAAGGATTTAATACTGTCACGAATATTTATTTCTCTGCACGGATTCATGCATGTCTGTACATCTAGGTTTAAATGTGTCATTTCAGCCTATTTTTTAAATTATATTTATTTTCATTAACCACGAACTTTTGTTTGTTTGCTTAGAATGTCTTACTTTGACTAAACAAAATATAATCAATTGGGGAAACAGAAGCGAAAAGGCTTTCATGATAATAATTTTACTTTTCTTGTTTTTAAGTAGTCTCTGGATAATAATTATCACATCGTTTTGAGGTCGGTTTAATTTGGTGGCTATAACGATGTTTTGGGTTTTTTTCAACGCTGAAGCAGGTAAGTAGCTTGATACTGACCTCCAGTCAAAGCCCTTGACGTCGACATTGAACCCGTAGTCCTTGTGGTCGTGAATCATCTCGGCATGCATTGCCGTGTTGAACATCACCTTCTTCGGGACGCACCCAACGTTAACCTGCCACAGTATAAGTTTGAGTTTGACATCCTAACAACATCTAACCGTGAGTGTAACAGGTATATGTGCATAACTGTTACACTCACGGTCGGAACAACATTTATTTTATAGGAATACGATTCCCGTCTGTACTAGGTGTACCCGGCCCCTTTAATTAAAAAAAACACCTATTACATTTGGAGAGGGAAGATCCTTGTAATACCGACCCACCCAGGGGGGAGGCTAAGGACTAACACGTTATATAGATTAGTTAGACGAATCTTACCTTGGCATAGATGATGGATAACTGTTGTTTTACCGAGGTATAACTATAAGCCTCAGATAGACGTGGGCTAGGGAGAGGGAAGCACATCCGGTCCAGCAATCTTTACCTACTTATTCAGGATAAATGATCCAAATAAAACAAAACAATATTTAGGAATGACAATGGTACTAAACTGAAGTTTCCTTGGTATAAGCAAACGAATAGACGTGGAAGGGTGTGGTGGGCGGGCCCTAGCCCACGTCTATCCGAGGCTTATACCTCGGTAAAACAACAGTTATCCATCATCTATACCAAGGTAAGATTCGTCTAACTAATCTATTTTACCTCGGTATACAGCCTCAGGTTAGCCTCAGGCTAGGGAGACGTTTACCTAAAATCATTTATCCTGTATATCATGTTAACTATTCAATAACAATTTAAAGTACATTGGGAATCATTAATCGACAAGATTAGTGCCTTTGTTACCTCTGTAACGTTTTATAATGAACATTTTATGTTCTTTGTATACAGTATCAATGAGAGTGAAAAAACTTCTGTTTCTCACCTATGTATTTCTGTCTTTGAGCAATCGCTGTGCGATTCCGCTTGACTTTTCTAGTCGTTTGTTGTAATGTTTTGCAAACGATCTAGTGGTCTTCCAGCCTGCATGTGCTAGGATTCGTTTTACGTAAATCCCTAGCAATCACGCTTTCGAGACCATGGCGCCTCTCGTTGAATGGGACGCATATCGTTCCGTATTGACTCCTGCCTTGTGTAGTTTTAGTAAGCTACACTAACAGTTGTCTTGAATAGATATATACCCTTATGGCAGACACCCGACAAAGTTGTCGGTCATGCAGGAACTATTTAAACGCACTGTGGATAATTGTTCCCCTGTGAGGTTTGATTTAAAAAATCTGTTTTATCAATCCAACATTGCTTTCTTGCGATCTATTCTTAAATCATTCAGGGACAATGCTATCAAAATTGACCCGTGTGTCCAGTAACTAACAGTATGATACTGCTAGTTTAAAACTAGCTGTTTTATCTAAAAGACTATTACCAGACCATTTCTTAAATAATCCTAATATCATTAACACAACCCAAAATCTATTAAATTTTTGGGTTTTTTGGGGGGAATTCCTTTTGTAAACTGATTTCACAGCCAGTGAATAAGTTGGTGCCTACCAACTATCTGTCCATCTCCTCGCGGACGTATCACCGAAAACCCCTCTTGCAGCGTTAATCGGTTCCAACCTAAAGCTTTATCAAGCATCCTTAGAAAATCTAACAAGATGTGCCATTGTAGGCCTCATAACTTTTTCTTTCATAAGTAAACCATGGTAACCCCAGTTTTTCAAATAATTTGAATATAACTGAACTGTTCCTTTCCTCCAGGCATGCGAAGTTAATCTCAGCTGAGTAACTTTATGTAAATAAAACTGTCATAAACACGTGTTCCGAAAGGGAATGTCAGAAGGGGTGTTGTGAACACCTCTCCATGAAACATCAATGCTTAAAAAATTGTCCCCCTTCATGTAGGAAAAATATACAGTTTGTGTCTCCTAAGGCTAAAACTTCCAAGCATGGCTGCGTGTCGCAACCGGGGACTATCAAAGCCCTCCTTGCTACTGTGCCAATTTAGGCTGTATGTTATAAATTGTCTTTTCCTCAAATTAAAGAGAAAAAATCAACTTTCCAAAAGGTAGGCTCTGGATGCCCTAAGACCAATTCTATAATATGTTATTATTTCAGGATGCCAACAAATTTGTATGTGGCTTTCCCAATTCCAAATTAACTTCGTTCTTTAATTATATGGGTTGGACATTGTCCCTCCCATGTTGCGAATGGAAGCCATTGCTGTAGTACTATCTGTCAACATTCTGACATAGCATCTGTGCATGCAGACTAAACCACATAACCCTAAATACACTATTCTCAAGTCTAGACCATTAAAATGATCTAAACTTCTTTATGAAGGCGTCGGCCTTCACAAACCCTTTAGTCCTATCTTATGCTAAATTCTTAACTATTTCCAGCAAATTTAGTTTTGTAAATGTTGTAAATTAATCATTTACTTTTAACTGCGCATCCAAACCAACTAATCATCAATAAATGGGAAACGAAAATGTCCTTCCCGCTCTATGAGCGAACACCTTGTGTGTTCGGAGCTTAGTAAATAATCATGAATTACAAGCTACACCAGTTGGTAAACATGTAAATTCATATAGTTGTTCATTCCAAACAAACCGTACCAAATTTTTGGTCTGTTTGATAAATTGGTTAGTAACTGCCTGTGAGCAGCTGAACTGTGACTGGGCCATAATAAATGACTCATCTATGTAAGGAAACCACATTTATTTTTACTTTTTGGAAAACCTGTTTCCGTGGCCATGTGAGTTTGCTGTGCAACCTCTACTTGTTCCCTTTTGAGACTTTGCTGAGAGCATTGCTCCAGCTTTCTGAGCCGCTTCTCTATCTCTGGATAGCCAGAATGTGGCCTGCTTTCCTCCCGTAAACTCAAGTGTGCCAGGGAGGCTTAAGCCATCACCTCTGGTGATGAGTAGTTATCATCATAAATGGGATCTTCGGGCTTACTGGCCGTCGTATCCAACAAACCCTTAATTCAAAGATCTGTAACGATCAATGAAAATTAGAGTTTTCACCCAACTGTTTGTTTGTTGTTGTTTTTCGTCTTGGAACAAACCTATAATCATATCCAGACGGGTACCGTTTATAACAGTATATACCCATGGCTAATAAATGCCAAAGTATCTCTCAGTTCCGTGCCGATCAATGAAAATCAGTGTTCAACCAACTGTTTGTTTGTTATTGGTTTTCGTCCTGGAAGAATGTATAAACATATCCAGACGGGTACCGTTTGTAACAGAACATACTCATGGCTAATAAAAGCCAAAGTACCTCGCAGGTCCGAAAAACCTGTAATCATCAACTGAAAGTTTGAGTGTACCCAAAAAATGGGAGGTGGCTTCAGCCACCATCGCTCTCCGTTTCTAACGGGGTACCAAGCGTGATGTGGTTATAACAGTAATCGCTCTCCGCTCGGTCACGGGCGGGTTACTGTAATAAGGCTTCAGCCTATCTCTCTCTTTGGTTTGGCCCGGGCGAGTTATAGTGATGAGGCTTCAGCCAACATCGCTCTCCATTTTGCCACTAGCTTTAAAAAAGTAATACGGCCCCACCAATCACCGCTCGCCGTTAGGCAAGGGCGGCTTAACGTGATGTGGCCTCTGGCAACCTCGCTCTCCGTTCGGTCATGGGCGGCAATACTGGTGTCGGAGAACGTATTCACCCCATTCCCAAAACAGGCATGTAGCCGAATGTAAAATCATAGGGTAACGGTATGGAAGCCAAATCCAAAACGATGTGTAGAGACCAGTATTTATATCAAGTAACCGAGGAAAAAATTATATACATGATGTGGCTTTAGCCAACCTCGGTCTCTGCTCGGATACGTGTGGGTTAAACGTAATGTGGCTTTAAACCACCACGCTCTCCATTTGCCAACGAGCATCACCATGTAATGTGGCTTCACCCAAATGAACTAATACCTTTGTAAACATAGTGTTCAAAATGGTTCAAACACAGTGTTTTTAGGTCTATCTATTACCACTGCACACACATATACTTAAAAACGCACAGTCCAGTGAAAACATCAAATTTTCAAAACCAAAACATTTATCTAGATTTGATTATACATATCTAGTTTAGTCACTGTTGCAATTATTAACCATTTGTCGCCACATAAAAGGGGGTACTGAATCAAATTAACAGAACCTGTTACTGCAGAAGCCTATGGTGTCAGAGTTTTGGCTAGATAAAAGATTCACCCGGTACTTGTAGTACACGGGTGAATGACAATGTAGTCTAAATACGGGCGAAAATAGCTTTAGTATGGACCAGGGAGTAGAATGTCTGCCTCCAGTATCAAATGGATATTTATATAGGCACAGAGTTGGTGAAATGGGAGAGAATGCAAAAAGACAAGATGGCGGCCGTAGAATTCACTTTTAAACTAGATATTATATTATATTTTTCAACTCAAAGGTAGCGGGCTAATAATAAGACAGATGTAAAGAATAATTGTTGCTTCTTACATTGTGAAATTAGGCTCTCATTTCATTGACCCGTTTTTTCGACAGCTTTTACATAGGGTTGGTCAAATATCTCAAAAGTTAGCCATTTAAAATAAAAGTTACTAAAAGTAAGGTAGATTATAACGATCGACCTAATATATTTATCTCAGAAAATGACAGAAACTCAAAACCATCGGACTATGCAACCTTACATTAGGAACTATGATAGATGAACATTGATAACTATCATCTTATATATAATTTAGTAGTCAAGTAATTAAAGCAGTCTTTGTCACATCACGACCGACGGCATAATGGTGATGATGATATAATTTATTTATCATGTTAGATTGCAAAATGATGTACATATATATCAACCCAGCTTCCCAACACTTTTTCTAATGGGTTGCTTAGGAACCTGTCCCGGAGACAGTGCTGTGAGAGTAACAGAAGCCACTGCAGCTATGCCTATGAGAAATACTCCTAATATCACTCATTGATATGAATTTGCTAAAAAACTAACATAACTCATTTCATACAATATGCCATCCAATATCATTTAGAAAATAGGATCTCAAGATGTTAGAGTGGCTATTCCATTGTTTAAAAAAGATATAGAATATGTAAATTGTAATACAAGATGACACTAAATGTGAAGTGGAGTGGGGTTTTTTTCAAGAAGAAATCAAATAGAGGGAGGGCACATGACGTCATCACTCGGCAGTCAGTGGTCAACCATCTTGGATTACAAGGACCCTTGCCTAGGCATGTTGTGAATGTATGCTAATGCAGTAAAACAGTTTTCTTGTGTTCTGAGCGGTTCTGGGGGACTGGGCAGTTTACATCCAATGTGTTTACTAACAGCACTTTAACAACAACTTCTGAGGCCAAACTCTGAAACTGAAACTGCTCAAAACAGTGACAAATAAACCAACAAATCGGTAAATAAGCACAATGTAGACAGTTGCAAGCCTTCTGTACCTAATCCAATATGGCAACCGAAAGTTGTCTCGTGACGTCATTACACCCCCTCTATTATGAAATTTGGACTCAGAATCAGATCATCCCATTAAATATCACTTTCTGAATATTTTCTGAATGAAATCAGAATCCAGAATAATTCATTGACATATTTGCAACATACCCAAGTGATATATATTGCATAATAAATTATTTTCTCTGTGCATGCAATGCTTAATTTAAAGTAGGTATGCGAATAACACGGCGATTTCACAGGACTCGCTCGTTCCACGGGCTTGCGCGGAGCACTGCGCGGTGCGCAATAGGCTCTCATGGTACTTCTCTCTTGCAACCTTTATTTTAGGACTACCAGGAATTCAACCATATGGATGATTTAGGTCACATTTTGCTCTACTGGTACATCCAAAAATATTTGCTGTCCGATTTATAGAAGTGACAAAAAATCTTTATTCAAATTTATGTCTGTTTAAATCACTGGAATTCTACCTGAAGGTGAGTTTTACTAATTTTGAAATTAATTTATTTGGTTTCTTTATATACTTCTCTATCTTAGGATGAAATTTGGTGTTAATGTGAGGACGGGAACAGTGCTTTTGAGGGCCCCTAAAAAGGTGTGTCTGTCAGTAGGTACGCGAATAACACGGCGCTTTCATGGGACTCCCTTGTTCCACGGGCTTGCGCGGAGCACTGCGGTGCGATGGGTCACAAAATTCAAGTGCTTTTCCATTGAAACAATGGAACCAAAATAACCATAAAAAACGTGTTAGAAAGTGTCACAACTTCCTTGATAATTGTCACAGGATGATGATTTAGATATCATTAGAAAGGACTTTACAATACCTTTGTAATGATGTATTTTAAGTTGGAATCTGTTAAGTTTGAATTTTTTTGTCACATACCTATTTAAAGAATGCACTTAAATGTCTACTTTGCTAATGACATTGTAATGACTGTTCTGATTGGCATAACAAAAAGTGAGTGATAATTAATAGCATGCGTGCACCTCTGTGCCTGGCCTTTGAAACGAGCACAGTGGCGACCTATGAGGCTATGTTGAAACAAAGGCGGGGACCAGGCTAGTCTAACCTTGTTCACACACACACACTAGGCCGAGGGAAAACTTACGCAAGTTCCTCCGAGTGGTCCATGTTCGATGACTGCGGCCTTCGCGCCAAACTCAGCAGCTCTTCTTGCACTGGCGAGTCCGCCAGACCCGCCACCGATCACCAAATAGTTGTAGTGCTTCTTCGTTGGGGCCATTGTGCTGGAGAATGGACGCAGTTGAGTGAGCTGTGTGTATGTGCCGCGAAGTTTCAATAATATCCGGCACATCTTCCGCCTACGCGGATATCTGGACCCGACTCTTACATGACATAGGCAGCCTGCGTCAAGTTGGTGGACGGAGAGAGTGCTGTCAATCGGGTCAAGATGACACCCTGGTTCCGCGGCCTTTCAAAAGAGGTCGCCACTATAGCCGTGTTCACACCTGGGACTGTATGCATGGGCCGGAGCTAAGGCCCTAACCGCGGCTATTTTGGCATCACGCGGGTAATGGTCGAAAATCAGCATGCATGAGCCGGTGCCAGCGCTAGCCACCGACCGTAGCCTAGGCTAAGTTACCCTGCCTCCAGACCAGGGTTAACGGGGTATCCCAAGCGGTTAGTGTGCATGTGAGGGTCTCAATCTATTCAATGCTGTCATATTTAACAGAATTACACATGCAATAAGTGAAATTTTATCAATTTAACCCTAAATACCAAGCGATATTAACGCTGCTGGCGCAGCAGCGGCGATATTAATATTTTCGAATCGACGAATGCAAAGTAAACAAACCGCCGCTGCCGCAGCGACGTCGATATCCATACTGTCGCATCTCAACAAAACACACATCTCCGTCGCCGTCGCCGTCGCCGCCGCCGCCGAATCGGTGGCAATATATTAGGCCCAAATCTATTCAATGCTGTCATATTTAACAGAATTACATACGCAATAAGTGAAATTTAATCAAATTAACCCTAAAATCGAACCGTTATTAACGCTACCGCCGCATTGGCGGCATTAATCTTATTGTCAAAGCGAGGGAATTCCCAAATCTATAAATAATTTCACGGTTAGCTATCCGTCCCGGCTAGTACATTTATGCATACCGTTTGACCTAATTAACCAAGGCCCTCCTAGCCACAGATAGCTATCCCTAAGCTAGCTCCTAGCTCCGGCTAAGCCTAACTCCGATTCATGCATACGGGCCCAGGGCGTTAGTTAACTCGCCTCATCTAGTGCGCCTAATCTAAGTTGGCTCACATTGGTCGTGTGAACCCGATGTTGAGGCGGATTAGGGCTGAGTCACCTCATGTAGTTCGCCTCATCTAGTTCGCCTCGCGTGGTGGTTTAAATGAAGCGAACTAGCTTGAGTCGACCCATAGTGCCTGTGTGGACGGTAGCGGTTTAGATGAGGCGGATTAAGGACGTCACAGTCGAGACCTTAGTTTGTTGACTTTTCGGTAAATTTGGTCTATGAACCTGCTAGAGGTGCACATATATTTTTTTCATCATTTATTTTTAGGGTTTCACTGCCCAGCAGAAGTTTTGACCGTTCCAAACCAATACGATTCAGTCATTACATATCTAGGTCGAACCCACACTCTCTCGTGCCGGCGTCGACGAACCCAAAATGGCGCTGGTTAGTCTGGACTTGCTCATGCGCAGATATCAATTTCCGCCTTAATCCGCTCCGTGTGTGGACACGGCACTAGTTCGCCGCATCTAGTTCGCCTCATCTAGTTCGGCCTAAAGTTGTGGGTGTGAACACGGCTTATGATTGTTTCAAAGCATCTGGATGGACTCAGACAGCACATAATAGCAGAGAGCGTGTATATAAACAAATGAGAGGGACAACTCCCGCGAAAATCGGTAACATAGGCTACAGTGGCGATCCTGGCGGTTATTGTTGAACAAGCCTTGAGTTTGCCGGTACGCTCAGTGCAAAACATTAATTTTCTTAAAAGATTAATAGAAATCCAGAACCCTAACCTTATAAATTCAATATAATCTTGTTGGTAAACATGTTTTCTATATGTGTACTAAGCGGCTTGTTTCTATTTGGTGTAGTTTTAGAGATATTTCACTTTTTCTGTAGGAAGATTGCACACGACCATTGACAATGCCTTGAGTTTGCCGTACGCGTAGTGAAAAACGTCAGTTTTATTCCAAATTAATAGAAATCCAGAACCCTAACCATATCAATTTAATATAATCTTGTTGGTAAACATGTTTTCTATGTGTATTCCAATCAGTTTGTTTCTAGGTGTTGTAGTTTTAGAGATATTTAACGTTTTCTGTATGAAGATTGCTCACTGCCATTGACAATGCCTTGAGTTAGCCCATTTGTTCAACAACCACCACTTGGAGCGCCACAGTCGGCAGGTGTTACACGGTCTAGTATGAGTTGTCCCTCTCATCTGTTTATATACACGCTCTCTGATAATAGCCAGGATGGGAACACCTGAACCCGACTACTGTTTGGATTGAAGAAGGAAAAAAAAAAAGTTATTCTTCAAAAATAATGTTATTATTCAAAAGAGCTGTTATTCTTGCAGTGATGACGTCATTCTGCAAACACGGGGTTCCTGATCCACACCTAGTTGCACGTTTTGCATGTGTGTTTGTAGGTATGTGAAAAAAAAAGAAAAATCTCATACCATTGTAAAGAGCAAAAAATATGATATTAAATGACACCAAGGTCATGGATTTTGGTCTAATATTAAAGTTGCATAGTCTGATAGTTTTGAGTTTCTATCATTTTCTGAGATAAATATAATAGGTTGATCATTATAATCTACCTTATTCTATTTTGAAGTAACTTTTATTTTAAATGGCTAACCGCTGAGATATTTGATGGGCAACCATGCAAAATTAATTTTGGCAAGCACACCAAAACTCTGACACCATAGGCTTCTGCAGTAACAGGTTCTATTAAATTGTCTCTATTCCCTTCTATGGTGTGATACATGTTAATTAAGTGGCTAAGTTAGATATTTGGATCAAAACTAGATAATTGTTTTCATTTTGAAAATTTGATGTTTTCATCGGACTATGCAACTTTAAGAAAGTTATGAATTTTTATTTCTTTAAAACTTTTTTTGTCATAATGGGTGTGATCCTAAACAATGCAAACTGAATGAAAAAAAGTGCATAACTTCATTAGTTTTCATGATATTCACATGATTTTTGTAATAGATTAAATAGAAGAAAATGTCCATTTTAAGACTGCATCAAAGCCTGATTTTTTATTATTAATTGTCTTTTGTTTTATGCAAAACTTTATTTCTGTTTAAAAATAAATAGACCTATATTAGAGAACGTTCTATACACGTTCTCTGCCTATATGTAAAGTAAATAATATTCATTTTTCTTTTTGTACAGATAGGTAAAACATCAGCTGGTCCCCTGGCCTATATGTGAACAGAGGTCATCACACCACCAAGCGGCCAAGATGAGACCCATCTGGATGCACAAGTTTAGGCATCGATTAAAGCTGCATAATTCGATGAAAATATCAAATTTTCAAAATCAAAACAATTATCTAAATTTGATATTACATATCTAACTTAGATATTGGTGCACTTATTAAACATTTGTCGCCACACACAAGGGAATACTGAGGCAATTGAATAGAACCTGTTACTCCAGAAGCCTATGGGTTCAGAGTTTTGACAAGCTTGCCAAAATTAATTCTCCATGTTTCCACTTCAAATATCTCAAAAGTTACCCACTTAAAATAAAAGTTACTTCAAGCTAAAGTAAGGTACATAATAATGATCAACCTAATGTATTTATCTCAGAAAATTTCAGAAACTCAAAACCATCGGACTATGCAACTTTAAACAACTCGGGTCACACTTGCTTTCTGGCCCCAGCCAAGATGTGGGCACTGGGGTCGGGTCGTTTTGCACAAGGCCCATGTATTTTTAGGCTCCCCTCGCGGTGTTCTATTTGAAATTCTGACGACTCGGCTGACCCGAATCGCCCAGAGCGTCATACTTGAATTCGGCCTTAGAGACCACCAAGCGGCCAAAATGGGAAATGGAACCCGAATAGGTAAAGGCAAACAACAATAGATTATATATAGAAATAATCTTCAGTTCAATTTGATTTTACCCAAAGACAACGTTGGAAAATCAGTTGTGGATGGAATCTATTGCTAAGTATAAATTAGATATCCGTGCCACCCCTTTAAAAGTATATTATGTTAATGGCTGTCCACTGCCATTGTTGGAATGCTATTCAGTCTTTGCTATTCACGCCGCGGCCATGTTGAAACCATACCGAGGCCACATACGCGTCTGCGAGGCGCCCCTGTATGAAGTCATGCAAATATTTTTTGTCGACCAATACCTGTCGAAATCACTCAAATTTGAGGGTATTCATTTTTGAAACTACGATATTTATTTTTGCATACCTGTTTTCTATCTATTGGCCAATTTTCATGAAGATTGGGTGACCCTTGCATGTTGTTTTTCACATTCTTTAACTACAATGTGACCGTCAACTTCAAGTCTGCATAGTTATGGTGGTATCTAGATAAAAGATTAATCCGTACTTCCAGTACAGGGGTGAAAACCAACCCGTTAGAAAAACTGCCGAAGAATTTCGACATGCTGGGGAAATTAACTGAGGTGGTAAATTCGTAATTTAAGAAGCACAATATATTCTTTATGTACGTCTTGATATTTACCCGCTACTTTTGAGTTGGAAAATATAATAAAACATATACTTTAATGTAATTTAAAAGTGAAATCGATGGCATTCTTTGGCCGCCATTTTGTCTTTTTGCATTCTCTCCCATTTCACCAACTCTGTGCCGATATAAGTATCCATTTGATACTGGAGGCTGGCATTCTACTTTCTGTTCCATACTAAAGCTATTTTCGCCCGTATTTACACTACTTTGTCGTTCACCCTGTACTCGAAGTACGGGCTGAATCTTTTATCTAGGCGGTATCATGTATCATGCAGCACTGTCAGCATAGTTATCTGTGTAACACAGTTAAACAACTAGTCTTAGTAATTACAAATTAATAAAAGCTTTAAAAGGGTTAAAATATATTTTTTTAATATATCTATATTAAGAAAGTTATGCAATTTTTAATTTAAAGAAAAGATTGGTAGCCAAGGTGAGTGACATTGCCTACTGAAATGCATCTGATCATCACTCAATCTTCATGAAAATTGACCAATAAATAGAAAAAAGGAAAGCAAAAATAATTATGAGTTTCAAAAGTTAATATCTTCAAATTTTACTCCTTTACTTTATGTAGTAGTTCATACACATCGCCACACAGTAGTGTCTTATGGACATTTCCAATACCGACGCTTACTCAGACTCGTTCTGATGCCGAATTAGGTCATGCGTGAATAGTGTGAATTGGTACCTGGTATGAACCTTTCACTTAGATTTGCAGTTAAAATTCCACTATGCACTAATCATGTATGGGGATGATTATGAAATCACAATACAATATGTAACTAATTTCCTTCAGAAAATCGGTTTATTTTATGTATGTATTTAAAAAAAATACATCATCTGGTTAATGAACAGCAGAATATCGCATGCTATTAGCAAAAAAAGCATTACTGTTTGTATCACCACTTTTGTCACCACCAAATTTATATCTGATCAAATGACAACTTGGGACAGCGTTAATACTAGTCATGACTTGCACATATTTTATAACGGTGCAAAATAAGGTCCAGCATCCCTCTTCCACCACAATGTTTGACCTAATATTGTTAGTAATTTTTCATGTAGCGAAGGAAATAATGTGGTTAATATGTGTACCCCAAATTACTGCCCACTGGCACTTCAGGGGAAATTAAGCTGTGACCCAATATTTAAAGTTAAACACGCATGGTCGCAGCTTGAACTTACATGCTGGAAGTTGGGGTTGATGCCACTCCCAGCCCTGAGTGATGATCAAATTTATTATGGAAGGTTCTTGCCATGAATTTGTTTCTAACGTAGATTGAAGTGAACTTTTCCCAGCAAATATTTTACATTAGATACAAATATAACTTCCTGTATGCATGATTAGCACTTCCTCCACCATCCAACACATAAACCGTTCTGACACTCCAACTACAGAGAACTGACTCTGGTCACCAACTCCGTTCTAACCAGTGGACCACCACCACCCACTCGTCTGCACTCACTGTCCACTATGTGTGCTACTACTGTATGTGCCCCGTGTGTCTGGCATATATTCAATTCAATTCTTTATTTCGGACTCAGGATTATGGTAGTTACATAATTTGGTCCATAGTAGGTAGATATAAAAATAAATGTGAATAGGATATAAGTAATAGTATGAATACTACCATACTAACCAATATCAAAATGTTGGTCTACATACACTAGTTTGTACCAATGCCTCCATATGGCAGACGTAAATCTGAGATCACTCTCTTCTATTTTCATAAGTCCACTGCCCCACTTGGGCTTGCTGGGTCCCCGCATCAAGATATCTGAATACTCGTATACTCTAATCTAATACAGCATTCGCACCAGCCTAATCAGAGTGTGTTGCCAATTATGTCTTGATTATTCATTTCACAAATACTGGTACAGATAGTAATTAATTTAGATTAGTCTCCTATTGTATTGGCTTGGGCATTATACGTTGTATTTCTAATACACCACTAACAACGCTGTTGTGGCGTGTACAGTGACGATTACTTCATCCAGTTGTTCCGCTCACGGCCAGTGTTCATACGAGCTATCATCTCATAGGGGTAGGGCGTCTCTATGGCGGAAGCCGAGTCAAGTGATATCATCTAGGGAGAGGGCGGTGAGAAAAGATATTGTAGAATTGTCTCCAATAAAAACAAATAATACTCTCAACATCACAGCTAACGAGCCAATTCTCTTTTAAGAGAAACCTGAAATATCCAGCTTAAAAAAGGATGTACAAGCTGAAATGGAGTACATGAATTGAATATCATTCTATATAATATTATGCATAATGTATTCTAATATTCATTTATCTAGTAGTCAATTGTTAAACATGGCTAATCTATTTCCGAAGAAATAATGAATATAATAATTATTATTTACATTGAATAGCATCAGTGTGAAAAGAAAACTATTGGTTATGAATCTCAGAAAATGGGTGAGCCGAAAATGTATTTGTGTCTGATTTAAAACATAGACAATATCAAAAGCACTCCAGGAAATTTGCCAAAAGAATAGATAGAGAGAATGTGTGTAAAGCCAAACATAATATATATTTGTGTATATATATAGTATAGTTATACAAATCTTACCTGGGTACAGATTATGGATAACTGGTGTTTTCCCGAGGTACAAGCCTCGGATAGTCGTGGGCTAGGGAGAAGCCAGCAATCTTTACCTACTTATTCAGGATAAAAATGATCTTAAATTATATGGATACTTCAATATTTTCGTCTTGGCACAAGCGAACGTGATAGTCATGGCAGGGTGTGGTGGGTGTGGTGGGTGGGCCCTAGCCCACGACTATCTGAGGCTTGTACCTTCGGAAAACAACAGTTATCCATCATCTGTACCCAGGTAAGATTTGTATAACTATACTATTTTACCTTGGTACTAAGCCTCAGGCTACTCATAGCCGAGGGAGACTTTTACGTAACTTCATTTTTATCCTTAGTACATTTCAAATTCATACATTATTATCATATCAATATTCATTTCAATTCAGTATACATTAGTATTTCACAAAAAGTTACTTATAACTTTCTCACCTATCTTGTTTAGTTGGTGAGCAAGCATGTCGCTAGGCCGCTTGACTTTTCTAGTCGTTTATTGTAATGTTTTGCAAACGATCTAGCAGACTTCCAGCCTCCGTGTGCAAGGATTCTCTTGACGGAGATCCCTAGCAGTCGTGCTTTCGAGACCATGGCTCCCCTTGTTGAATGGGAGGCGTATCGTCCCATATCCACTCCTGCTGCTTTCAGGACTTTAATGGTCCATCTTGCGAGTGTGTCTCTCGAGATGCCCTTATGCGGTTTAATAAAGCTTACCAAAAGCTATCTTGAGTTCCGTATGTCTTTTGTCTTGGATATATAAGCCTGTATGGCTGAGACTACACACAATCATCGATCCTCTGGGAAGCTATTTACATGCACCATTGACAAAGGGTCTCCTGTCCGGTCTGATTTCAATAATTGTGTCAAATCAAACATTGCTTCCTTTTTATCTATCTATCAGTCCATCTAGAGACAATGCTATAATGGTCTGTTCTCTGTGGCCTGTGACTAGCAGCAAGAGTACTGCTAACTTAAATCCTAGCTATTTAATGTCTAAATGATAATTGCTAGGCCAGGATTTTAATAACTTAAATACTACTGATACATCCCAAAAGCCACTATATTTGGGCTTTGGGGGGGGTTCCTTTCATACACCGATCTTAAGAACCAGTGTATGACCTGGTGTTTACCAACTGTTTGTCCATCTATTCTTGGTAAGACAATCGATAACACATATCTTGCTGCCTTTATAGCCCCGAAACCTAATCCCTCATCTTCTAATATTCTTAGAAATCTAACTACATGGGCTATAGTAGGCTTTAAAGGCTTAACATTCTTAATCAAACAATGAACACCCCATTTCCTCAAATAACTTGTATATAATTTTACTGTTCCTTTTCGCCATGCATGGGATACCAGCCTTTGTTGTGTAATCTTATCAAATCCAAACTGTTCCAAATGTTTATTTAAAAAAGGAATGCAAGGAGGGGTGTTATCGACACGTCTCCGTGACTGGTCAGCGGACCTTGGTGTTTTAGATTTCTGCGTGCTCTTGGGAATCTGAGGCAGTCTTTCGCTTCCAATGCCACTGCTGCTAGCCATGGCTGCGTGTCCCAATCGGGTACTATCAGAATTGTGTGTGCGCGGTCCATTCTGATTTTTCTGGCCACTCTGCTGATAATGCTGAATGGCGGGAAGACATAATAAAATGTGTTATCCCAAACCAATGAAAATGCATCCACTTGCCAAGCATTAGGCTCTGGATGCCACAAAACATATGTAGATAATTTACAGTTGTTTCGTGAAGCAAACAAGTCTACTTGTGGACATCCCCATTTTTCACAAATTTGTTCAACAATTTTGTTGTTTAACACCCATTCCAAATGATCATGAAATTTGCGACTTTTTCTGTTTGCCAATGTGTTCTGGCTGCCTGGTATATGTGCTACTGTTAGCCATATGTCATTCTCTTGAGCCCAATTCCAAATTAGTTTTGCTAATCTATTACAGGGTTTGGACTTAGTCCCTCCCATGTTACGAATGTAGGCCATGGCTCTTGTGTTATCTGTCAAAATTGGTATACGTACCAAGCTGCGTAAGCCTAAAAATACGGCTCGAAGTTGTAGAACATTAATGTGATCTGAAATTTTATCTTTGAGCCATCGGCCTCTAGTTGCCTGATGGTCCCTATGCGCTTCCCACCCCTCTAGTGACGCATCTGTCATAACCACTATGTTGGGTTCACCCATTCGAATTGGGTTTGGGGAAGAATGAATGTTCTCAAACCGCCAATGAATATCTGCTAGGCCTTCTGCTGAAATAGTCATCTTTCGTTCAAAATTACCTTGTGCATGCTAACACCAAATTTGTATCTATCTCTAGCGATTTAATATGAGCTTTCCCGTATAGGATCGCTGGGGCATAAGCTATCATAATACCAATAAGGATAGTGACTTGTCTAATCTTTGGGCTAGTTATTTATAATAAATGATTAGCCGTATCAATAAATTTATCTAAGTTCTGGTCAGTTAGAGCATATTGTTTGTGTTTAATAAAAAACCCAAACATTTTAATTCTCTTGTTGGCATGAGAACTGACTTCTTATCATGGATATAAAATCCTAATTTAGTGAATGTCTGACAAAGATCATTTACCGCTTCCTGACAATGTGTTTTTGACTGTGCCACAATAAATGAGTCGTCAATATATGGAAACATGACATGTCCCTTTCCTTGCCATTAAGGAAAGAATTGGTTTAAGCAACTTTGTAAACAAGCGAGGTGCACAAGCTAACCCATTCGGCATATAGGTGAATTCCTAAAGTTTGTCATTCCAAATAAACCTTAAGAATTTTCTATCCAATTTATAAATTGGAATCGTGTAGTAGGCATCCTTAAGATCCACACTAGCTAACCAGGAATTCTTCCTTATCAAATCTCTGGCTGTTTCGAGAGAGAACATTTAAAAATGTTTATATTCAACTAATTTGTTGAGGATTGTAAGATCTAGAATCCTTCTAACATCTCCATTTGGCTTGGGTCTCAAAAAAATGTTGGACACAAATTGGCCTCGTTCATGATTTACAGGTTCTATAATCCTTTATCACAAAACTCTTGCACCTGGTTATCTAGTGCCTCCCGCTCGTTTAAATCAAATCGATAGGGAAAAGGAATGTTTTCCTGTACAGGTATTTGTGTGAATGGAATACGTATTCCTTCCACAATACTTAAAACTGTTAAATTATCAGTAATTAAGTTCCATTCCTCTACACAATTTTTAATATTGCCCGCATTAAAATCTCTTACGGGTATTTCTATGGCCTCTTGAGTTTCCGTTGCAACCTCTACTTGTTCCCTGGTCGTGGGAATGGCATGCTGGGAGTATACTCCCGCTTGAATGGACGCTGTCGCCGCCCTCTGGGTTGGAAGCCGTCCACTTCTGGCGGTCCGACGGTTTCGAAAATCCCCTCTGTTTTTTCGGAACCGGGAATTGGCGTCCGTCGCCTTCTTTTTGGCATCCATGTGCTTCCCACACTTGGTGCCTGTTTCCACCTCTTTAAAGAGGTACTGGAGCTGTCCACCAAACATTTTGGTCTTGTCCAGTCGCTTGCCTTTCACTTGCCTTGGTGGGAGGAAAAGAGTATACTCTTTCCCATCATTATCCACGATCTTCTTGGATCTGGCCACTTCCTTTCCAGATTCTGTACAGACGGCTTTGAATACATTTTCAAACCGTCTGTACATTAGGAAGTTGCTCGCCGCTGTTAGCATTGAGATGCCTTTGTCCATTGTTCTGGCCAAAGATGAGAACTTGTTCTCAGTCTGCATTCGATTGGCCGCTGGTGCAATCGCTGTCAGGGCCCCTAGGACTGCTTTGTGTACAGTGTGAATTACACCTTCAAATTTCTTCCTGTCATCATTGAGATGAACATCACGGTCCATCTCTTTGACGACAGAATCCGGGATGCCCTTAATCCCCGTCAGCTGTTCTCCCAACTTAGTAATCACCTCTGCGGGATTAAAGGTATTAAAATGTCCCTTTATTGTCTCCCGCATCATCGTTGTCGTCAAGACTTCCTTGGCCTTTTCCATAGGGCACTTCTTCCTGACCTTTCCGCCAATCTTGGCGTACAGGCCTGACCGGCCAGTATCCGAGCCTGAGTCGGTAGAGGAAGAGTCCAAAGATGAATCTGAGGACGAATCCTTCTTCTTCTTTTTAGTCTTCCTCTTCTTGGTCTTTTTGGTCTTCTTGACCACCTTCCTTGCCTTCGTGAACTCGTCTCCTGACGAGCACACCAATTTCTTAGCTTTCTTTTTCTTCTTTTTGGTGACCGTGATGGTAGCTTCCGGCGCCGAGTCTGTCTCCAGAGATTTATCATCCTCTGAGATGTCTTCCCAATCTGAGTCTACCTCCAGGGGATTCAGCCTTTTCCTTCCCTGAGGGTGTGTTTGTAGCTGTTGTAGCTTCATATCCATCATAGTGTTCATGCGAGCCTCCCAGTCCGAAGGTACTATTAGGTACTCCAAAGTCGGCGTATACGGTGTCCGCAGCGCAAAATTTGACTCATTTTAACCGTTTTAAAAAGCCTTGAATCTCCACTAATTCTGCTTGGTTTGAAATAAAAATTATATCAAATTAAAGCTTGTTCTTTTGCCTCTTAGGGTGTCTGATTTTTAATCATCATTATGAAAGAAATCATAGTCAATGGACACTTGTTGGCGGGTACCATCAGCAGCTCTGAGCATGCTTGCCGATTTTGTTTTCATCCAGTCTGAGCTACTCCCTTCCCTAAACTTGATGGCTTGGTGAGTACATTGACCTGAGCTAAAAATAACCACCAATAAAAGATAGAGAAGAATCTAGGCTTCATTAGCATATCAAGCATGAGTGTTTCTGAGTGGGAAATTTGATTGAACTGAAGGAGTGAAAACTTTAAGACATTAATCCTCATTGAAAATTGATCAGGATCGTTTTGAAAATTATATCATCAGAAAGCTTAAGTCTTCCTCTACCTAACCAGAACAATATTTGGTTGAGATTTATATCATACGCATCAAGCATGGTCTGAGAAGTGACTGCTGCAAGAATTTGGCTATTGTCAGCTCGCGATGCTTAAGTGAATGTTGTCTTTCTTTCTCTCTCTCATCAGTTAGAAAATGGTGTCATCATGTAGAGCTTTTAATTCTGGTTATTTTGGTATAAAGAGTGCAGTGATCGGACAATTAGAATGGGAGTTATGCTATTTTTCTTAATTTTATTGTCAGCTTGCGATGCCTAAAATTGAATATTGTCTTTCTTTCTCTGATCAGTTAGAAAATTATGTCATCATGTAGAGCTTTTGATTCTGGTTATTTTGGTATAAAGATTGCTGTGATAGGACAATTAGAATGGGAGTTATGCTATTTTTCTATATTTTACTGAATTTATTATTGGTGGTTGCTGGAAATTAAGGAATTTAGCAAGTTTGACATGAAATTTCAGAAAGAATACTAACAGTGATGGTCTGTAAAAAATTGAGCTTCTTATTTGTATTATAGAGAATGAGATTCTTTAATATTGGACAGATCATATGCAAAATAGCTTCCAGGTGGGACCCTAAAATCCAAGATTTGGCTAATTTGGAAATGTGCACAAATCGGGGCAAAAAAATCAATCTTTAAACACTCATAACTTTGCAGCTATTCAATCAATCTAAATGATTTTTATATCATTGAGATCCAATTTAAAAGATCTGTACAGATATATAAGATGTAATACTGACCTGTTGAAAATAGAAATCACTTTGGAGTACCTAGTACTATGGTCAGTACCTCCGACACGCTTTCCCTCTCCGGATCTGACATGACGTGTGCCCTGGGCTGAGGGGACAAAGGTACCGTCAACACCGGCGACGAGCCGTAGTCGTCAGCCAGGCGGCCTGCTGCAGCATATGGTGGCACCATCTTACTCCGCTTCGTAGCAATCGGAAGTCTGTAACAATCGAAAGAAAGTTACTATAAACCGGAATCATCGACCAAATGTCACAACAGGTTATGCAAAACAAATAATTGTGCATCTAGTGGTGTTAGAGAACATATTTAAACCGTCTCAACACAGGTGTAAATAAGCTAATGTGTAATGTTGTAGGTTAATGGTTCAGAAACCGAAACCAAACGAGGGGTAGGGACCAGTGTATCGGTCCCTCCCACACTCTCTGTTCCGTACACTTCTCCCTCCTGTGGCTACTGCGCCAGCAAGTTGGAGAAAATGCTATGAAACTCGGAGGTATGCCCAAAAAATGTGGGGAATCCATAAAAGAAACCCAGGATTAATTTCCAACGCGAATCCATAAAAGAAACCGAGGAAAAATCCAAACATGAAATGGCTCCAGCCAACATCGCTCTCCGTTCGGCAATGGGCGGCTTGTAGAACAAAGGAAAAAATGGTCGCTTTGTTCTATCGATGTTTCACAAAAGTAAAACACTCATAAAAGTAAAACACCCATAAAAGTAACAAAAAACATGCTACAGTAATCAAAACTGTTTCAAAAGATGCTATAAGGTATCATAACCAAATTGCACCTAAATTTAACCAATACTTACAGTTATTATATCATCGTAGATGAAAAAACTGCCGGAGCAACTCAACGAACGTCCTCCCGTCGTGAGTTGATTATGCTAATTACTGGACCCAGATGTGCTTCCTTCTCCCTCGGCTACGAGTAGCCTGAGGCTTAGTACCGAGGTAAAAAATATATATATACACACAGGTGATCACGAAGGTTAGTGGGTATGATGATGATGATGATGGTGGTTATGATGATGATGATGATGGAAAGAAAGACAAAACCCCCCCGAATATCGACGACTTAATCAGGCAGGCAGTTCTGTCCAGCTCAATATACATACAGCTCCACCCTCACCAGGGCCCAACGACTTGTGTAAGTGGAAGAACATATTTTCTCAAATCACATAAACACTGGTAAATAGTTTTGATCAAGGAAAACGTAGACACTAGCTGAACATGACATCGTACCTCCTCTTCATTAAGCCTCCAGGTGCCGGAAGCACCCATGTTATCCTCAAGTTGCGAGAGTTTCTTTGCACCGATGACAACAGACGAGACAATATCTTTCTCCAGCAGCCACCGCAATGCCACCTGGGCGGTTGACTTGTCTGTAAGAATTGAAGCAGGATCATGCACAACAATCAATAATCACAATAATAAAGACATACGTGTACATTTTATAAGCTTATTTTGACATGTATGCCTCTCTGATGTCATATATAACTGATCTACACAAACTATGATGATGATTAACGATGATAATGATGATGAAGATGATTTGTTTGTTGGTGCTTTACATCCTAGTAGGATGGGTAGCGATTTTGTTTGTTTAGGTTGTATGGTACAAATCTGGTACCGGTAGTGCACACTGATGGCGACTTTTATAGTGCTACCGCACTGGGAGTTCAGGCCGACGGAACTATGACCCGATATCCAACTCAGTCATTGCTCAGTCACTCAGCCGGGTTTCGAACCGCGACCTTCCGCACGGGAAGCTAGCGCTGTTACGATTTAGCTACGATGATGATAAACATAGAAATCCACCCGCACTGCCTTCTTCTCCATGTTTCCATATGTACTTGCTTGTGTAGAAAGTATATACAATTAATGGATATTTTTCTAATTTGTTTAATACTAAAATTTCAAAGGCCCTAAGAGACACTGTCTTAGTTTTTTGTTTAACGACCCCCCAGTACAAAAAGTAGACATCGGTTATTGGGGGGTTCCCTAAGAGGCATGTCGAAGTCCTTTATTAACGCTACACAAGCCTTCAGGGATAAAAGCCCCCTCTGACCAAAAGAAAAGGTTGAAATTTGACTTTTGGAAGATTTTCTGCGATTCTCTAGCAGAGCTAACTAAGTCTATCACTTATATCAGGGGCTGTCCATCTTTGCACAGCTATTCAATTGCTAATATCGAAGTCGTGAAATTCAGCAATAATAGGAAGACCTCACATCCATGAAATATGAACTAAACAAAAAGTGGTCTCATAATAACTTTTTTAAATGTTGGTTCACTACAAATGTAAAACTAACCGTTTTTCTTGGCTATGGTCGCCATCAAGTCAAGCAGGCTCCATGTCTGATCATTGGCGAATTGTTCGTAATTCGGGTGACTCTGATTAGGTTTTGCATTCGAAGCCCAAGCAACCCGTGAGTCCACTGGAAGATCTTCTCCTTTCTTGTATTTACCGCTCAGCCAGCCACTAAGATCATTAAGCTATAATTAGTATTTTACAACTTTTTGCTAGCCTCAATTACTATTGATATGTTAACAACCAGTCTACATTAGTTTAAATATCCAAACACATATTTGGTTATGCAAAGCTGTCCTGTAGAGCATTTCCATATGTGAGTGTAAAACATGCATACAGCATTGAGAAAGTGACATTTGATCTACCCTAAAATATTTGTGAGCATAATGTCCATGCAGTGATGAAACGCATATAGGGACAGATAATCTAAAAATAATGAAAATTTAAACAAAAAAGAAGTAAAACACTGGATGGATTCTATTCCCTACCTACAGATTACAGAACCAGTACCTTGGTGAATTGGTTGTAGAGATGCATATAATACCATACAGCTAAAGCAACTAGATTCTCTACTGTCAACTTTTAAAGTCTATCAATCTACATAATATATATGGTTGGTTGTTGGGGTTTTACGTCATGGCAACATCTAAGGTCATATCAGGACGGGTACCGACTTGTGCATTCATGGTGACTTTATAGTGCTGCCCCATTGGGAAATCAGGCCACAGGCACCATGACCCGATATCCCACTCAGTCACATTATCTTGGCCCTGAGCTAACCAGTCCTTGCCTTATCCTATTAATGCCAAGCGTCAGACAAGGAATTGACAAGTATCAATTTTAAAGTCATTGGTTTGACTCGACTGGGAACCAAACTCCTGACCTTTCGCACTCGAGGCCCTCGCTCTCCCGATTAGGCCACCACGCCCAGTTTATATATATACATGTATATATATAGTATAGTTATACGAATCTTACATGGGTACAGATGATCGATAACTGTTGTTTTCCCGAGGTACTAGCCTCGGATAGTTGTGGGCTAGGGAGAATGAAGCACATCCAGGTCCAGCAATCTTTTACATACTTAATAGGATAAAAATTGATCTCAAAATTCTATGGATACTAAAATGTTTTCGTTTCGGCACAAGCCAACGTGATAGTCATGGTAGGGTAGGGTGGGCGGGCCCTAGCCCATGACTATCTGAGGCTAGTACCTTGGGAAAACAACAGTTATCCATCATCTGTACCCAGTTAAGATTTGTATAATTATACTATTTTACCTCGGTACTACCCTCTGGCTACTCGTAGTCCAGGGAGAACCTTACATAATCTCATTTTCTATCATTTGTTATCCTTATTTTTAAACATATAATGTTTCAGTACACAATTTGATTTGTTTCTCACCCGTCTTTTTAGTTGGTGAGTAGTTGAGTCACCAGGCCGCTTGACTTTTCTAGTCATTTGTTGTAATGTTTTTCAAACGATCTAGCCGTCTTCCAGCCAGCATGGGCCAGGATTCTCTTCACCGAGATTCCCAACTGTCTCGCTTTAGAGACCATGGCCCCCGCGTTGAGTGGGATGCGTAGTGTCCAGTCTCAACCCCTGCCTCTTCGAGCACCTTGATTGTCCATCTTGCAAGTGTGTCCCGCAAGATCGCCTTATGCGGTTTAATAAAGCTTTTTAACAGCTGTCTGGAATTCCCTATTCCCAACTGTCTCGCTTTAGAGACCATTGCCCCCGCATTGAGTGGGATGCGTAGCGTCCAGTATCAACCCCTGCCTCTTTGAGCACCTTAATTGTCCATCTTACGAGCGTGTCCCGCGAGATTGCCTTATGCGGCTTAATAAAGCTTATTAACAGCTGTCTGGAATTCCGTATTCCCCGTGACTTGGATATATACGCCCTAATGGCTAACACCACACAAATACTTCGATCCTCTGGAAAACTATTTACATGCACCGTGGACAACTGGTCCCCTGTGCGATTCGAATTTGGTAATGTCTCAAATCGAATGTCGCCTCCTTGTTGTCTATCTCTATTCCATCCAGAGACAAAGCCACAATTGTCTGGCCTCTGTGTCCTGTCACTAGCAGTAACAGCACTGCTATTTTAAATCCTAGTTACTTCATTGATAAATGCTTATTTCTAGGCCATGACTTGAAAAGCTTGAACACTACCGCCACATCCCAAAACCTATTATATTTCGGATTGGTGGGTTTCTCTCATACACTGACCTAATAAACCAGTGCACTACCTGGTGCTTTCTAACCGTTTGTCCATCTATCCTTGGTAGAATGATTGAAAGTGCACATTTTGCTGCATTAATTGTACCAAATCCTAATCCTTCGTCTTCTAACATTCTTTGAAATCGTACAATCTGAGCTATTGTAGGTTTTAATGGCTTAACCCCTTTAATTAAACAATGAAGTCCCCATTTCTTTAAGTAACTTGTATATAATTTAACCATGCCTTTCCTCCGGGCATGTGAAGTGAGCCTCTCTTGTGTAATTTTGTCTAGCTCAAATTGTTCCAAATGTTTGTTTAGAAAAGGAATGCCAAAAGGGGTGTCATTGACATGTCTCCGTGGGTTGTTACCGGTCCTTGATTTTGTAGATTTTCCTTCCCTCGTAGAAACTTGAGCGTGTCTTTCGCTCCTAATGCCACTGCCACCAGCCATGGTTGTGTGTCCCAGTCTGGTACTATCAGTACTGCGTGCGAGTGATCATCCTGAACTTCCTGGCCACTCTGCTGATAATGCTGAATGGTGGGAATATGTAATAAAATTTATTATTCCAAATCAGAGAAAACGCATCCACTCGCCAGGGCTCTGGCTCAGGATGCCAAGATACATATTTTGGTAACTTTTTGTTGTTTCGTGATGCGAACAAGTCAATTTCTGGCTTTCCCCATTTATCGCAGATGTAATCGAAAATACTGGGCTTAACAACCATTCAGTTTTGATCATGGAAATGTCAACTTTTTCTGTCAGCCAAAGTATTTTGACTCCCTGGGATATGTGCTACTGTTAGCCATATCTCATGTTCCTGTGCCCAGTCCCAAATTAGTTTCGCTAACTGGTTACATGGTTTGGAATGCGTCCCTCCCATATTACGAATGTAAGCCATGGCTGTTGTATTATCTGTTAATACACATACATGATTTTTAGGTATGCGAACTAGACTCCGTAATCCCAAATAAATCGCTCTGAGTTCTAGTACGTTAATGTGATCAGAGATTTCATCTTCCATCCACCGGCCACCGGTTGCCTGTTGGTCTTTATGAGGCCCCCATCCTTCTAATGACGCATCAGTCGTCACTACAGTATTGGGTTGACCCATTCGAATAGGGTTAAGTGAATTATCAATGTGTGAAAACCATGACATAATATCCTGTAAGCCTTCTGGCGAAATTGTCATAGGCCGTTAAAAATTTCCTTTAGTGCGAGCCAACACTATTTCTAGTGATTTGATATGGGCTTTACCATATAGAATAGCAGGGGCATAGGCTATCATGATTCCTATCAGTATTGCGACCTGTCTTATCTTTGGCTTACTTAACTGTAGTAATTGGTTTGCCGTTGTTGTAAATTTATCAACTTTTTGTACCGTTAATGAAATAGTCATGTCTATGCTGTTAACGATAAACCCCAAACACTTTAAATTCTTTGTAGGTGTTAATACTGACTTACTTTTATGTATGTAGAAACCTAAACTTGTAAGCGCGTTACATAGCTGGTCTACTTCTGTTTGACATTCTTGTTGTGTTTGTGCAACAATGAAAGAATCATCAGTATAGGGAAACATAATGTGTCCTTTCCTAGCCATATGGGAGAAATCGGGCTTGAGCAACTTTGTGAAAATACGCGGGGCACACCATAAACCATTCGGCATACATGTGAACTCATAAAGCTCATCATTCCAACAAAACCTGAGAAATTTCCGATCAGGTTTATAAATCGGCACTGTATATTATACATCACTGAGATCCACACTAGCCAGCCAGGAGTCTTGCATCACCAAGTCTCTAGCCGCTCCTAGAAAAACATTTTGAAATGTTTATACTCGATTAATTTGTTTAACTTTGTTAAGTCCAAAATAAGTCTAATTTCCCCATTTGGTTTGGGTCTGGTAAAAATATTCGAAATAAATTCGCCAGCCACATGAAGCACTAGCTCAATAATGCCTTTTTCACTAAATTTAAGGACTTGCTCATTCAAAGCCTCCTTTTCTGCCAAATCAAACTGATAGGGAAAAGGTATGCTGTTTTCTATTGGCTGTTCCATGAGTGGAATCCTAACTCCCTCGACTAGGATAAGGATAGTCAGATCATGGGTAATGTTATTCTATTCCATTATTGCTATTACCAGCCTTAAATTCGCTTACAGGAGTTTGGGTTGCGACCTCTACTTGTTCCCTGGGCGCGGGAACGGCTTCTGCAGGGTGAAATCCCTCTTGAAGGGTCTGTTCCCGTCGTTCCAGCCGAACGACTACCTCTGACCCCTTCCCCTGGCCTGGTAGCCATAGTTGGTCCCGAACTGGCCTCTTCGCTGTCCGGTGCGACGGCTTCGAAAATCCTGGCGGCTCTTTTTGAAGCGGCTGGAATTCCCGTCGGTTCCCTTCTTTTTCTCCGTCTCCATGTGCTTACCACATTTAGATCCCGTCTCGACTTGCTTGAACAAGTATTGCAATTGGCCCTCGAACATCTTGGGTTTTATCCAAGGGCTTGCCTTTGACCGGCTTGGGGGCAAGGAATAGAGTACATTCCTTCCCATCATTGTCCATGACCTTCTTTGAATGCGCGACCTCCTTGCCCGCCTCGGTGCAGACAGCCTTAAAGACGTTTTCGAAACGTCGATAAGAGATGAAATTGCTGGTGGCAGTAAGCAGCACAATTCCCCTGTCCATCTCTGCACAAAGTGAAGAGAACTTGTTCTCGGACATGATCAGATTAGTAATCAGAGTTATAGCCGACAGAGCCGTGAGCACCCCTTTGTGCACTGTGTGCAGGCACGCCTCAAACTTCTTGCGGTCCTCTTTCAATTTCACATCAGCGTCCATCTCTTTGACGGCCTACTCGGGGATGCCCTTAATCCCAGTGAACTGCTCCACGAACTTTGTGATCATCTCCGCTGCCTTGAAGGTGTGGAAGTGACCTGGTATGGTCTTCCTCATCATTGTGGTGGTGTTGGTTTTCTTCCTCTTTTGGACCTTGATCTTTTTGACCACTTTGCCACTCAGCTTTGCATACTTGCCGGGCCGTTCGGTGTCCGATTCTGTGTCTGTCGAGGACGAGTCAGACAAAGAGTCTGAAGAAGAAGACTTGCTCTTCTTAGTCTTCTTCTTTACCTTCTTCACCACTGGCTTCTTCTTACGGGCCCTGGTGAGTTCATCGCCCTCAAACGAGTCCGCCCTCTTTTTGTGCTTACGCTTACGTGTGGGCAGCACCATCGCTTCTTCAGATTCATCATCAGAAGAATCCTGTGGGTTGGAGAAATCGGAGCCCTCCAAAACCACCTGCTGCTTCAGCCTAGCCGCACGCGGCTTAGCCCGGGAGCAACATCTCCAGCTTCAGCTGCACTAGACGTGCAACCCGTTCATCTAGGTCAGCGGGCCCCGCCTCTGGGGCTTGTTCTGGCGACCTTTGCCCTGTTACCAGCAGTGACGCGTCTTCGTCTTCACTGAGATCACGAGGTAGGCGCTTTGTTCTAACGATGTTTCACGAATCGTAAAAACACCGATAAAAGTAATAAACTTGTACAAAAAAGTTTCCGTCCAAAATATCATACTTACTAGTTAGTATGTCGTTGTAGGTAGAAAACTGCTGGAGCAACTCAACAAACGTCCTCCCGTTGTGAGTTGATTATGCTAATTGCTGGACCCGGATGTGCTTCCTTCTCGCTGGGCTACGAGTAGCCGGAGGCTTAGTACCGAGGTCAAATATATACATATATAAAACCAATGCTTTAGGAACATTTCAATATACAAAATAATAATTAATTATTACTAATATTAATGTGAAGTCGGTTAGGTGCACACCCTTTGAGCGGACTCCAGGGCAGGAACCCAATGCCTTCGTTGCGGCACACTTCGACTAGCTCCCACTCTGTCTGCCGTGAGAGCAAGTTCCACTGCTGTTGCAACGAGACGATCGAAACCCAGTTCTTCTCCTTTGTCAAATCAACGAGCTTCTGCAGCTGCCACCCGGCCATGTTGCTCGCCCCGATGTACCGCACCTTCCCCGCCCGCACCAGGTCGTTCAGTGTACTCATCGTCTCTTCTATGGGCGTCGCATAGTCCCAGTAGTGAATCTGCAGCACACACCGGACCGGAAGTCTCTCTGAACACCACGATACCAAAATACACGGTTTCCCCCCACCCACCCCTCCGCCCTTTGATGGCAGTGGCACGAAGTTGCGTTCTGGATAGGACTTCAGAACCAATGTATTGGATCATTCCCAAAACCACAGATGCCAGAATTAAATTTTGCTGTTATTTGACAGAAATTCAACCACTTCAAAATAACACCACAGATTAAATTGTCTTGTCATTTGAAACAAATCTCTTTCACCTGACCACTTCAGATTTTCATATCAATTTAAATGTACGCACATAAAAGTGATTAACACAACTGACAGAATAAATACCACTATTTTTTTCTCCGTGAATATGACATGGTGGTAAATCATCAGCTATCATCATCATAACTTAGAAATAACTTGGGGTTGACATAATCATGGCAGGATTATGCAGGACATGTCGAAATGGATACAGATTTAATTAAATCTCAGACAAGATCTGTAATGCTTACCTGATAAAGATCGAGGTAGTTGGTTTGTAGTCGAGATAAGGACTTATCGATACTTCGCATGATGTGGGCACGGCTCAACCCCTGACTGTTTGGGTTATCTGAATCCATGCTACCTCTCACTTTGGAGGCAAGCACAAACTTCTCACGATCCTGCCTGAATGGAAAAGAAGGTCATTTGCCGCTGCATAAGCATAACAGTGCCCATGCAGTGGCAGGCTATTCGTCTCAGGTACCTCATGGTGACATATTGAGGGGAGGGGTATGCTCTCCGGGCACGACTGGTTTATATATATAGTGTTGCAAACATGAGAATCCATGTAAAGAACGAGACTCGAACCCAGATTTCTGCCATTTCGGGGGCGAGCATCATAACCAGAAATGTCGATTTGATTCCTGCTCTAGGCATATTAACCCATTACTTTGCAACACCCCCATGACACTGGTGCTATGACCAGGATCCTGCTCAATGCACACAATGTATGGTTGGTGAACCTGCCTTGCGTATGGATATGTGTCAACTACTTGTGTATTATGCAAGTGTAACCATGAACACATAAACGAGTTCTGCAGATAACCCATTGTATATGTACTAAATACTTTATTTTATTTAATAATATATTTCCTGTGTGACATGGCATCCATTGGAAATAAACGAGTAATGCAAGTGTGCAAATAAAGCCGATATTAAATGTCCATACAATAAATATGACACTGATAGAGTATGCGTTGATTTACATTAGCAAGTAGCCGGAATTTCCTTTTTCATACACCAATGCCATAGCATAGAATGTATTTGCATCATGATTTTCTTTTTTAATTTGGAGGGGGGATGCAGACACTTGGTAAATTGCTTAGCGCACGATATGGACCATTTAGGCACACTGATATCAATTATGTCAAAATTTAACTTGGAATAGTTTAAGCCTAACTTCTGTTTCATTAGAGGTTCTTACACTACTGGAATATAACATCAAACTCAAAGATAATAGATAGGCTACTTACTTGACGAGCCAGTTTCCTATGAATGTCTCGGCCGTGCCATACTGATAAACGTCTGCTGTGTCTATGAAGTTACCACCAAGTTCCGCAAACCGGGATAGTAGTTGGTGGGCCTCAGGTTCTGTGCACTGGACAATGTTTGAACCCTGAGGTAATAGAACATTAAATCTACTTTAGATTTAGGTGATATTTATATTCGTAACGATCTCAACATAAGGATCGGTGACACCCCCCCCCCCCGCACCCATATGGACAAATTATGTTGGTGTCTGGGTCTAGTAGGCAGCAGGGGTGTATTGCAGCAAGTATGCATGGAATAGGCCCTACTGTGAATATGTGGTGACTATTCAATTAAATTTATTTTATTTTAGAATATTACATCAATTGGGCCTAGGGTAAAAATAACTGCACTACAACCTAATCGGCTAATCGTTTGAAACTATAAGTATATACTATATTTCTTAATTATTATACAATGGTCGTGTGTATGTTTCACTATTTATAATAATTATAATAATGCATTGCACGATTTAACCATGC
This sequence comes from Branchipolynoe longqiensis, assembly GCA_030323885.1. NCBI lineage: Eukaryota > Metazoa > Annelida > Polychaeta > Phyllodocida > Polynoidae > Branchipolynoe > Branchipolynoe longqiensis. The sequence continues at coordinate 25,099,895 of CM059197.1, forward strand.
ATATCAATAATTAAATCAATTTTAATTCTAAAAATCCAAATTTTACATGACTGGCACTACAACTTGTTTGTGACACACTTCCCAGCTGGAACTCTACCTATTGTCTAACTTGCAGGATAGTTCAGCCAAGCATAGGCTATGCCCAAACAGCACCATCCGTTATACCCCAATCACACGAGGCCTGCATTCGCTTATGATCGATTAGCAATGACCATAGGTCTTCCTTACGACAGCCTTATGTGCTCCTTATGTGCTGGTGGCGCGAGATTGCCAACCACTCAGAAATTTTGGTTGTAAGAAGGATGCAGCTGTTGCACTTGCAACCTCCTTACGATCATTGCGGTCGGCGCCGGATCGCCATTGGTTGGGGACCAGGCTCCAACCAGTTGCCGACCTCTCGTTTCCCACGATTTCGTGGCTGGGGGAATCTTGGTTGGAGTGCGGTCGCCGACCTAGCGGTGAGTGGTCGGCGCCAGATCGCCAACTTTTCTCCTACCTCGCGCCAACCATATTCGTGTTTCGTGAAGACCATAAAAGGTAATTTATTGGCGAGTAGCTTGGTGCCTTTTTCAGCATGGAACTCAAGTCAAGGCATGACGACACCCTCCAGGCAACAAGATGGAAGTTCAAAACCAAAACATCACCCAGCTAATATATACAGACAAAGCAGTCGCTGACCTGTCGCCGACCAGTCTCCGATCGCGTTTTTGAATCTATTATGCCCCAGTCACACGAGGCCTGTGTTCGCTTACGATCGATCCGCGAGCATTTTGCTATTAAATAACGACCATCTTACGACCTTACGACCAAGCGCCATGTGATCTGCGAGCAATTGCCAACTGATCGCCAACCATTTCGCCTTTTTTGGTCGCAAGGAGATTGTCGCTGCAGCACCAACAATCTCCTTGCGACCTCTGGCGTCTCCACCGATCGTCGACCGGTCAGTGCCGATCGGCGATCGTTCACCGACCGATCGCTGACTGATCTGCGACCATAGTAGCAGTACTCAAGCATCACACGAGGCATTTTGCAGTTAAATTACGACCATTTTACGACCACCTTACGACTAATCGCCGAGCGATCGCCGACTGACGCGATGTGGCGTGTGTACGATGATGTCACGATGTCGCCTGGTGCATCATTGTCGACATGGCGACGTATTAAGATAGTTTGTAACAAATTGTTTCATTTTTGTCACAAGGAGCTCCCAGACTTTTGGTCGGCAAGTGATCGCAAGCCAACGCAGCCCGTCGTGTGACTGGGGCATCATCGAGTGGGACGCTGGGAGGTCAGCAGCATTTTGGTCGTAGGGCAGTCAGAGGCGAATGCAGGCCGTCGTGTGACTGGGGTATGAGATTCTGCTGAATATAACTAGTCTTGAGTCTGTACAGTTATTATAACGAACCAATTCCATTGCATGGCGCAACCATACCATAAGGAATGACTTTTCATTACATAGCATGGTTATAACTGGCTTCATATGAACACGTGGTGTAGTGTGTCAGTTCGGTGCGGCTATTGGGAAATATTAGTATAATCAATGAAGATGGCAAATGGGTATTTGTTAGTTGTAAAATAAACCGGGTCACATTTATAGATTATAGTTGCATAGTCTGATGAAGCATCAAATTTTTTAACTCAAAACAATCACCTAGATTTGATTCTACATATCTAACTTAGACACCGATACACTCATTAAGCATTTGCTCAAATTGTTGCCTCATAGAAGGGCATACAGAGTCAATTTAATAGAATCCCTGTTCCTGCACAAGCCTATGGTTTGGTGTGCTTTCCAAATTTAATTTAGCATGTTTGTGGTTCAAATATCTCCATAGTTAGCCATTTAAAATAAAAGTTACCACAAACTGAAGTAAGGTAGATTATAATGATCAATTAAACATATTTATCCCAGAAAAATTGTCGAAACTCAAAACCATCGGACAATGGACGTATTCGACTGTGCCTTTCTATACCTATATCAAAATATTTCTTTACAAATTCCTATTCGACTGGGACCGGAAGTGGGTTTCTATACGTATGAAGCGAATCTGTCTTGTGGCTCCATCTATAAGGTCACATGGTGTATTTAAAGATGGCTGATATGTAAAGGTTGAAAGATTCAGTAGCTTCAGCCAATCAGAGCTGTTCTTTTCGATTGCAAATGGCTGCCCTCTATGGGGGAGCCATTTGCAAGAGAAATGAACAGCTCTGATTGGTTCTTTTCAATTGCAAATGGCCGTCCCTTACAGGGCAGCCATTTGCAATGGAAGAGAACAGCTCTGATTGGCTGAAACCATTGAAGCCATTTGACTGGTCCTGGTTGCATTCGTAAACCTAGTTCACTGCGCGGGTGGGCAGAGCCTAAATTTTGCGGATGGAAAGGTCCCAGTCAAATGCCTCCTATGCAACTTTAACAACTCTTAGTCTAATGCTGCATTCATATGAACTGGTGAATATGGTGGTTTTGGTTTTTTTTGTTGTTGTTGTTTTTTTGTGATGGGTGTATTTATGCTGCCCATAACGGTTAAGCCTAATGACTTGTTTTCGCCACTAGACAGTAATAGTCTTGTGTCTCCCTTTCTTTTTATCACTTCCAGTTGTTGTGTAGCTAACTACTGCATGCATTATTTCTCTGTTTGTAAGCATTCTCCCACATCCCCCAAACCTCTGTGTGTTTGTTCGTTCTACAATCGGATAATTGTTTGGTTACCAATAGTTAATTTCTCTGAATGTCTTCACCTTGCTGTGTTAGTGGTCATTAGGTTTTGATTTTAAGTTTAAAGTTTACCTTTTGTATGTAAAACTTTGCTTGAATTATCAGTGTATTTTCTATTTATTTATTTATCTATCTTTCTTTTTCTTTTTTAATTCATTGTATTTGTTATTGTCATTAGTCTAGCAGTGCATTTAGCTCTCTTTTGATTAATGTTTTATATGTTTCTATTGTCCCTGTACTTCTTTTTTCTACTCCCAGTGTATTCCATTCCCTTGCCTTCCTGTATTCGGTACTCCTCTCATATGATCATATGATCTGTTTTTGGCTCTGTTTCGTATCGGTCTGGGGCCATCACTACCTCTTGTTGCCTTTTTTGTTACCTGCACCCTCCCAGGCTTCCTTGTCTCCCTGAATGCTGCTGTTTTGAGATGTGCTTTTCTCCGGCCATTTAGTGTGTTGACTCTTGCTTTCCTATGGAAATCATCAGTTGGGTGTCTATGTTCCACCTTCAGACATATCTTAAGTGCTCTATTTTGTAGTCTTTGTAGTTTATCCAACATATTTTTGTTACCCCCCCATATATATTAGATCACGATAGTCGAAGTATGGTAGTATCATACCTTTATAGATTTTAATAGCCATATTTGTAGTTAGGTATTTTCTGGTATTCGCTAATATCCAGATTTTGTGGTTTGCATTCTTGATAACTTCTTTTATGTTATCATTATAGTTTAGTTTCCTATCAAGATTCATCCCTAGATATCTGTAGTTGGTCTGATAATCAAGAATTTTTCCTCCCAAAATTATTGGCTCCTCATTGCCATAGTTGATTTTCCCCGTGCCAAACACTAGGACCTTCGACTTTTTTGTGGTTTATGGAAATCTTGTTTGAGTTAAAACAGTTACCTAAAGCTACTAGTTTCTCATTTAGCTTATCTCTGTTCTCTTTTCTGCTATTGCTTGTTGTGTATATCATGGTGTCATCAGGATATAGTTGGAATTTGATTCCCTCTAAGGACTTCTCCAGATCATTGATGTAAATGATGAAGAGGAGTGGGCCTAATACTGAACCTTGAGGGACTCCACAGGTTACTTGTATACTTTCTGATGTCTTGCCATTTACTTTTGTTCTCTGACTTCTCTCATTGATGTAATTCCTTATCCAGTCTAGTGTTCTTCCTGTTATTCCTACTCTTTCTAGCTTTTTTATCAGTATGTCATGATTCACTGTATCGAATGCCTTGCTAAAATCTATGAATGTGGCAGTTGTCTGTTCACCTTCATTCATACCTCTCAGTATGTCATTTGTTAGATTGGATATAGTTTTTGTTGTGGAGAATCCCTTTCTGAACCATCACTGTTTGTCATTTAGTATTTTCTCACTATCTAGATGTTTCATGATGTGCTTGTACATTAATTTCTCTATCCGCTTGCCTGGCAGAGGTAGAAGTGATATGGGGCGGTAGTTGCCTATGCCCCCTTTGTTTCCACCCTTTTGTATTGGTACCACTGTAGCCTGCTTCCAGGCCGTGGAAAAAACACCAATCTCAAATGAATTATTGATTAAGTCACATATAACGTTTGGTATGGCTAGCATAGCATCTTTATTTATTCTGGCTTGTAGGTTCTGTATTCCTGATGACTTTCCTAGATCTAGTCCCTTAACTAGTCTAATCACTTCATTCTCTCTTACTCTTGCTGTCTCTGTACTATTTTCATCTACATCACCTGTGAATTCCCAGCTTCCTCTGAATTGTTCTGCTAACTTTGCTCTTATCTCTGTGAAGTGTTTATTTAGTCTATCTGGTGCTGTCTCTTTTGATATGGTGTTCCCTTCTCCATCTGTTAGCACTATTTTGCTTTTCTCCTTATCTCCCAGTAATGCCATCTCTACATTTTTCCAGAACTTCTTGGAGTCATTACCTGATTTATTATCTTGTTCTTTGCCTGTCTGACTAGCCTTAGGGTTTTTCTTGTCGCAGTTTTGTAGTTGTTAATGTCATCTATCTTATTTGTGATTCTACCCTTCTCTCCAAATTTCTTCTTCAATTTGATACTATCTATTATTTCCTCACCTATCCATGGGTCCTGATTGTCCCTCATCTTGATTGTCTTAATTGGACACATTTTATCCATTAATTCTTGAATCCTACCTAAAACATTTTCCCATTTCTGATTTGGGTCCCGAGAGTCCATTACATTTTTCCAATCTGTTCCCTGCATCTACTGTGTGAATTCAAAGACATCATAGGCTTTGTAGAACCTACCTAGTTTGAATTCGATCTTGCGCTTCACTATGATTGTTTTTCTAGTTGCATAGACTAATTCATGGTCACTTATCCCCCATGGTCTCGTGCCCTTTTTCTTGATATGTACACTGTTTGTCAAAATTAGGTCCAGAGTAGAGCTGGTGTCTGCCAGTCTTGTCTTTTCTATCAGTTGCTGTAGGCCCATTTGCTTTACTAATAATTTCATTTGTTTGTGATCCTTATTTGTTTTACTATAGTCTATATTCATATCTCCCAAGATAAAAACATCTATATTCTTGTTTCTTGTGATATTTTCAATTGCCTCTTCTAGGTGGTCTATAAATTTATTTACTGTACCCCTTGGTGGCCTATATACTGAGGCTACCGCTATGTTGATTTGCTTGCTGTTTTCAATTAGTACCCACATAATTTCTATGTCATCGGTTGATGTGTTGAATTCACTCAGTTTGTTTTCTATAACCTGGTGTTGCTATTTACATATTTACATATATGGCCACACCCCCTCCTCGTTTGACATTTTCATCCTCTCCTGTAGATTCTCTATCTAATCTGAATAGTTCATACCCCTCAAGGTTGTATGCCTGCTTCTGGTGATTTTTATTGGCCACGTTTCTGATAAGGTTAATACATCAAATTTATCATACTTTATGTGTAGCTTAATTAAGTCAATTTTGCTGATAAGACTTTGACAGTTTAAGTGTGATATGTGCAGGGATGAAAGTGGTCTCCGGGAAGAAAACGGAAATGCGGTATTCTCCCATAGGTTTAGCATTGTCAGGGAATCGCAGAAAATTTTCGGAAGTCGGGTTTCATATATATTAGTATACGCTGATAGTGCTGCGGTGTTTGAAGCATTATTAGTAGTATACGCTGATAGTGCTGCGGCATTTGAAGCATTTATTAGTCATGCATGCTGATAGTGCTGCGGCATCTGCACCATGTATTAGTATAGATCTACGCTGATGGTTCTGTGGGATTGAAAAATCCCGGAAATCCGCGGAATCGCGGAGATCTTTCATCCCCGTATGTGCAACCCACTGCCTAGTCTGTTTTCGATACTTGCTAACATACTCATTATTATATTTTCTTTCTTTCTTTATTTGTTTCTTATGTATTTTTGTTGTTGTTTCTTTCACTTAGTTTGTTATTTGTTTAGCGCTCAGGCTAGGTTAATGTTGTTTATTACCAGTCACCTGAATAGAGACTTTTACCATATGGCAACATATGTGCTGTTTGTAAGTCACAAGAGGGTGGTGTGTCAGCTGTACAGTCCCTAGGATTTCACCACCCCCATCTGCCTATGGAGCGAAACAGGTGGGGTGGTTCTATGATGAGGGCCACCTTGGACATCCTCAGTGTTAATTTGGTATAATTATGTTATACGCACACCCAGATACCATATGCTCTACAATGTTGAGTTATTGTCATCCTATTCTGATTTATATGTGTGAGTTTGTATATTCATTACATCTTTTAGGTTATAACTTTGTGTTTCTACTTTTAGATGTACATTATTTGGTTCTTTTAAAAGTAATATATTTTTCACGGCGCTTTGGGGTACCTTAAACGGACCAGGTATAGGTCGCTGAGACATGACCCGTACTCCGACAAATGCTCTCTATCACTGAGGACGCTTACTGTATCCGTCCAGCAGGTGGACTTATCGGTGACCAAGCTGTGCTCGGCCCGGCCCCTTAGCACATCAACAACAACTTGATCAAGTTGTACTCTCTGTTTGCGCTCACCTCCGTATTTTGCTACCTCACGTACGCTTCAAATGTTATTTATTATTGCTTTTGAGTCGAAATTGGAGATATTGGATTACACAGACTTCGTTTTTGTTAATATCGCCATCAATGTTTTCGGTACACACGATTGACACGATTGACCTGGTCAGCTCTGGTCCACCCCCGAGGTGGCCCCCCTACGTTTTCAACAATATCACAACAAAGTAATAATATGGATTCCTCTTCATCTGATTCTTTTTCAGCCTGCAATGCGATTCAAATAGCTTTGGACAATAATAAAAAGACGATAGAAGTGGTCACCGCACATCGATGTGCGGATAATTGGCTGTCGTATCCTCTGCCTTTTTGAGCCCCATAGGGCCGCACTCACCTTAACAAAAAAAAACAGGCTCACCTAAGAACTATCATGTAGCGCTATCTGTCCTTGTAGCATCGTCCTGCAAATACGATATAAGTACGATATAAAAACAAGTCAGAACGAGTCGGGGGCCGACAACATTGCACTTCTCTTTTATTCTCCGAACAATATTGCCGACCGCTGTCGTTGTTTACATCTGCCAATATACTCTAGGTGGCGCCAGTCGTCGCCAGTCGTCGCCTCCCCACCCCTTAACTCTTGCTTTCCCCACTAGGAGACGCCACTGTAGCACCATAGTCCTGCTGGTGCACTGTTAGGATGTAGTGTTGTGTCGTGTCAGCGCCGAGTTTTTATCGACAATTTGATTCGGTGGTCTTTGAAGCGAAAAACATGCCAAATCAATTTTGCAAACGTAAATGCTGAACATAGTGTTTATTGCCAATCGCCAATCACAACAACAAATCAACAAACAACCATGACACAACAGTCGACACAACCAACAAACAACACAACCAAATAACAAACAACCAAACAACTAACACAACAACCACAACAACCAATCCTAAACCAACAAACAAACAAACAATCAACAACCACAACCACAACAAACAAACAACCAACAAAACAACACCACCAACTACCAACCAAACAACCACAACATGCGAGTAACCGTGGAACATTGTACTGCAAGAGACAGTTGATGCATGGGCAACCCGGAAGTTCCCAACTGTGGGCGCAGTCGCAGGCGACATCGTAGAGAATCTTCAGCTCCCGCCCGGCAGCCTGCTCGGTAACCTTCTTATGACAGAGACTGGATATCCCATTCTACAAACAAGAACAACCAAATGTGGTGGAAATTGCAGATAGGATAAACAGAAAACGTCGATTCTTCAGCTCCGCCCGGCAGCCTGCGCGGTAAATTATTATGACAGAGACTGGATTGGCCATTCTACAAACACGAATACCAAAATATGTGCAAATTTGCAGATAGGAGAAACAAAAACGTCGGCAGGAAACATCGTATAGAATCCTCAGCTCCCGCCCGGCAGCCTGCGCAGTAAGTTTCTTTATGACAGAGACTGGATATCGTATCTATAGTTGTCTAAGGATTAAAAAAGCTGTTTCAATAAATATGTTTTTAACGACGGCGGGGGGTACGGTATCCAAGTTTAATGCCGGAACTGGAGTGGGTAATGTTGTCAATCTACAAACTGAAGCACTGACCACGTTTAATGGTGACAAGTAGATTTGTAATGTGGCAATCGACAACCTGAAGCTAACACTTACTTTTCTCCAGCTGTCATGTTACAAAGTGGCAGGGAGGTCGTGGACACACACAGAGCCGAAAACGCCGCTGACATCAAGGCCACGGTTTCGGAAGCTCCACGACCCCCGGCTCGGAAATCATGACACATCTGTAAAACAAAGTAGTACACACTATTACGAGAACCGTCAACTCAGGTGTTCACTATATATTTAGGTGGACGAGAGGCAATAACGTGTCAAGACTAATGAAGCGGTGGCGGCAGCAGCAGGGGCAGCCGGGACGACCTCTGCCTGCTCCGGGTTCCTTACTAAGGGTTAGATTTTCACAAACAAGTCGTAAGTCATGTGTGTGTGGGCGTGTGTGTGTGTGTGTGGGCGTGTACCTCATACCTCTTAATTTCTCATATTGACAAGTGGCAATTTGAATGGCCAATAGCTCGAGAAATAATTGTCATGACTCTGGAAAAAAATAGACTTAATATATGCATATAGAGTCCTGAAAGACAAGTTCATCTGGCCATTATATTTGGGTTTCATGCAAATTGCCAAAATAGCTGTTTTGTGGATCATTTTTGTCCATATTAAAAAGCCTACAATTTTTTAATCTTAATGAATGAACTTTGTGTCATTTTACTTCTCCTGGTAAGAGCTATGGAACTATATCAAAATATGGTACTTCCTATTGAGTTGCAAAAATGAGTTGGGATACCCATTGTAAGTCCTTAGTGATAGTGGTAGGGGGAAAGACAGAGAATTGGCATTCAGCTAAAACTTACCATTGTGAGAGCCGAACCCGTCCCGGAGGAGCGCCCAGTTTTTTTTATAGAACTCCGCAGCAGTCGTCCCGGAACAGATGTCCACGGTGCCCCGCGGAGATTTGATATACACCATCATATCGACCTCACCGTCTGTGTTGAGGTCGGCCAGAAGCTTGGCCTGGATCAATACCGCAAATAATGTAGGTTCTTTTAACAAGGCTAGATAACATAGGCTATTACTAACAACCAAAATTGCAGAAGGCTGACCCGAGCAGACAGAGGTAATGGCCCGTATGCATGACACGGTGTTAGCTTACACTTGGTGTGTTTGCGCTAACACTGCTCATTGCGTACTGAGTTTTCGCCGCTAACCTAGAAATCCCCACCAAAACCAGTTTTGGCTCGCTAACACCACATCATGCATATGGGCTGGGCAAAGGAACAGATCAAGACAGCACCACAGCTGTACAGCGTTGAAAACAAGCACCCTGACAAATTGACATATAAAACAATGCTGACAGAATAGTATCTGGGTCAACATTAGGTACATATAACAGCCCCAAGGAAGATTATGAATTATTATGGTAGACTAATATTCCGGCTTGCAGAGACGGTGTGAAGACATTTTACATTCGGTAGATGTAACAGACACAAGGAATATTAGGGAATATTATCGTAGACTAATATACCTCCTTGCACAGACGGTGGTAACTGGCATTGACCGCGGCAACTCGCTCCTCATGGGTCATGGCTTCTGGACACATTTGAGCGAGCTGCCGGGCATCGTCGCTGAAGGTCGTCCGCTCAGCGGGGAGAAGCGCTCTCCACCCAGCCAGCCAAGCAGTCTGCTTTTCGGCGAAGGTGCCGGGGGCTGAAATATTTACGAATTACATTCAATTAATGTTTGATTGTATCTGTTTTAAGTCCATGTCTACATGTAACGATATTCCAGTGTCTACCAAGTGTGTAAGGCATATCATATCAATGACAACATAACTTGACTAGTTAAAAAAACAATCGACTAAATATCGATATACTTTGTAACGCTAAACCATTAAAATCATGCCAGGACATTACCCGTCAGTACCGTGAGTACCGTGGCGTGTAACTAGTTACACAACTATTATTCGAGCAGAGTGTAGGTTAGTCTTTTGTGAAAGAGTATAAAGACGGTGCTGTCAACCGATTTTTTGATTGACAAACCTACATTGTAGATTGCCATATAATAGTTTCAGATAATTACAGCTAAAAAATATTATTTCGGCCAATGTTGCTATGGAATCTATAGAATTTACCGGACTGGGTGGAGCGCTTGTACAGGTCGAACCCCGTTGTGCGCTTCGCCTGCTGCACCGAAACGCGCACCTTTTGGCGAAGGCTGTCGGGGTCCGCGACGGCAGAAGCGGGTGGAGCGCACCGCTCCTGCACATTACGGCGCATATTGCTGATGCGCACCTAAAGGGAATGGGAAATGCGAAAATGGGCGAAATAGGCGAAATAGGTTTGAGAGATGTATTTGGTTCAGAGGATTGCGCACGGGAAAATAAAGTCTTATCTATTTAACAACCATTTAGATTTATAATCATTTAGATTTAAAATACACATCCAGTATAACCGGAAACAGGCTCAGATCACGTTCCAGCGCTCCTGGTAGGTGGGGGCGACTGGGGGTCGGGTCACTTACTAGTTACATAACTAATTTCTGAAGGGGGGTAAGATGATTAATTGATTCTAACCTTTACTGCTCGCAACGACATGTTGGCAGCCTCGGCAGCCCGCAGCAGTTCCGGCTCGAAGGGCTTGGAGGTGCTTACAAGCCCCTCGTCAAAAAACTGCTGCAGGATAGCCCGCTGCTCAGCTGTGGTGGAAACCACTGTCTGCAAAACCAAAACCAAACAAACCATTTAATGATTATTAAACCGACAGATTAAACCTAAAGATTTAGACACACCCACAACCTACTGGAGGCGAACTAGATGAGGCGACTCAACCCTAATCCGCCTCAGCATCGGGTTCAGTCACAGAAATACACAGACATGCACACACCCAACATACACAGACAGTACAGACACATACACCCGAACTGACTTTACAGAGAGAGAGACACATAGACAGCCGCACACAGACAGAGGCAGACACACACATACATGCTCACACATACATACACACACATACATACACAGACAGACATCCACAATGCTAAGACTATGGGGAGAAAAATTGAAATATCTCTAAAACCACACAAGTTAGAAAAACCCCGCTTGGCACACATATATATTTCTATATGGTAAATTTAATGGGCCTCTGGCACTAATCCGTTCCACAGCACGTGGTCACTGGGAGCTGACCAATTTGACACCCATTCACACCCATTCCCTTTGTTTCAGTCGAATTACAGGAAAAAAAAAATTATATTTAAAATAAATAAAAAATCATAACTTTCTTAATAATAGACCAATATGCAGGATCTTTGTGTTATTTAAAAGCATTTGTTTGGCTCTTTACAGTGGTATGATTATCATTTCTATATGGTAAATTTAATGGGCCTATGGCACTAATCCGTTCCACAGCACGTGGTCACTGGGAGCTGACCATCTGGGTCATAGCCACAGCTTGTCGAAATTATTTTGTTTCTTTCAGCTCAGATTACTTCAAAACTAATCATCTTACATATCTACCGTACGAAATTTGACGGTCAAATACAGAATCCGTTCCACAGCACGTGGTCACTGGGAGCTGACCATCTTGTCGAAATTATTTTTGTTTCTTTCAGCTCAGATTACTTCAAAACTAATCATCTTACATATCTACCGTACGAAATTTGATGGTCAAATACAGAATCCTACAACACAAAAACCAGATACATGTAAAATACTCACACGTTTCGATTCCGAAGACATGGTTTGGAGATTTGCGTTGGGGATTAGGTGAGATAGGTGAGGTGTGTGTGGTGCGCGAGTGTGAGTGTGAGAGTGTGTGAGTAGATTTGAGCTGGTGGATGTGCGAGCAGTGCGGTGAGGCGAGGCATGGTCAAGAGGTCAAGAGGTCAATCGGTCAATCGGTCAAGCGGTCAGACACCTAGTGGTAACGAAATGAAGTATGTTTCACGCAGGTGGTGCCATCGGGCGTGAAGATTTGCAACTAGAAAAGAAGACGACCGTCTGACCTCTGTTGTCTGGTGCTGCCACCTGGAGATATTAGGTTAGAACCCTGAAGAGCAATGATGGCACCACCTAGTGCCTATGGCGGGAAGCAGATGTACAGCCGCAAACAAACCTTAAGGTAAACCATGGTTGTTACGGCATAACTACATCCAGTAGAAGAAGTTGATGCAGTAGAAGAAAAGTCTATTCCTTGATTTCCACACAGCAAAAATAAATTCGGGATTTTGTTGCGGCCTATATAAATGTTGTATTGTCACAACTCTATCAATGCCTTCGAAGGTTCGAAGGTTAAAATAATTAAATAAATAAATACATAAATAAATGCATAAATTAATAATGCATAATTAATAATGCCGGTAACTACTGTTGTCACTCTGCTGCAATGACACCTATGCAGCCTCCGCCAATCGGTCCCGCCTCTTTTGATAGCTTGGGACGAATGTGGGGGTTTATGTAGACTCAGTCAGGCTTTGGACAAACATGGGGCTTGGACGAACGTGGGGGTTTATGTAGACTCAGTCTTTTCATATGTCAGGCTTTGACAAACATGGGGCTTTATGTAGGCTCAGTCTCAACCTTGGACGAACGTGGGGGTCCGGCCCCTCCTGACAAGAACAACAGATATTCACGGAAAAACGGCAAAGAATGCCCCTTCGGCCCAGTGAGCCACATAAAACGCTGACCCACTGAGTCGTACGTGAAGAAGGCAGCGAGTCACTCGTTGCCCAGTCTTCGGGATACTCAGAAGGGGGTATGACCGCGGGTTGGGTGTCTCCAAGCATACGTTTGCTGGTGTGGCGGTTTCAGCGCCCGGTCAGTTTCAGCGGCCTATCGTGGCTTCTGCGCATGCGCGGATTTTCGCACATTGCGGCGAGCACTGCTATTTTTTTTTGTTTACACTCGGTGATTCGACGCTGATCTAGCTGCTACGTTAATATCGCTTGGAATTTAAGGTTAATTTAATTAAATTTCATTATTTGAGTATGTAATTCTGTTAAATATGATCGCATTCAATAGATTTCGGCCTAATCGGTCCCTAACACTGCCGGGCACCGTAGCTGAGCTTGTAGCCGGCGAGGCCACGGGTGTTTTGCATATGTCTTAAAATCCGCGCATGCGCAGAAGCCACAACAGGCCGCTGAAACTGACCGGGCGCTGAAACCGCCACACCGGTTTTCAGTTTATGCAACTGGGTCATTCTCAGAAGTTGTGTACCAATAGTGTGACATCAGTACCAGAAATACTGCCAAAGTCCTATAAACAAGTTTCCTCAATGTGTATGCCCTTTTGCATCTGAATAATTGAAAATAAACATATTCTGGCATTTTTAAGTAGGTCAAATGATGCTCACACCCAATAAATAGCAGTATAGCATGGAAACCAATCTGACTCCAAAATCAAATATTTTCCACACAAAACTTGACATTTTTAGGACATTTCACATGCCACTTGCTTCATAAACAGTAGTAATAATAATTTGAAACCTCATTGCTATGGTTTTGTCTTATTTGTGAATATTAAAGAGAAAAGCAAGAAAATATTAGCAGAGTAACAGTAAAAGTGGAAACAACAATTTTACACAAATGTTCGGCTCAAATTTCAATGTTTAGGGGCAATTTCAGGATTTATCTTTTACTATATCATAACTGGGTCCATGCATAGAGTGTCAAATGGTGAAAATAGTTCCTGTACTGTATCTGTACTCAGTGTTTGATACAGAGTTTCATAGTACTTGCAAGTGGAAACGAAATGTTACGATGTTAATGACTCCAGAAAATGTTAACTATTTCATAATTTAATTTTTTTTTTGAGAAATAAATGTCTTCAACTTAATGAAGACATTGTATATGACCATTTGAAGTGAAATGAGCTGTTGTTCAGAGATTTTCATTAAGTTTGTGACACTTTATTTTCAATGCTGTTGACAATGTCACAAATTAGTGATGTAATTTTCTATGTATTTAGCTACATCCATCCCAATAAGATACATAATACACAATATTAACGTTTACTCTTGATCTAAAATATCTCCAACATTATTGGGCTAAATGATGAAATCTAAATATTGACACTCCAATAAAGGGTTTCTTTGAAATATGCATTTCTAGTAGACTACCTCAAGTGGTACACAGTTTCTGAGAACGACCCAACTACATATGTGTGTGTGTGGGGGGGGGGGGGGGGGGGGGGGGGAAGAGTGCTGACATTGGTTGCTTCTGTTGTGTTGTATTTAGTCCAGCAGCACTGACACTTTTAGACAACCATATAGAGAAAAAAATGTTAGAAATTGCAATCTAAAATGATAGATATAAAGCTCAAATGTTTATTTATCATAACCAGCTACATTTTGTGTGAATAATTGATTAAATCATTTAGATTAATAGACTTTAAAAGTTGAATTGAGAGCTTTCTGTGGCTGGTATCTTGGCGGTTGCCATGGCTTCCCCTGTGTGTGGGGAACCCCTCTAGGTCATGTGATGAGGGAATCTCACCTATGATGTCATTCATACATCACAGACCTCAACTCTCCTCCCACATGTTCAGTGGCATGAACTGAACAAACTAAGCAAAGGTATGTTTTGAGAGCTTTTGATGCTGGATTCGTTTATATCTGGGTGAGCTTTACCCAGCGACTTTAATGTACCACTGAATGTGTGTTATCTAGCGACTTCCTTTAAGATGTATTTTTGTTTGTTTTTGTTTCCCCCCCCCCCCGTTATTCTCTCATTAGTTTAATCAAGTTTGCATTAAACACCAGGCATTACTTGTAAGTCTCTAATCTAATCAGCCCTGTCTACAGAGCGTAACTGCAGAAGTCTCCACTTCACAACCAGTGAATTGCGTTCAATTGACTTCACAACTGGTGAACACCACCTGTGAAGTGGAGATTTTTTTAAGCAGCTCGTTATTCACCACTTGTGAAAAATTGGCAGCGAATGGAGAAAGGTTGCATGGTAAGGTTCCACAATAAATTGACAAAAATATGTTTGTAATGAAACCATTGTCCATGAAGTGTGGTCTTGATACCTTGATACCAGATGTACGAAATTTTGAAGGCATAATTTGCCTGTTGATATTTCGGTCTCTATTCTGCAATACTTGAAAAGTTAGTCACAGAGTTTTATACTGCTCATTTTTCCAAAATCGGTCTATTCTAGCTTTAAAACAGTTCAGGGTAGGGCTTGAGATGACATTATCAGGTAGTGAATTCCAGTCAGTTATTATTCTTTGGCTGAAGAAGTGCTTCCGAAGTTCCAGGTTGCATCTATTTTTGTAGAGCTTGTGTTCATGACCTCTTGTGTGAATGGTGGTTTCAGGTTGCTAGGGAAAGAATATGTGGGGGTCTATGCGGTCAATTCCCTTTACAATTTTGAACACTTGTATCATGTCACCACGTCTTCTGCGATACAATAGTGATGGGAGCTTCAGTGAGACTAATCTTTCGTCATATGGTACATTCCTCAAGTTGGGGATTAGCTTTGTGGCTCTTCGCTGAATCTTTTCGATTTCGTTGGTGTCCAGTTTGTAGCGCGGTGACCAAATTACATTGCCATACTCAAGGTGAGGACGTACCATAGTTGTGTACAGACGCGGGAGGGTACTTTCGTCCGGACATGTGAAGGTAGCTCTTATGAGGCCAAGCATCCTGGAAGCCTTATTAATAGCTGCAGCTATGTGTTTGTGGAACTTGAGTTCACTGTCGATAATAATGCCAATGTCTTTCTCTTCATTCTCCACCTGTAGAGTGGTGTTGCTCATTTTATAGAGTCGTTTGATATTATTTTTACCCAGGTAGATGACTTTGCATTTGCTCTCATTGAAGCCGAGTTGCCAATCTTGTGACCATCTATATAAGTTGTCAAGATCCGTTTGGAGTAGAGCATGATCATCGTCTGATGCAATTTTTCGGAAGATCTTTGCGTCATCAGTGAAGATTTTCACTGCACTGAGGAAAACTTCCGGTAGATCATTAATGAACAGAACGAATAAGATGGGACCTAAAATGCTGCCTTGGGGAATACCACTCAGTACAACTGTCCAGTCTGATGGTATGCCATTCACAATGACACACTGTTTCCAGCCTATTAGGAAGTCTTTGATCCATGCCTTTATATCTCCATCAATGCCATATGCAGATAGCTTGAGTAAAACCCGTTTATGGGGCACACTGTCAAAAGCCTTTTTGAAGTCCAGATAGATTGCATCAACTAGATAGCCCTGGTGTAGGAGTTTTGTCCATTTCCCGATTGTAACAAGGAGCTGTGTTATGCAAGAACGACCCGATACGAACCAATGTTGGGCATCACAGAACAAGTTGTTGTCCATCATGTGATTAACTATGCTTTCTCTTATGATTGATTCCATAACTTTGCCGATGACAGATGTCAGGCTTATGGGTCTATAATTCCCTGCAGAGGTCTTGATTCCTTTTTTATGGATTGGTGTGATAATGCCTTCCTTCCATGCCTGTGGTAGATGACTTTCACTAAGTGATTTGTTGAAGATGATGCTCAGTGGGTGACTTAATGTAGGTGCTGTTTCACTTAATACCCTTGGATGGAATCCATCAGGTCCAGCGGCTTTGGTAGGCTTAAGTTTGAATAACTTTTTTTCTAAAAATCTGAGGGGTGATGTTCACATTTAGTAACGCAGGCCTTCGCAATGTTTGGTAATACTTGGATAGGTGTTAGTGTTCTCAGATGTAAACACACTTGTAAAGAAGGTGTTAAATAGTTCTGCCTTAGTCTTGTTATCTTGGGTTAGTGATCCGTCTTCCTTTTGTAGGTCACCTACTTTGGTTTGTTTTTCAGTTTGCTGTTTGCATACTTCCAGAAAGCTTTTGGGTTCGTTTTAATATTTTGTGCCAGGTCTCGCTCAAAGTTTTCGGTCTCCTTGTCAGTGTTATCAGCTTATTTTTTTCATGGGCTGCACGGACATAGTCGAGGTAGTCACCTGTATGGGTGTATCTTTTCCATGCATTGTACTTCTTTTTGGATTGTGCCATTGCTTCCTTATTCATCCACAGTTTTAAAACAAATCATACATGGTGTATATTATGGTAGTGGATGCTATCTACCAAAAATGTGCAGTTTATGTGTTATTTATGCATATATTGTAGTTTACCTCTATTATCACCCAGCCTGAAACGTTCAATTTTTTTATCATAGTTCATACACCACAAAACCTTGCTCAAAATTAATTATTTCAATCATATTTGATTAAATCTATGTATCTAAACTTAGATTCTGTGTTAATATAATGGTTACACCATAGGCATAGTAAAAAAAGCTAATAGTCTTCTGGGCCCGTATGTATGGAGCAGTGTTAGCGGCGTGTGGTGTTATCGCTCTAACACAGGGTAGCTAACACCGGTTATTGGCGGCGTCGAGAACTATGTCAAGCCGTATGCATGGGCGCTTAAACGGTGCGTGTTAGCTAAACGTGAATGTATTTATAGATTTGGGAAATCCCTCGATTCGACAATATGAATAACGCCGCCAATGCTGCGGCTACATTAATATCGGTTCGAATTTAGGGTTAAATTGATAAGATTTCACTTATTGCGTATGTAATTCTGTCAAATATGATCGTATTGAATAGATTTGGGTATAATATATTGCCGCCGATTCGGCGGCGACGGCGGTGGCCATGTTTATTTGACGTTGGACAGTATGGATATCGACATCGTTGCGGCGGCGGCGATTTGTTTACTTTACACTCGTCGATTCGAAAAAATTAATATCGCGGCAGTTACGGCAACAGCGTTAATCTCGCTTCGGATTTAGGGTTAAATTGATAAAATTTCACTTATTGCGTGTGTAATTCTGTTAAATATGATAGCATTGAGTAGATTTGGGTTCCATCCTGACACTAACCTAACACTAACACCGCTGTAAACCTGCTATGAGCAGAGTTAGAATTTCCGAGTTTAAACGCTCGGTGTTAGGCCTAACACTGCTCCATGCATACCAACTTTTCGGCGCTAAACCAGAAATCCCGCCATAAACGCGGTTTGGCTCGCTAACACCGCTCCATGCATACGGGCCCTAGAGTCCATACTGTTGTTGTTTACCGTGAATTGTGAACTACTCACTAGAGGGCGATGACGATGTTGAGCAGAATGTACAGGTGTGGTGGTTTCAGCGGGTTCCCGTGCTCAGAGGTGTCCCTCGCTTCTGCGCATGCGTCAGAATCTAATAAGGATGGCCGTAATCGATTAACACTACCCGGGCGACTCGGGTCATCCGAGTCGTCAGAAATTCAAATAGAACACGGTGAGTGGAGTCGACAAATAGACGTGCCATGTGCATAAAAAGAATAACTTAGATTAATTAAATGGAAATATAGGTAAACTGGGCCATCATAAAATACTTTAAATCCTATTTTGCTGTATTTTTATCGGTTATTAAAAAAAAAAAAAAAGATTGTCCACCCGAGCGCGGA
Organism: Branchipolynoe longqiensis; assembly: GCA_030323885.1. Lineage (NCBI taxonomy): Eukaryota > Metazoa > Annelida > Polychaeta > Phyllodocida > Polynoidae > Branchipolynoe > Branchipolynoe longqiensis. The sequence continues at coordinate 25,118,619 of CM059197.1, forward strand.
GAAGCGTATTCGATTATTCGACCCGAGTTTGTAGGATGTGCGCATGCGCCAATAAGTGGCTCAGGTGACCCGAGTTGATGCGAAATCCGCGCATGCGCAGAAGCAGCGCAGAAGCGAGGGACACCTCTGAGCACGGGAACCCACTGAAACCACCACACCGGACAACTGCGGGGAAGTGGGAAAGATAACGATAACAACTTGAGGAGAGAGTGTGTGTGTGTGGGGGGGGGGGGGGGACCCTCGCTTTTCATGTAAAGCAAAGGTCGAATCAACCTCCAAAGTAAAAATAATCTAGGCCTAGACTATACATAGGGATACTAGACCTTCAAATATGTGTGTATGATGTGGTGTGATCCAATAGAGGGAGTGCATGTGACGTCATTACTTAGCAATCAGCGGTCAGCCATCTTGGATTACGAACACCCTCCCTAGCCATGTTGTGAATGCATGCAGATGCAGTAAAACAGAGTTTTCTTGTGTTGTGACTTATGCCATGGGAGGTTCTGGGCAGTTTACATCCAATGTGTTTACTTACAGCACTTTAGCAACAACTTCTGGGCCTGAGGCCAAACTGCTCAAAACAGTGACAAATAAACCAACAAATCAGTAAATAAGCACAGTGTAGGCAGTTGCAAGCCTTCTGTATGTCATCCAATATGGCGACCGAAAGTTGTCTTGTGACGTCATTACACCCCCTCTAGTATATGCGGGGTGTTGCGTGATTCAGACAGTTGTAGTGTAACCAGAGAGCGTGTATATAAACAGATGAGAGGGACAATTCCCGCGAAAATCGGTAACATAGGCTACAGTGGCGATCCTGGCGGTTATTGTTGAACAAGCTTTGAGTTTGACAGTACGTGCAGTGCAAAACATTTGTTTTATTCAAAATTAATAGAAATCCAGAACCCTAACCTTATAAATTTATTATAATCTATTCGTTGAGTATGTTTTCTATATGTGTACAAAGCGATTTGTTTCTAGATGGTGTGGTTTTAGAGATATTTCACTTTTTCTGTATGAAGATTGCTCACCGCCATTGACAATGCATTGAGTTTGCCCATATGCGTAAACTGTTCAACAACCACCACTTGGAGCGCCACAGTCGGCAGGTGTTACACGGTCTAGTATGAGAGTTGTCCCTCTCATCTGTTTATATACACGCTCTCTGGTGTAACTTACTGTCCAGTGAGGGAACATTCCTACCTTTTTCTCTCCGAATGTCATAGTTCCTAGACATATGTCCGACACCTTTAGGCCAGATTTGCCTAAATAACGGTAGTTGAGTCGTCCTGTCATCATTGCTAAATATGTATGCAGAATGAAACTTAGCTAATAAACATCAGTGGCGTCGTCTGGCGGATATTTCAGTGTTATCATTTTTGGCGCTATCTAGTGGAAAACGGCCACTCGTGTTTCACGCGAATGAAAGTTGGGGAAATATTCATCATGGAAATAAAATCAGAGAAATCATGATTGTTGCTTGTTATATTTCAGCATTTACTATATTGCAATGTTTCTATTTGTCATTGCCATTAGAAAATACTATTGTCTGCCAAAATGCGCCCCGTAAATAGTGTTTGGAACAGCGCCTATGATTCTGTTGCGCATAACTCACGATCTCCATATCATCAAATCATGTGACGACTGATTGCCGCAGTGACTTCCAGATGTGTAGAAGTGTTAGGACACCAAATTAACAACTACGCCAGATTTTTGAACATATTGTATCAATTATTGTGTCTCTACAGTCGTCAATAACTTACAAAAGTACACTGCAATTAGAACGAGCGTTCGAACGGGATATTTAGTTCATATTCGGACGATATTTATTCGGAATCCGCAAGCAGGAAATTTCGCAACCAGAGAAGCCAAGAAGGGCGGAATCGGGCATTTACCAGAAAAAAACCATGAAGTCAACAATCGCATTTATGCTCGTGGTTTTTGCCATTGGTAAGTGTAATGACTCATTAATTGAGTAGCTTTCAATCAAGGTTAGATAATCTAGATAGAACTCGAGTCAAATTAGTGTGCGGATTTGGGTTTTGTGTGAAGAATCCTTTTTGTTTGTAATCATTTTTTCCCAACCCGCTCATTTAAATAAGGGCTTTTAAAAGGCGTTAAATAAAATTGAAAACGTCAGTAAAACATATTCCTTTTTCTCTATTTTGTTTATGTTTAGATGTCTCAAGAATAATGTTAATAATCTCACACAATTAACTTAAATTTTTGTATTTGTCCTAAGCGGCATCACCATTATGATTAGTGGCATTACATCAATAAATAGAACTCGTTATCTTTTGTAACATGATTATGGTTCGTCTTTATCACTTTGTACCTTTAAATGATTAACTTGAACTTAAGTTGAAGCTGAACGACATTTTATGGGTGGGCAACCTGAGTCAATTTAAATAATAAGTCATGTGGCAATGACCTCGATCCCAAGAAGTAATGTATTAATGAGAGTTAAGAATGTATGGAAAATGTGTTCAACATCAAAAGACAATTGTGTTGAACTTCAAGTGAGTGTCAGTGACTCATTTACGTGGTCATCATTGTGTAGCACTTGCCTATAGTTGCCATAAGCACTGCGCCATCAGTCGGGAAGTAACTGGAATTTAAGTGACGGTTATGGGATGGTATATTGTGATTATTTATCATGTGATGAAATATATTGACAAACGGCGCCACGCCCCCCTGAGCCCATAACTTAGGCCCAACCCGCTCCGTCACGTGCACAATGCTACAGACTTGGGTTCGTTACGCTGTCAATATTAACTTAGTGTCAAACAACTTGCCTCCTGGAGAACTAGTTTAGTTGAACGTCTACCACCAGACCAGTTACTAAATATTGCAAATGTAATTAAATTGGCATTAAACTTGGCATTTTACACAATCATAGAAGGGCAATGGGTCCATCTGTCACATTCTGTGGGGTTATGTTGAGGAAAGGTTCATGTTGATAGTTGTATGATTGTTTTGTTGTTGTTTTACGTCCTAGCAACATCTAAGGTCATATCAGGACGGGTATGAAGGCTATGAAAGGATTCAAATTGGGAGAATATACTATAGTAGTGTCTTTAAAAAGACAATTCTGCATCCAAACCAATATCGTCCTGACGTAGTAGGCAGGGTATGACAATAAGGACTGCTCAGGGCACCTAGTTTACTCGGTTTGGGCAGGTGAAATTCATGTGTCTATTGACAGTTAACTGATTGTATGCTTTTACATTATATGTAAAGGTGATGGTTGAAGAAAAAACAAACAATTCTCGCCGTGAATATGGCCTATGCTGCCGACACGGCGTAAAGAAACCACCAATCAATCAATCAAGTTCATAAGCTTAGTGTAGTGATAGTATGGTTTCGTTAAATCGGCTCTAGTGATTGTATGCTTGGTAACTAAATCAGCCTACCTGTAGGCACCCATATAATTGCACCTGGCCGTTTTGACGGGTATAACATGTAACTAGAATTTGGCCTCACTGAGTAAAAGTACTGTTTTGGCTCAATTACGTCCTATTACCAATACGAGTAAATATTAACAAATGTTGTGTGATACTTATCACGTTATTGCTTTTCTTCAATTGAATTCTTACATTAGTTAAATTTATAGCATAAGGGGTATCAGATATATTGGGCTATGAACAATAATTATGTGCGGAATATATAAAACTGCTTAAATCGGGGGTTGATTGATGTAAATCTGCCTACAGCCCGGCCATCCCATCTATTGTATAGTTTAGCAGCCCTGTCCACGGAGTGTAACTGCAGAAGTAACTAAAAGTGTATTGGACATGGGTGTGTATTGTATAGGAGCAATCCTTGCCAGATGACCGCAGGAGCTAAATAGTTTATTGGTGAAATTGTTAATTTCATCATTAAATTACGCTAAATAATGACTGGACGCTAGAGCTGAATCGGTTCATCTCAGGCTTCCAGTGTGGTAGGGCGAGAATTTGAAACCCGACCAAGTTAAACCAATGACTTACAAAGTTTATACTTATCACTGCCTTGCCTTGTGCTCAGCGTTACTAGGACAGGGCAAGCACTGGTTAGCTCAGTATCAGGATAATGTGATTGGGTAGGAAATCCGGTCATGGTACTTCAATTGAAATCTTACATTAGTTAAACTTAAAGCATAAGGGGTATCAGATATGTTGGGCTATGAACAATAATTATGTGTGGAATATATAAAACTGCTTAAATCAGGGGCTGATTGATGTAAATCTGCCCATAGCCCAGCAATCCCACTGTTTTTCTATTGTGTAGTTTAGCAGCCCTGTCCACGGAGCGTAACTGCAGAAGTAACTAAAAGCATATTGGACACGGGGGGGAGGGGGTGTATTGTATAGGAGCGATCATTGCCAGATGACTGCAGGAGCTGAATAGTTTATTTAGTAAATTACGCTAAATAATGATCGGGCACTGGAGGTGAATCGGTACAGCGCAGGCTTCCAGTGTGGTAGGTCGGGAGTTTGAAAGCCAGCCAAGTTAAACCAATGACTTACAAAGTTTATACTTATCGCTGCCTTGCCTTGTGCTTGGCATTACTAGGACATGGCAAGGACTGGTTAGCTCAGCATGGGGATAATGTGACTGGGTGGAAATCGGGTCATGGTACTAAGGGCCTGCTCTCCCAGTGGGGCAGCACTATAAATCATGAGTGCACATTGTCACAAGTCCCTACCCATCCTGATATCACCTTAGATGTTGCCAGGTTGTAAAACCCCCACAAATGCACACTCAATAATTCCAAGTCTATTTTCATCCTGCCTTATGTCCGTGATAATGAATTATAATTAATTAAAAAAAATATCTTCTTCAAAACACGGTGCATTTTAACTACGGTCAACTTCATCTAGATATAGTTTAAGTGATATTCAATGTTGCAACAGATTTCCAGTTACAGGAAAGGTGAAAACGTATAAACCGATTATGTGATAAATATAAGAACCCTGGTTTCTCGCTATTTGACGTTTAATAATGTCACACACTTGAATGAGAATGTTCAGTACTACCCATATATGCAATTAAATGCTTCATGTAATTTGATCGATCGTAATGTCTGACATTTTAATTATATTTTTACCACCATCCGTACTTGTGATTAACCAGATAATTTGCAACTGCAATTTTTGTGGGGTGTTTTACATCAAAGATGTGTACTGTTTTATTAATTATCCTATTTTAAATGTAATTACATATTTTACCTCGGTACTAAGCCTCAGGCTACTCGTAGCCGAGGGAGAAGGAAGCACATCCGGGTCCAGCAATTAGCATAAATCCAAGCAAGCAACACACGCTGTGTGGTTCAAGGTTGGTTTTTGCTTACATTTTGTGTTTTTACTAGGATAATGACACTTTTGGTTTCATATTAATGAGCAGGAGGATATTTATTCTTGTGTGGTGCTTTACCGTTATTTTGGTCGTTTTAACGATAGAAAGGTGTTTCGACTGAGTGATAATAGATAGCGCAGTATTAACGTGCTGACCTACTTTGCTGTTTACTGTCGCCGACGGTACGAGGCCCGTAAGGGGTTTTTCGGAACAGGGTTTGTCGATTAACCAAAGTAAAAGGAGAGCCTCGTCAATAATTGAAATTTAATTATATTTAGAACCCAAGAATACAGAAGTTTGTTATTTTGGGGTTTTTTGACCGTATTTCGGTCTTGGTTAATGTTTTGAGACACTCGATTGGGCCATTTTAGGCTCGCGCAGAAATGTGCCGTTAGTGTTAAAAGTTGCTTAGGTGCGAGTCCTGTAAGGGATTTTCGGTGTCGAGTTTCATTTATTCCACATATTAAATTATTAATATCACTGTGGGTAATGTTTAACGGAGTTAAGCAATGTATTGTTCTATGGGAAAGTCTAGTACATTTCCCCACAATTAAGGTTCAAACTTTTAATTGTTTACATGTGTTCAAAAATGCCACCCGTTGGCAAACGGAGAGAGGTGTGGTTGGAGCCGCACCTCGTTGGGACTTGTTCCTGGGTTTCCTTTAAGGATTCCCCACTGGTTTTAAGGCGTTCCTCCGAGTTTCGTAGCATTTTCTCCAACTTGTTGGCATTGTAGCCACAGGAGGGAGAAGTGTAGGGAACAGAGAGTGTGGGAGGCTACTGATACACTGGTCCCTACCCCTCGTTTGGTTTTTGGTTTCCATACCATTCACCTACGACATTACACATTAGCTTTGAGGCCTGTTATAGAAACACGGATGCTCTGCCGCTGGGAGCACCCCATGCAACTACAAAACTCTTCCCCTTCATTTCACCTGTGATGCAATCAGCCTAAATCAATTTAACCAAGTCTGGAAAAAGGAAGGAAAACCAGTCACACAGATGAACAGTGAATAAGTTGTGCTTTATTGGCAGCAACTCCTGTCCATCCCCCTTACATGTGACCTAGCACCTTCACTCCTCATATGCTGCCCACACTATGTCTCATTCTCATTTTAGCCTGTATACTGAAAGCAGTGCCTACAGCCCATGGGACAGGAGTCCTATGGCTGTGTATACACTCAATTTGAATAGGTGAATTTAGATAGCATCAGACAGAGTGTCTGGGGTTCCTGCTCAAAAGTAGGTGTGTCTCACTCAAGAGCTAGGAGTAGAGTGATTTCTCTTCAGTGTGTCTGAAGCAGAATCTTGAATAATTACTTATCTGAGACTAGTGTGTGGTCAGGATAGGCCAGGATAGGCCAAGGGAGTCAGGTGACCAGACATTCCCCAGCCAGCCAATCAGACACTACCCACAGTCTGGGTGGGTGGCCACTCCCAGTAAGGGCTGTCACTCAAACCAGCTGCAGGTGGTGCACTCTATACATATGCAGATTAGGCAGGTGGGTCGGTCCACTGGCCATGGGTGGACGGGATGTTGTATACAGTTACAGATATGTAGATAGATGTATATATTAAAATTGTTCTTTTCCTCCAATTGTATTCTTTATGAACACATAGAGAAACATTTCAATAATCATGTACTGTCTCTTTTATTGGAAGATATATATATTAAAATTGTTCTTTTCCTCCAATTGTATTCTTTATGAACACATAGAGAAACATTTCAATAATCATGTACTGTCTCTTTTATAGGAAATCTCTTCATTAACTCCAAGCATTATATATTATAACATATATTTCACATCACTCAGTATCATGTACAATGGGAGTGGGATTCTATTACTTTTAGTTTACATAACCTGGTTCCTATTCCGTCGTCCAAGAATAATAATGCTCTCTGCCAATATATAATTCTTAACCGAAAATCTGTATATTTTTACACTGTGTTGGAACTGTGTAAATACGTTCTCCAACACCAGTAAATTGCTGCCCGTTGCCAAACGGAGAGAGGTGTGGTTGGAGCTACACCTCGTTGGGACTTGTTCCTGGGTTTCTGTGAAGATTCCCCATGTTGTGTTACTATGGCATACCTCTGAATTTCATAGCATTTTCTCCAACTTGTTGGCATAATTAGCCACAGGTGGGAGAAGTGTACAGGATGGAGAGTGTGGGAGGCTACCGATACACTGGTCCCTACCCCTCGTTTGGTTTTGGTTTGAACCATAACCCTACGACACTCACACGAGAATTCTTCTCATGCCTGTGTTGGAACGGTGTAAATACGTTCTCCAACACCAGTGAATGCACAAACTGGGGTTTCTTAACCTGTTGTGACATTTGGTTGAGCACACTCTAACTTTCATTTGATGGTTACAGGTTTCTGACCTGAGGCTTAGTATGGCTACAAAGCGCAGTAAGTCCGAGGCTCCCATATCTGATGATGCAGACTCATCACCAGTGGTGACGGTTCAAGCCTCCCCGGTTCACCCGGTGTCGGGGGGAGGAAAGCGGGCCAGACGCTGGGCTGAAGGAGCCGCTCATGAAGCTGGAGCAGATGCTCCCGGCTAGATCTCAGAAGAGAACAAGGAGGGCGGTCCCTGAGTCACACAACTCGGAATGGGAGCCTTGACGGCGATTGCGCCTGTTGCAAAGCGTATGCAGGCCGAGAACAAGTTCTTGTCGTTGGCCCGACATATCGACAGGGGGGGATTGCCATGCTGACAGCTGCCAGCAATTTCCTCTCGTACGGACGTTTCGTATACGTCTGTAATGCGGTATGTACCGATGCCGGTAAAGAGGTGGCAAGTGACACCAACAATGCACAGTTCAGGAGAGAGCCACATGTTTTTTGCAACCGTCGCACCCGCAAAGGCGGTCGGTCGGGCTCGGGCTTTGCCATCCAGCCCAGGGGCAGAGGACAGCGCCAGTCCTTCGGCTGGACCGAAGGGACTCGTCCCTTCAGGAGGGAGTTTACTTCAGTTTTGACAGAAATATGATTTTTTCAACAAAATCCTTAGACAATTTTCAATGGTGGTATGCCAACATTGAGTCTCTTCCCAATGCCATTAAAATGGGTGAACACTATTGTTACGACAGATGCGTCATTAGACGGATGGGGTGCTCGTAGAGATCGTCAGACAACTAGAGGAGGTTGGTTAGATGATGAAATTGCAGATCATATTAATGTGTTAGAACTTAGTACAGTTTTTTTAGGGTTATGTAGCTTAGTGCGTATCCCCAAGTTTCATAGAACTTAATACAGTTTATTTAGGGTTATGTAGCTTAGTGCGTATCCCCAAGTTTCTTGTTAGAGTGTTGACAGATAACACTACAATGATGGCTTACATTCGTAATATGGGAGGGACTAGGTCCAAACCTTGCAACAAAGTAGCAAAATTGATCTGGAATTGGGCTCAGCAGCATGATATATGGCTAACAGATTGGCACAATCCAGGTAGCAGACAAGAAAAGCCGCCATTTTCATGATCACTTGGAATGGTCGTTGAGTGACAACATATTTAAACAAATTTGCATTAAGTGGGGCACACCACAGGTAGATTTGTTTGCATCACGAAAGAACTACAAGATAGCTAGATATGTATCATGGCACCCAGAGCCAAATGCTTGGCAAGTGGATGCGTTTTTGCTTGGATTGGAATAACAAATTCTGTTATATATTCCCATCATTCAGCATTATCAACAGAGTGGCCAGGAAGATAAGAATGGATCGCACACATGCAATCCTAATCGTGCCCAAGTGGGACACACAGCCATGGCTGGCGGCAGTGGCATTGGGAGCGAGAGACAGTCTCAGATTTCCAAGAGCACAGACAAACCTACGACATCAAGGGCTGCTAACAACCCATGGAGACGTGTCGACACCCCTCATGGCATTCCTTTTTTGAATAAACATTTAGAACAATTGGTCTAGACAAAATTATCCACCGAAGGCTCGTCTCGCATGCCTGAAGGAAAGGAACAGTAAAATTATATACTAGTTACTTAAGGAAGTGGGGACTTCATTGCTTGCTTATGAAAGTTAAGGTCTAAAGGCCTACAATAGCTCAAGTAGTAAGATTTTTACGAATGCTAGAGGATGAAGGGTTAGGTTTTGATGCAATTAATGCAGCCAGATGTGCATTGTCTATTATCCTACCAAGAGTAGATGGACAAACGATTGGTAAACACCAGGTGATTCACTGGTTCTTAAGGTCGGTTTACGAAAGAAATCCACCTAGGCTAAAATATAATAGATTTTGGGATGTATCGATAGTCTTTAAGCTGTTCAAGTCTTGGTCGAGTAATTATCATTTAGATATTAAGAGATGGGATTTAAGTTAGCAGTTCTATTACTGCTAGTCACAGAACATAGGGGACAAACAATTGTGGTGTTATCCCTAGACTTATATATCCAAGACAAAAGAATTACGAACTTCTAGACAGCTTTTGGTCAGTTTTATTAGACCACACAAGGCGATCTCGAGAGACACACTCGCTAGATGGACCGTTAAAGTGATTAAGGAGGCAGGTGTCGATACTGGACGATACGTTTCCCATTTGACAAGAGGAGCTATGGTCTAGAAGGCGCGGCAGCTAGGGATTTCGGTTAAGAGACTCCGAGCGCATGCAGGCTGGAAGACAGCTAGATCCTTTGCAAAACATTACAACAAACGACTAGAGAAGTCAAGTGGCCTAGCGACACGGTTACTCACCAGTTAAGGTGACAGGTGAGATTTTTTGGAAAGTATATCTGTTTAATATAAATAATTCTCCTCTTTAAATGCTGTTTAATATGAAGGTATACTGAATTGAAATGGATTAAGGATAAAAAATGAGTTACGTAAAGTCTCCCTCGGCTACGAGTAGCCTGAGGCTTAGTACCGAGGTAAAATAGTATAGTTATACAAATCTTATTTGGGTACAGATGATGGATAACTGTTGTTTTTCCAAGGTACAAGCCTCGGCTAGTTGTGGGCTAGGGCCCTTCCACCCAACCCTTCCATGTCAAGCACGTTTGCTTGTGCCAAGACGAAAACATTGAAGTATCCATTGAAGTTTCAGTCATTTTTATTCTGAATAAGTAGGTAAAGATTGCTGGACCCAGATGTGCTTCCTTCTCCCTAGCCCACGAATAGCCGAGGCTTGTACCTCGGGAAAACAACAGTTATCCATCATCTGTACCCAGGTAAGATTCGTATAACTATACTATATATATCCCCCCCCCCCCTACCCGCTTGTTTAAAAGAAGTAAGCTCCTCGTGTAAGCCATGGTTTAAATTTCTTCTCAAAGTAGGCCTCCCTGAAATTTTCATTAGTAGCACCAGAAATTACAACTTTAAAGTGATTGTACCAGAAGATAACTTTTCCTCAATGCCATATTCGATTATGGTGACTCGGGTCACCTGAGTTTTTTGTGTTTTTCTTGAAGATTTATACTGCCTATCATGGATAAGTCTGAATAGACTTTGTTTTCACCATTAGACAGTTTGTCGATAGAAAGCCAAAGCCTACACTTTTTGCAAGGGATTTTTAACATCCCACACCACATAGTGATGGTATGAGAGCAACTGGCCTTTGATGACACTAAGTTATACACAGCAGTGGAAATCAAAATTGGCAGAGGTAGGGGCATCGGGAATTTAACCACTGACCTTCAGGTTAGGAGTCTGACCTAGAAAAGTCACTCTAACCACTCCGCCACAGAGAACACGAGTTGCTAGAATTTCAAATAGAACACTGCGAGTGGAGTCGAAAAATACACGTGCGGTCTGAAAAACGACCCGACCCCAGTAACCCACCTCTTTGCTAGGGGTGGCTAGGACTAGGGGCGATGAGGTCACATTTGTACTGGTACCGTCCTGTAGCAGTACAGGTCCTATCCATGTTTTTTTAATGTTTTCATTTTTTTAATAACCCAGATTAATGAAATGGAAATATAGCTTAACTATGCAATCATAAAATACTTTAAATCCTATTATATCGGTTATTAAAAAAAAAAAGTTTTGGATTAAGCCACCATTGTTTCCACCCCGAGCTTATTCGTCTATGCAACCCGAGGTTGTAGGGTCTGCGCATGCGCCAAAATGTGACTCGGGTGACACGAGTTGTTTAATCGAATACGGCCCTAGTGAAAGATGCATCCCTACTTGAAAAATAGTTTTCCCAATTACCTCGATTGAGTTTGTCAGAAAATTAAGATGAAAAGAATTTAACACCGGAATTTAAACAATATAGTTATACACTTTATGTGTATGTTATATCTATATATATATATATATATATATATATATACATAGTAAATGTATGTCTGTGTGTACAATTCAGGGATGAAAGATCTCTGCGATTTCGATTTTCCTGTAGCTATAAGTGTATACTAATATGCTGTTCAAACGCCGCAGCAATATGTGGTGCAGATGCCGCAGCACTATCAGCATATACTATTAATACATGCTTTAAACGTATATGTATTAAACCCGACTTCCGGGGATTTTCCGCAATTCCCTGACAATGCTAAACCTAACACTGCTAACCGTCTTTTTCCTCTGAGACCACTTTCATCCCTGACAAATAAAATGTACAAATATATAATTACATATATATATATACACACACAAACATATCGGGGAAAGTCACCATAATTCTAGTCATGTCGTCTAGTCGTGGTTTTGCCTAATTGAATACCCGGAATGCCGATTTAATTCTCCTCTTTAAATGCTGATTTATTATGTTCATCCATACATTTAAAGTAGTGTTTGTCTATTTTTAATGTTCACTTTCATAACGTTTCATGCTGTGACCCTCATTTATTATCGGTAACACTGCTAACCGTTTTAAATTTGTCTGTTTCTGTAATATAATTCACACCGATCTGGTGCTTCTAAGCAGATACTTTTGTAGTTTAATGCTTTCCTCGCATGATCTTTAAAGGGACCAGATATAGGTCGCTGGCGACGGGAACCGTACTCCGACAAATGCTCTCCAAACACAACCTTATTTGGTTTTTATGTTTAAAGAACCAAATATGTGTGGGGAGAGTAGGGGACCCACTTCACCACCAGAAGTGGGTCAGTTTCTGAGGCTGGGACTAGCTGGCAGCTGTTGTTTTAAAAATGGCTGGGTGAGTGGAGATAAGGGAGAGTAAAACTGGGGTATTTTCAATCTTCTTTAGAGTAGTTCAATCAGGAAATATATTTGTGTAATGTAAAATATATGTTAGTACAATTACATTGCATAATTCAATGAGAAACAGATATAGATGAAAAACGTTTTTTTGTTGATGAATGTAAAAAATGTTCTGCTGTGGCTGGGGTTTGAACCCACACCACCAAACAACTTCATATTACAAGTTCAACACTCTAACCACTAGGCCACAGAGACCACACATAATTAGTAGTCTCACTTCAGGCTATTTGTGTATAGGACGTCACATATAAAAGGTATGTATGTACCAGGATTCGAGTTAGAGCATCCGTCTCCCGTGTTGGTAGATCGTGGGGTTGTGAGTTTGAATCCTGGTCGAGTCAAACCAATGACTTTAAAATTGATACTTGTTGCTTCCTAGTCTGGCGCTTGGCATTATTAGGATAGGACAAGGACTGGTTGGCTCAGTGTCAGGATAATGTGACTGAGTGGGATATCAGGTCATGGTGCTGGTGGCCTGGTATTCCAGTGGGGCAGCACGATAAAGTTGCCATGAGTGCGCACTGTCACAAGTCGGTACCTGTCCTGATATGACCTTAGATGTTGCTAGTACGTAAAACAAAAACAACAACAACAAACAAAACAAACGCATACACACACACACACGTTTTATATGTGATGTCCTATACACAAATAGCCTGAACTGAGATTAGTAATCATGTGTGGTCTCTGTGGCCTAGTGGTTAGAGTGTAGGACTTGTGATCAGAAGTTGTTTGGTTGTGTGGGTTCAAACCCCATCCACAGCAGAACTTTTTTTATATTCAACAACAAAAAAACGTTTTTCATCTATGTCTGTTTCTCATTGAATTATGCAATGTAATTGTACTAACATATATTTTATATTATGCAAATATATTTCCTCATTGCACTACTCTAAAGAAGATTGAAAATACCTCAGACAGTATTACCCTCCCTTCTCTCCACTCAACCAGCCAGTGGCACAACAATCTAGGTCACTGTCCTGTACACCACCAAGTGGAAAAGTTCAGTACTAAGCATGCACCACCCCTGTGGCACACATCTGAACTATTCTGAGTTCGTTTGTTTTCCCGGCGACGAATAGCTAGTCTCTTTAAAGGTGGTATGAATGGATTGTCTGGAGAATATTATTACACATTAGTATCCATTCACCCGGCCCACTTATCTACGTTTACGAGTTTTCTTATTAATAACTACGTTGATGTTGACAATAGTAATGCATGTATGGTAGTGTAGAACTTTACCTCGTGTTCCTCTATTAACTGGCCTATTGAATCAAAATTCACAAACGTGATTATAAATCACCATAGCATATACGACCAAAATAAAATCGAAATTGCAAATACATTAATGTATGCAAGTGATTCGATGTGAAATCGCCAATACGTTCATATTTTATTGCCAAAGATGTTTAGTGGGGTTGGCACTACAAGAATTAATCTGTTACGTTGTAAACAAAAATTGACTATTTAGTAGATGATTTGAGTAGCTGATCTTATATATGATACTATTGCTAGAATTAAATTAAATAGATGTCAAAAATCTAGCTTGTGTCATGTCGGTGGCTTGAATTTAAAAACTACGAAAGGAATATCTATTCCGGGAGGGAAAATGATTATTGTATATTCAGATGTCCACGTAATTAAGTAAATTCCTTTTCCAATTTATTTTAGTGGGAAAACGTGTAAAATCAAGCCATAATCTCATGAAAGCTGCATAGTCCGATGAAAGCATCGCATTTTCTAAATTAAAACACTTAGATTATCTAGTCTTGATTCTACATATCAAACTTAAGTGCTGAGGCACTTGTGAAGCATTTGTTGCTGCATTATTAAGGGAACAGTACGTCAATTTAATAGAATCCCTTTCTGCTGAAGCCTATATTGGTCAAAATTTTGATGTGCACGCCAAAATTAATTTACCATATTTGCACTTCAAATATCCCCGAAGTTAACCATTTAAAATGAAAGCTTCTTCAAATTAAAGTAAGGTAGATTATAACGATCAATGTGATATATTTATCTCAATATATGGCAGAAACTCAAATTGTTCACACTATGTAGACTTCGTCTCAACATTTATTAAATCTACATATAGGTCAGTCTTATTTAATTATAAAAGTGAAAGTCGAAATATCCTTAGTTTATTTTAGCCAATTTATCGTTAATAATTTATTATGTTTAGTTATTTAGTGCTAAGAAAAAGTAATGAAGGCACTGAATGTCCTGGTATCCAAGACATATTGCCTTTAAAGCTGTACATCACCATGTAATTTTTTATTTTACCGTTTGTAGTTGACTAATTACCATTCGAATTGTGTGGTTCGTAATTGCATTAGTGATCCGTGTCACTGTCATTTTAAAGTTGTATAATCTGATGGTTTCATCTTCTATGCTTCTGCCGTATTCTTTAGATAAATGTATTAGGTTAATTTTCATAATTTGCCTTACTTAGGTTGAAGTAACTTTATTTTGAAGGGTTGCCTTTAGATATATTTGAATCCAAAACATTGAACATTAATTGTTGGTGTGCACACCGAAATGCTGAACATGGACTTTGTTTACCTTTTTTTTTTAATCATAGAGGCGCACCAATCTGCAATAAATATGTAAAGGGTGCAAAATACTACATTGTCGAATGTGTATGACCAAATCCAAGTGAGTATTTTGGATTAGAATATGTTATACTTTCATCGGATTATGCAGCTATGTATGATTATAATAAAGCACCAAGTGTTGTCTGTAAAGAAATCCCTAATTGTGGAAGATATTCTAATGAACTGTTGTGTTTGTGCCTTGTTGATGGTTTAACTGCGAGTTCTATGTTGGTTTGTTCTCTTTTTCTTTCCTTCCGTCCCCATTCCAATTCCTGCTTGCTTGCTGTCCATAAAAACTAAAGCTGTCCATGGCGAATCTAATAATAGCACCACAACACTAGCACCCTCTACAACCACACATAATCAAACCCATGTCCCCACCCCTGGCCCTTCGTCCACCTCTGCCCCTACCATTAAGTCTACCCCTGCAAATACCACAACCACAGCTAACGTCACTTCTGAGACAAAGGTACCAACAGTGGTGACAACGGTTACGCCGACAACACCCCCCACAACCACTAAACCAGGCGACTACAGCCTGCTGCTGCACTTCACTGAGAACAACAAGACGTGCATCCTGCTGCGGGCCAACATCTCTATGATCATCACTTACATGGACGACCTCAACAAGGTACGTCTCGTGTAGGCCATTAGACAATGAAGCACATGGCCCTGTGTGTGTCAGCATACATCCCCTAAATAGTTACGGGTGACCCACTGAAAGTCTTTGAATTCGCTGATATTAGCTTTAAAAAGAATGGTTACCGTCTAAAATAGAAATAGAACCTGGCCGCGCAGGTCTTGAGGTGGTAGTGACCAGGTGCAGATTCAATCTGTCCAGTATCATATTTTTACCTATTTTATTTGCGCCTACTATTACAACAAAATACTAAATCAGTGGAGTGAATGAGTAATCTCTTGCTAAACCTCAAACCGACCCCTCTATTTATTAAAGACAAAAAAAATCAGGCGAATCACTGCAAAACCTTTAGTGTGCAGGCGTCGCTGAATTGACCTGATTGACCGCATATTGAATGGGGTCCAGGTTGCTCAGGGGTCGTCTAATTTTAATCATGGCATGCAAAGAGAAGAGTATACCAATGTTCCGGTCAGCCAGGTATATATCCCAGGCACACCCCAGCATAACCCACTTAACTCGTCACACATCACATATTTAATAAAGAGTGTCCAACTGTAAATGATATATACGATGATATGACATATTTCTGTTTAGATAGTTTCATTTAGAATAAGAAGCTACCTTCAACGGGAAAGTTTTGAAGAAAAATTATGCTGCTTTTCTTACATCCTCTGGCAACCTATTTCATCAAACGGGACCTGCCACATAGAAGGTACGAGCGCTATGATCGAGTCTAGACACCATTGCACCATGATTATCACTTGTCAGTTATATGAGTTGTGACAGGTCAGTCAGCAAGGGTGATAGTTTGCAACATAGGAGTGGTGGCTTGCTTGATTGCTGTAGCGGCGGGTTGTCAGTAAAATGTGATTTTGGTTTTCAGTCGGAAAATGTGACTCTGAAGATGGATGCAACGGATGCCAAAGTCACGAGCGGATCGTGCGGTGAGAAAAGTCAGTTCATGGCCGTCACATTCGGTCCCAACAACGATGTCCTCACCTTCGTCTTCGGGAAGGACAAGGACCTCAGCTACCTACAGAAGATCTCCCTGGACTTCACGATGGACAACCGAACCTTCCCACACCTGAACTCAACCCGGAAGAGTGAGTATGCGCCTGAACTAATATCCCAGTATGCGATTATTCCGAGTTCTTCATTATAAAGGGCTATAAAAAAGCTGCTTACTACAACATAGGTCCACAAAGCAAGTAGAATAAAGCTTACTTTTACTAATAATGAATTAGATCTCCTTTGACTACACCTTATAGTCTTATGTAATGCCACGTGTTCCTTCGCGACCAGACGGGATGGCCGAATGAGTTGAACGTCCGTCTCCCGTTTTGGTAGATCGTGGGATTCGAACCCATGGGTTCAAACCCTGGTCGAGTCAAACCAATCACTTAGAAACTTGTACTTGTCTCTTCGTAGCCAGCGCTCGGCATTATTGGGATAGGGCAAGGACTGATTGGCTCAGTGTCCGGATAGTATGACTGAGTGAGATATCAGGCCATGGTGCTGGTGGCTTGGTCTCCAGTGGGGCAGCACTATAAAGTTGCCATGAGTGGACTGTCACAAGTCGGTACCCGTCCTGATATGACCTTAGACGTTGCCGGCATGTAAAACTCAACCAACCAACCAACCATTCCTTCCCTCTCTGATATCACAAAATAAGCTATTTGAGCTCCAACCCGGTAAGTGGGACGGTTGATCCAGGAGTGTTAGAGCAAGTATCCCATGTGCAATACAGTTAATATTTTTGGAATAGAAATACACGTGGAATATTCATGTAATGAATTAATTTGGTGATCAGATCTTTTTGGCGATAAAGTAATCTGTAAGAAATTAAATTAAGGGACGTAGAAAGTATTTATTTTTTAAAGAAGAATATCGAATGATTTATTATGCCTCACTATAGCAGAGTACAAAATAAGTAACATCACTCTAAGCATTTTTCTTTATCCTTTGTATCAAGTAGAAGTTGTCCCCCCCCCCCCCCCCCCCCTCGCAGGTATGCAGGTATAGCAATACCTCAGGGAGTTTGACGCCCCTGCCTTGCAGAGTTCTATACCACTGCCTTGTGGTACAGGTCTTTGACAGAACCGAAGGCTAAGGGAGCAAACCCTAAACAGAAAACCATGTCACTGTGGCAGCATTAAGGGCGGTTGATGTATGGAACTCCCAACATCTTCCGACCAGCCACTGCAGGGACAAATAGTTTTGCGCCTGTCTTGACATGTTCTTGCCGGTGTGAAACCTCTATTTGCTCCCCGAGAGAGTGCCGCTGGTAACCTGCAAAAGCCAGCAGCACTTCAACACTTTTGCAGGCAGCTTTCATGAAATGTCAGCTAAATGGAGAGCGGCAGTCAAGTAATGAAAGCAGTCTTTGTCGCATCGCGACCGACAGCATGATGATGATGACTTTTTCCCCACATTTGTGTGTGTGTGCTTTCTCTATGCTATAAACAAAATGTATGCAGATAATGATTTTTATTGGGTCAACCTATGTGCTTACAGATCAGAATGTTGAGAACAACAGCAAGCTGTTCGAGGGTACCAAGGGCATGCCCTACATGTGCAAGTCGAACGTGAACAGCACTCTGAACGGCACGGACGGGTTGTCCGCCATCCTCTCTACCTGCGACTTTGAGTATGCGGCCTTCCGCACAACAAACTCCATAGAGTTCAAGAGCAAATGTAAGTCTTTCCCCACCCACCTAGCACTATTACAATCAGGTGTTGACCGTAGATGATGCCAGGACGTAAAATTCCAATAAACGAATCAACTATCAGGTACACACACACACACACACACACACACACACACACACACACACACACACACACACACACACACACACACACACACACACGCACGCACGCACGCACGCACGCACGCACGCACGCACGCACGCACGCACGCACGCACGCACGCACGCACGCACGCACGCACGCACGCACGCACGCACGCACGCACGCACGCACGCACGCACGCACGCACGCACGCACGCACGCACGCACGCACGCACGCACGCACGCACGCACGCACGCACGCACGCACGCACGCACGCACGCACGCACGCACGCACGCACGCACGCACGCACGCACGCACGCACGCACGCACGTAAAAACATGACAAATTACTTTTGGTATGGACACGAAAAATCCAGGACACCATAGACCTGGAAAGATTTTAATAAATTAACTTTGTATCCCTTCTATGTAGCAGTAGATGTTCAATAAGTGTACCAGTGTATGCAAAGTTGGATATGTAGGGTCAAAGCCAGGTAAATATTTTGGTTTCAATAAGTTGTTGCTTTCATCGGACTAAGCAACTTTAAAATATACCTTTGCAGATTTAACCCGGCTACTGCTCAATCTGTGCCTAAGACAATTATTTTTTGGCTACTTTGAACAACAAAAATGCAAATACAATAAAACCTCTCTAAATCGACCGACCTTGGGATCGACTTTACGTGGTCCATTTAGAGAGGAGGTCGGTTTAGGGAGTTAGAATATGGTTACAATGATATTGGTGGGACCCAAATAAAGTGATCGCTATAGGGGAGTGGTCAATTTGTGAAGGTGGTTGGTTAGAGAGGTTTTACTGTATATCGGTTTGAGCACGTAGATCCGTACAAGTTTTGACAGTGGGATTGTTTGGGGATTTTGTGAAAACATTTTCAGCTGTCGTGTTACAGATTAAGGTACTGCTTTGTAGGTAACTTTGTACGTGCAGGATGTATGTTTGCTTAATCTCAAGATGATGAGCAAATAATCATAAAACATTATTTAAATTTCACGAGAAATGCAACAAATTTAAGCAGCTCGACTATGCCTTTAATTCTGGTAAAAATGTGTTTATTTATATATAAAGAAATAAAACTATACAAAAAATACTAACATTTATTGCGTATTGGAGTTGGAATGAGGGTACTACTCATGGGAATTTATTATTGGGTATAATTTCCCCACAATTTGTCTTTTCTTTTTAGATTCAGCTACCCCAGTGCATAAGCGCGGTTTCTAATTGTTTCCCTCCTCCACAAGGTTCCCGCGGATCCTTAGTCTTAAATTGATTAGTCAATTTTCAAGGCCTTAAGATGTTTTACCAGCTATCTTCCCAAAGCAGAAATGCTGTGGAGCTGAAATTTCTTGAAGTTGCTGCTATAGTCTACGGACCGTAGTGTACTGGTGACAAGTGCATGCATATTTTGACAGCTTTTTACTGATTGGTTTAAAGTATTTGTTACATTTGCTGCGAAAATAAGTATTAAATTGTATGAAAATTGGTATTAGTCTCAAAAAGGTATTAAATGTGATTGGCTGATAGGTGCAGGAACCAACCCTACATCCAACTGTAGGTATTTTAAACCTTGGGTATCATATAAACTCTACCTTTTGCTTCTTTTCAAATTAAATTTTGCCAGATGTGAACTGTCCCATGGACGCTGTGACGAGTAACATCGTGCCGATTGCTGTTGGAGCGGCGCTGGCAGCCCTGGTGGTGATTGTGCTCATCGCCTACCTCATCAGCCGGAACCGGAACAAGCGCGGCTACGAGTCGGTGTAAGCGCGCCACCTGTGGGGAATGCGCGGTATGAAGAAAATGGGTGTGGTTGACGAATAGCGAGCCGCCAAGGAATGCTGGATGATGATGAAGCTGGATGGTGGTAATGACGACACTGGGTGGTGGATGATGATGATGATGATTAGAGAGGCCTTGGGTTGTGGGTGATATCATAAAACACTTCATTACACATGCACTGCACTTAAAACAGTCGCTTAATATTTCCAAGCCACTCCCCATCTCTTTTCTTTCCTCTGCTCCCCTCGCCCCTCCTGCGTCATTTACTGAATACAAATTTGGACACGATCAATAAGCTTCATCTGGCAACATGTTGAATTTCCTCTCAGCTATTAAGTTGGTTAGGGTTTTGTTTTTTATAATTGCATTAATTTAAGTTCTTTTTGTATTTAATTTTTTTTGTGGCGATTTGTTAAATAGGGGGACTCTGCTTTGTTATTCTAAGTGCATTGCATGTGTCTGGCCGGTGGTGGATCCCTTTAACGGACTAACGCATTAAACTGGTTTTATTTGGAAACACTATGGTCAACTACAATGATCCATTCCAGTTTCCATCGAAGGTGCCTGGCATATATAGGTAACCAAGACCTTTCGGTACTCGGGAATTGAACAAATTCTAACTGGTTAAAGACCCGGTCAATTTGGTAATGCAGAATGCAGAAATTAAATATAGAACCTTCTGCATTTGGAATGGGGGAAATGCTTACTTGAAATGAATAACTGCTAATTATTTGCTGTTGATAATGTTAGAATTTGAGTCACATTGGGTGCGTGTAAACTATTTTCGTCCTATTTGAATTTAAACAAATTAAATTCTGCAAGGTTTAAATTTTTTGCTTAGTTTTTGTGTGTATATTGCTTTTTTAAGCCATTGATAAAAATAGGGGGAGGAAGAACGGGTTTAGACTTTTATTCTGCATGAAAAGCTATGCGCATGATATATATATATATTTGATAATGAATATTTTTCTGCAATTGCAGTTATTGTATGACTGTAAACAATGAGTGTGTGTGACCATCCCTCCTGGCCAGAATGGTTCCGCTCACCTGAAGCAGATGAGTGATTTCACTCTGACCAGTTGCGGTTGCCGGGTCGTGGAAAGTTCATTATGATGAAATGTAAATAACGAGGTTTGACATGGGGCATCCCCAGCATCTCCCATTTCTCCAATTAACCGATAACAAAATAGAATGGTGTGATGTCACTGGATTATTGGCATATCCTATGATCTCCCTCCCTTTTCAAAGGGCCTTCCATAAATAAGAATTCGTGTGTGGTAGTGGTGGTGGTGGTAGTGGTAGTGGTGGGGATGCCCAAAGGTTTGCTGTAAGTGGAACTGAAAGCGAGACATTGTACAGAGGTGGTGTTGTTAAACGCCTATTTATCTGAAACTCGCAAGATGGCGTGCAGCGGCTAACTGTCAGATGTTGGCTGGTAGTGGCTGAGAACTTGAATGAGGCCTTAAGTTACTCTTGCTATTCGATACCGATACCATCACCAAGCTTGTCGTTTGAGAACCATTCACAAATTGTATGTATATCGCGTGACTGAACTAGTTTTCTTAAATGAAAGCGCCCAACTGCTTTTTTCGACATTTCCCCTGGGCATTATTATAATGCAGGACTTGGTAACTCAAAACGTTTGTTGCCAAAGCAACCACTGAGGCACATCCGACTTAACTAGGTCTTGGCGGAGATTATTGTGTGGGTCAGTATACACCGGTAATGATGATGTAAATTAGCTCCCATACCCAACTGTTTAGTGTATTTGGCTACTAACGCCACCACTAGAAGGCTTTGTAGGTCGCAGCATGCCGTCACTGAAACAAATTATATTTGGTGCCATGCATAAGCAAATTTACCAAGGTTTCTTTTTCACTACATAGGAAACCTGCTAGTGTTATCATTTCTTACTTATTGATCCTGGGAACTTGATGTGCAGCAAATCTTGGTTATAACACTGCAGTGAATCTGTGACATGGTGTTTTTCTCTCAGTTTGGTGTTTCTTTGATCCAGTAGACAAGTTCTACCTATTCTGCAATGTGCACTAACATTCCGCTGGTCTCTTGAGGACTGAAGCTGGTACCCAGCCCGCTGGGTCACAGCTTGAGCTTAAATGTACCAGGGAGTAAGGGAGAGCATGAATACGCATGCGCAATGATACACAGTGGAGGCATGTCGTTAGAGGTGTAAAGTGAGTTTAATGTGAGTTTAATGTTTACAGCAGCTACTGTGTGGTAAGATAACACCAACACTACAACTGGCCAGCATTGAAAACAAACCTGGGTACCCGGGCTTATATGCTATGGACAGTATAAATACAGCCTCAATAAATATAATAAAAAAAGGATAGGGCATTCTAGTGTGTCAGCTGAAGCTGCGACTTGGCCAGCTGGGACACAGCTTCCGTCCGGCCTCAGCGACCAGCGGAACTCTGAACAAACTTATTTATATGGTTGTGCAAACTGTTAGGGAGGTAAGCTAAACGTTACAGAAACGCAGTATATACGAACCTCAGAACATTTACTATCCTTTATGGCAACCAATAGGCAACTGATTAAGGGATTGTATTATTACCCAAAGGTGAATTGAATATTGATGACTTAGCTGTGACATCACAGGCGTATGACTTGAGATCACATGACGTCATATCTAGTATTAGAGGTATAAATAATACTTTTCGGGCGGCGTTAAAGTAATAAATCAGGAAGTAGGAATGGTTTGGTGCGTGTAAATTGAGTTGTTTGAAGAACCTGAAGTGATAGATCATCTAACGAGTGCGGGAACAACGGCAAATGGAGGAAGATTAATATCAATTTGAATCAGTTTAACGTTATTGTGGGTTCTTCCGGAGCCGGATTTTAGTAACCAAAATCTTGTGTATATATATATATATTTGTGTGTGTATGTATATATATGTATAGATATATATGTATGGATATATATAGATATATATATATATTAGAGCTTAGAGTTGATCGGATCTCTAGTAGCTTCGTTTTAAATCTAATGAGTACGAACATATTCCCCATGTGTGTAAGATCATTACTATTATGAATTATACTGTTGTGATTCAGGCTTTACCTTCTATTCATCGTGGTAATGTTGCCATGGTTACATCCAATCTGATGTCTCCGCCTGTCGGGTACAACTATGTGAAGTATCGTGAATGTACGCGGGACATATCAAGCTTTATCCCTTCAATTAAAAAGAAAGAAAACACAAACACCCTGTAGTTAATTACACTGTGTGCTTAGATATTCAAAGATTTTGTAATTAAAAAAGAAAGTGATCGTTTTGTCTCCATTTAGGGCCAGCTAATACATTATATATACAACCCGACCTGTGTATCCTGTGAGTAATACTATGGAGCCGTCACTTGCTGCTGAGCAGCATCTGAATGTAAATTATCAGCGTGTGATGTCACAATTGGGAACTAACTTCACGGGTCCAAGTCACTCTTCAAATACTTGCAAAGAGCCGCTCAATATGTCAGTCAAGGCTGCACATGACCCAGACATTGGGTCCAAGCGGCCGGCATTTATAGGATGGACAATTATGGCTAGCAATCTGTTAAGCATTTGATTAACTAATCCATTAATTAAATGATTGAGAGGCAATAAGACACTTTATCAATGTTTTAGTATCAAAATTCCTCTCCCGCCCCCCTTGTTTTCAAAATGGAACACTGTTTTATTATATAATGTTGCAAATAAGCCTGACTTTATGAATTTGATGAGCCGGTTTATCAGATGAATGATTAGTCATTAGCAGTTCGACCACTCCCCATGGCATTGTGGTTTAATATATGTACACTTACACCTGGTACAGTCAAGAACCATGAGTAGTTTATTATTATCGCCCAAACAGGCCGCTTGCCTGGCCTCGTATAATTGTTGTCCTTTTTAAGTATACTATGTTGTGGAGTCGTGGTCAATGATCCTGTATCCTATTTCTCACCTGCTCATCTTGACAGGAAACTTGTAGGTGTTATTTCAACGAGGTTCAATCCACACAAATATTAAATATATTTGTGTAACAATAGCGGGCATCGAACAATAGCATTGATTGCGTTTGTATTAAAATTAAAGTAACCAGTGGGGGGGCGCGGTTAAATGGTGATATTCTAGTGGTGATACCTAATTAAAGACAATAAAAAAAAGATGTGGAATAATTGATTGATTGTTCGTGTATAATTCTTGTAAAGACTGATATGATATTGGCTTATCTGTTCTCGATCAATGGGGTTCCAGTATTTAATTTTATAGTACTAAGGGCAAGTATAAATGAAATAGAATGGTCCCCACCCGTGCCTGAAAAATCGCACGCTACTGAATTTTTTTGTTAACTGTTAAAAATGCGTCGGGCTAGCAGCTATTCAACTTTCATATTAATTTTTTAAGTCATTCGTTTGAGTCGGCCAGGGTTTGAACCCAGGAGTTCGAATCCCACGACCTACTAAAACGGATTGGTTGTTGGCAACATCTGAGGTCATATCAGGACGAGTACTGACTTGTGCCAACACTATTCATGGCGACTTTATAGTGTTGCCCCACTGAGATACTAGACTGCCAGCCCCATGATCTGATATCCCACTGTCACATTATCCTGACACCGAGCCAACCAGTCCTTGCCCTCTCCTAATAATCCCGAGCACCTGGCTAGGAGGTGAAAAGTATACACTTTTAAAAGTCATTGGTTTGACTCGTCCAGGGTTCGACCCCATGGGATCGAATCCCGCGCTTGGTGTGGAAAAATGGTGGCTTAATAAAAAACCTCTTTTTTAAAATAACCGATATAACTACAGCAAAATAGGATTTAAAGTATTTTATGATTGCATAATTTAGCTACATGGCTATTTTAATCTGGAGTATGATATTTTACATAAAAAAAGAACAAGAAAGTAGCTTTCCATTACAGGCTCTCACCAGCCACCAGCACAAATGCTCCCGACACCTCCATCCAAGACGTGAGGCATTGGAGTCGGATCATTTTGCACACTGTTATGCAATCGATTACAGCATGTTAATGTATACAGTAAAACCTCTAGCCGACCACTGCCACAGATTGACCACTCCCCTATATCGGTCGCTTTATTTGGGTACCATTATAAGCATATTCTAACTCCCTAAACCGACCACCTTCCTCGTGGTCTATTTAGGGAATTCTGGACCACTTAAATTTGGTCCCACGGGCGGTCGATTTACAGAGGTTTTACTGAATATTGGTTTTAGTACGAATTGGTCAATGGCTCCGCATGCAAGGCCGTATTAGATTATTATATCTATGGATAGTGATAAACCCTTTATCGCTTGTAACATTACTAACAAGCTCTGTAGTGCCCCCCCCCCCTCCAGTTTGGGGGGGGGGGGGTACCAGCATGCTGTCGCCCCCCGCCCCTCCGCGGGGTGGGACTCTCCACTCGCGCGGAAGCATTTTTTTATTATAGTAAAACCTCTCCAACTGACCACCTCCACAGATCGACCACTCCCCTAAATCTATAGCTTTATTTGGTTCCCAAACGGTCGCTCATACAACACCATTGTAACAATTGTTTAAAAACCTCCCTAAACCGACCATTTAAAGTCGGTCCCATGGTCGATCGATTTAGAGTTGTTTTACTGTATATTTTGCGTGTATGTGTGTGCATATATATGTAGGCCTATAACGTACGTAATACTACATACATACATGGCATACATTCATGCATGCATACATAAGCACATGCATACATGTACACCTCCATATAGCCAACATACAGCATCTCCATGATTATGCACAGGTGATGTAAGTAGGCTTCTGTCGGTTTTGTGGTGATATTTATGCCTTATGAGTCGAACCATCACTGACATGCAAAGGTTTCTATTTGCTCATATCTAATTAAAACGGGACTGAAAAGCTTTCACGCGCAATTCACTTTTCTTGTTTCATTAGCTGGGTTTTTTTCTCCTCTTTTAAAAAATTTACATTATATATTTGCTTACCTTCTCTATCTTTTGATCAATTTGGGGATACGTAATAAGATAATAAATATATAGAATTTTACTGCTGAAAAACCTCACCTGCTTCTTAGACAAATAATTTCCCCAAGTGTAGTACTAGTAGTAGTAATTAACCAAACTAAGACAGATAGGGGGGGGGGGCCTAGTAATATAAAAGACTTGTTAGAAAGTTCATATTTAGTGTGTGTCTTTGGAGGGGAGGGGGGCACTAAATAAAAATGATGCCTTTTAGTGGTGTGTGCGGTAACCCTTCCGAGTCCAATATACCTTTTCTGCGAAGCTACTCGGGTAGCGGCTCAAGTTTGGAAGGGAGTACTAAGTATGTCTAGAGTTATCATTTGCACAAATGTTTGGTGTTTTTTTAACCCTACACTACATGCCTGAAAGCGCTAGATATTCCAGCTCAGAGTGGGGAGCGGACAGAGATGTTCTGCTCTCCGTGTACAGAACCTTGGTTCGGTCACGAGTGGATTATGGCAGCATAGTATACGGTTCTGCAAGGAAATCAAATATTGGGCTGCTAGACACGATCCACCACCAGGGACTGTGCCTGGCCTTGGGGCCTTCTGCACCTCACCGGTTCAGAGCCTCTACGTCGAAGCCAATGAACCATCACTTAACAACAGGAGAATCAAACTGGCCGTGCAATATGTAGTCAAGATAAAAACTAATGCATTGAATCCTGCACACAATTGTCTATTCGAGCAACATGACGAATCCAGGTATGAAGCCAGGCCGAATTACATCCAGCCACTGAGGCTCCGCATGAAACCTCATTTGGAGGCCTTGGGCGTGGATTTGGATGTGTTGGAGGATGCCAAAGTCCCAGAACATCCCCCATGGTCGTTGAGAAAGCCATCGGTTATCCTCCGACTCACGGAACTGAGGAAGTCTGGGACACATCCACTCGAGTACCAAGGACTGCATGCAGAGATTCAAGGCCAGTTTGCAGACCACCTGTCCATATACACTGATGGTTCGAAAGACCAAAGCCAGGTAGCTGCTGCGGCAGTCTGCCGGTTGGAAAAATTTGGCATACGTTTGCCCAATCGGAGCTCGATTTTCACTGCAGAAGCCCAAGCACTCCTTCTCGCGTTGGAGTGTATCGAGGTATCCAACCACACTAACTATGCCTCCTGGCTGTTGATGGACTGAAAACGAATCACCCTATTCTAGCAATGGTTATTTATAAAATGAACCAACTGACAACGGATGGGTATGACATCCACCTGTGCTGGGTGCCTGGCCATGCCGGCATACAAGGAAACGAACGAGCTGATCGGGCTGCGAAGAAGGCCCTGAACTGTGATCTTGAACCGTGTCTGATCACTCACTCTGATCTGAAACCACTAATAGCCACCCACATAAAATCCAAATGGCAACATGAGTGGGATGAAAAAACCTTAATAAACTTAAAGAAATTGAACCATCTGTGGGAAAGCCAGCGCAGACTCATGTGGGAGGTCGGTGGGACCAAGTGGTCCTTAGCCGCTGCCATATTGGCCACTCGTGGCTTACACATGCTTTTCTGCTCAAGGGGGAACCTCCCCCTGAATGTATTGGGTGTCAGTCCCCGCTGACACTCAAACACATTTTACTAAGTTGCGTTGAATTTTTGGCCCTGCGCCAACAGTTCTACACTGCAGACAGTATGCGTGACCTTTTTACTAAGGTAAAACAGGAAAACATTTTAGTCTTTTTGAGGGCAGCTGGACTGTACCACCTCATATAGTTTACTAAATAGATTCTATCAATTATTAATAAAACTTTTATTTTTCTATGGGAATTTGTTTCCCTTGACCACAAATATATGATTGTGAGCTTTCTAATTTAATGAGTGTCTATTGGCACATAATTGATTGTCTGCTTTTACATGTAAAAGCGATGGTTTGAACAAAAAACAAACATTTCTCGCTGTGAATATGGCCTATGCTGCCGACACGGCATAAAGCAACCACCAATCAATCAATCAATCAACATGATTATAATTTTTTACTGGATAAATAATGAAAAGTGACCAGTAGTGTCTTGTGTTTCCTTGGCATCTTAGATCAAAATTATATATATATATATATAAGTCGTTAGTTTGACTCGACCGGGAACCGAACTCCCGATCTCCCGCCCGCAAGGCCCGCGATCTAACGATTCGGCCACCGCGCCCGGTATGCCAAAAAGAAAAACATACCGTCTCGTTCAGTTTAAGGTCATTCATTATACGCTATGACTATGAGAATGTATTTTCCCAAATTGGATATGAATATCGCCACTCATGTAATTTGTGTTATTTAATTACCTAATATGCGGTGTATATCGATTGCGACCAGACGGAATTGGCAAATACGTTAATATATTAATAGCCTTTATAGGACTAGAAATGCAGACACTCGACAATTTGTAGGAGCCTTAACTTTGATTTGGTCAACTCTCACCCCAGAAGGTCCTGGGTCTCATACCAGATATGTTCTAATAACATGGATGTGTTGTACGTGTGTATGTTTGTAGGTAGACTATATGTATGTAGGTATATGTATGTTTGTAGGTAGGTATGTAGGTATATGTATATCTATAGGGAAGTCTGTATGTATGCAAGGAGGTCTGCAGCCCTTTCACCCTATGCATGTAAGTATGTGTATATGTATGGAGGTAGGGAGGTATGTAGGTGTGTGTATATGTATGTCTGTAGGTACGTATGTGTATATGTATGTAGGGATGTAGACCTGTATGTATGTAGCTATGTATGTATGTGTATGCATGTATATGTATATGTGTATCCATGTATGTATGTGTACATGTAGACTGCATGTATGTATGTGCATGTAATATTGTATGTAGGTCTGTAGGTATATATATATATATATATCTATATGTATGTATGTATACATGTATGTATACATGTATGTATACATGCATGTATGTGTGCATGCGGATACTGATAATTTCCCTTTTTACGGTTAATAATTAATAAGTTATTACTATATTACCCCTTACCATACAGCCTGTGGTAAATTTAGGTCCATAATCGCGATGTTATTCATTTGTAGGCCTACATATTGGCTGACATGGTCGGTGAACTATTTGTAGAATGCATCCGTACTGCTGTCGGTCGGCGTGCATTTGAAGCCGATGTCGTTGTCTGGAGATAGTATTAAATGAATAACACCTATGCCTGTACCTCACGCACTGACCCCGCACAAAGCTGTACAGGGGGCAATAACATTACAGCAGAATATTGTTGCCGTTAGATCGATACTAGTGCGGGTAAAGCTGCGAACACACTGGACGCGTATCTCGCGCGTGCGTCAAGCGTCGCGCGTGCGTAAAAAATCAAAATGTATGTAATAAAGAGAACCCGAACACACTGGCGCGTGCGTTTCTCGCGCGGGCGTCGCGAATCGCTTTTGGAGCGATTATTTACGCTTGACGCGTGGTAACGCTTGGCTTTTGACCGACTTTGCCCGACTTTGCCTGACTTTGCCCGACTTTGCCCGACTTTGCCTGACCTTGCCTGACTTTGCGTGTGTCTCTGTGTCTGTGTGTGTGTGTGTCTCTGTGTCTGTGTCTCTGTGTGTGTCTCTATGTGTGTCTCTGTGTGTGTCTCTGTGTCTGTATGTGTGTATCTGTGTCTATGTGTGTGTCTCTGTGTGTGTCTATGTGTGTGTCTCTGTGTCTGTATGTGTGTCTCTGTGTCTATGTGTGTGTCTCTGTGTGTGTCTCTGTGTGTCTGTGTGTGTCTCTGTGTGTGTCTCTGTGTCTGTCTCTGTGTCTGTGTGTGTGTCTCTGTGTCTGTAGGTGTGTCTCTGTGTCTATGTGTGTGTCTCTGTGTCTGTGTGTGTGTCTCTGTGTGTGTCTGTGTCTGTATGTGTGTATCTGTGTCTATGTGTGTGTCTCTGTGTGTGTCTCTATGTGTGTGTCTCTGTGTCTGTATGTGTGTCTCTGTGTATGTGTCTCTGTGTGTGTCTCTGTATGTGTCTGTGTGTCTCTGTGTGTGTCTCTGTGTGTGTCTCTGCGTCTCTGTGTGTGTATCTCTGTGTCTGTGTGTGTCTGTGTGTGTGTATGTGTGTCTCTGTATCTGTGTGTGTCTCTGTGTGTGTCTCTATGTGTGTGTGTCTGTGTGTGTCTCTGTGTATGTGTGTGTCTTTGTGTCTGTATCTGTGTGTGTGTCTCTGTGTCTCTGTGTGTGTCTCTGCATCTCTGTGTGTCTCTGTGTGGGATGGAGGGAGGGAGAGAGAGAGAGAGAGGGAGGGAGAGAGGGAGGGAGAGTGTCTGTGTGTGTCTCTCTCAGAGACACACACCCACAGACACAGACACACACATAGAGAAACACACACACAGACACACACAGAGACACACATACACAGACACACACAGAGACACACACAGACACACCGAGACACAGGGAGGGAAAGAGGGAGATTGTCTGTGTGTGTCTCTCTCAGAGACACACACACAGAGGCACATAACACACAGAGACACACACAGAGACACAGATTCACACACACACAGGCACACACACAGATACACTGATACACAGACACACAAACAGACACACACACAGACACACACAGAGACACATACAGAGACACAGACACACACACAGAGTAACACACACACACAGACACACACACACAGACACAGGGAGGGAGAGAGGGAGGGAGGGAGAGTGTCTGTGTGTCTCCCTCTCAGAGACACACAGACACAGACACACACATAGAGACACACACACAGACACAGAGTCACACACACACAGAGACACACACAGACACACACAGAGACACACACACACAGACACAGACACACACAGACACAGAGTAACACACACACACAGACATACAGGAGGGAGGGAGAGTGTCTGTGTGTGTCTCTCTCTCAGAGACACATGCACACAGAGACACAGAACACACATAGAGACACACACAGAGACACAGAGTCACACACACAGAGACACACACACAGAGACACAGAGAGACACACACAGACACACACACAGAGACACACACAGAGACACAGAGACACACACACAGACACAGAGTAACACACACAGACACAGAGTAACACACACACAGACACACCGAGACACAGAGAGTCAAACCAATGACGCATACGCGTGGCAGACGCATCCAGTGTGTTCGCTATTTGCGCGCGAGAACCGCATGACGCTCGCTTGTACTTTACGCACGCCCGACGCACGCGTCCTGTCTGTCCGCAGCTTTAGTGTGTGTGTGTGGGGGGGGGGGGGGGGGGCAGTGTACATCTGCAGACCCGGAAGTGACGTAATTGCCATATTGAACTGCCACGAACAAAAGATGTTTTTTTGGTTTTTTTTGTTTTACGTCCTAGCCAACATCTCAGGTCATATCAGGACGGGTACCGACTTGTGACAGTGCTGCCCCCCTGGGAGACCAGACCACCAGTACCATGACCTGATATCCCACTCAGGCACATTATCCTGACACTGAGCCAACCAGTCCTTACCCTATCCGAATCATGTTGAGCCCCTGGCTAGGAAGCGACAAGAATAAATTTTTAAGTAATTGGTTTGACTCGACAAGGGTTCGATCCCACGGTCTACCAACACAGGAGATGGACTCTCTAACTCATTCGGCCATCCCATCTGGTTGTATGCAGTGTTCGCCCTGAATTTTTAATACACTATCGGTCAGAGTAATTGTCTCATCTTGATATGACCTTAGATATTGCTAGAACGTAAAACCCCAAACAAAGAAATAAAATCATTGTCTCATGAACACTAAAAACCATTAGTGCATACAATTTTCTAAACCAAACCCCTTAATTTGATCCTATATATCCAACTTAGACACTGGTACACTAATTAAAGATGTATTGCTGCACGGAAGGAATACCAAGTCAATTTAATAGAACATGTCACTGCTGAAGCTTATGTGGCCTATCATTTTCATGTGCACACCAATGTTACATTTTTTCTCCATTCTGGTATCTCCAAAGTTAACCCTTTAAAATAAAAGTTACTTCAATTTACCTTAAGTAAAGTATCATGACCAACCTTATATATTTATCTAAAGGAAATATGGCAGAAACTCGAAACCATTGGACCATGCAACCTGAAATAACGCAAGTTATATTATTTGCACAATTTTTATATTTATTTGTTTTTTAAACGAAAATTATAAACTCACTATGCTGAGGGAGTGTGTTTGTTTTGAAATATTGTGCTCGCATTTATTTTAATGCACCATCCTCTATCTCGAACCCCCCCCCCCCCCACACCCCCTCATACTAAACCCCCCGGTCAATAATATTAGCCTGATCAATCACCCCACATGTTATAACAGTGTCACGCATTGGGATATATGCATATATCGAACCACTGTGAGAGTGGAAAGTTTGAGTTGGATTTAAAGTAGTGTTAGGCTAGGATTCCTTACACGTGGTATGCGGCATGCGAATGTGAATGTGAATGCGACAAAAAATGGAAAAGCATCTAAGTCAATGGGGGTGATTCCATGCGTCCAAATGCGAATGCGAATGCGGCAACTGAATCGGCCCATGTAGCCATCGGTGAGGCATGCGAATGCGAATGCTGCTGCGTTTGCCATAGAAAACAGTGGTAGAGAAACCTGACACTATGTGTGGGTGTGGGTGTGGGTGTGGGTGAAAGGAATAAGCCCGTTCGCATGCCGCATTCGCATGCCGCATACTGCGTGTAAGGAATCCTAGCTTAAGGTAAGGTTGTTCTATCATGTAACGGTCGAGGCATGTGATGACGGGTCAATACAATGATATCACATTCCAGGTGAAGTAATGTGAGTTTTGAGATAAATATATTAGGTTGACGTACGCCAATAATCCTACCAAGTTTGATCATCAGGAGGTGTGTGATTATAGCTGCAAATTGAGTTTAAATAATAGTTTAAATATACATAATCCGATGAAAGCAACAACTTTTCGAAAGAAACCACGTATATAGATTCGATCCTACCTGTGCAATTTAGATAGTAGTACACTTATTAAGCAGTTTTTGTTGCATAGAAGGACATACTGGGCAATTTAATAGAACCTTTTACCGTTGAAACATATGGTGTCAACATTTTAATCTGCATTTCACAATTTTTTATTTATTTTTTTCACTTCAAATATCTTCAATGTTAAAGTTGCATACTCCGATGGTTTTGAGTCTCTGACATTTTTCTGAGATAAGTATATTAAATTGATCATTATAATCTACCTTACTTTAGTTTGAAGTAACTTTTAATTGAGATATTTGAAATTCAAACATGTGAAAATAATTTTGGCAAACATGCCAAAAGTCTGATACCATAGGCTTCTGCAGGGACAGATTCTATCAAATTGACTTGGTATTCCCTTCTATGTGGCAACAAATACTTAATAAGTGCATCAGTATCTAAGTTAGATATGTAGAATCAAATCTAGATTATTGTTTTGATTTTGAAAATTTGATGCTTCATCGGATTATGCAGTTTTAATCATTCATAATAATGGTTACTTCAAACTAAAGTAAGGCGGATTATAACAACCAAGCTAATATATTTTCTTTAAAAGTGGCAGAAACTCAAAACCATTTTTTATTTATTTTTTGGTGGTAAATATGTTTATTCTGCTGGATAAGTCTTTTGTCAGTGCCGAAGCACTGGTCTTCCAGCCATTTTTCAATTCAGGGTTATTTACACAAAAGGTATATAGAATAAGGTGTACAATACTTGTTGAATAGACAATTTGCACCATGTAACACAATGAAATTCTGAAACCCAAAAGTTCCATAACAATATGGTACAGTAGTGTCATATAACCAGATCAATATTAGTCAGATCAATGTGAGTATTTACATAGTATTTAGAATGTAAGCAGAAGTTATCTTCAGTATTCAGTTGGTAAATTTGTACTAAGTTTGAATGTTCAGTTGCAGTTAGGCAAGCGGTATATAAATGTTGGTTTGTTAGGAAAATTCTAGTGTAACTCTAATGTAGCTAGTTATGTGAGTTCATGAATTATGTTGTTGGGGTGGGGTTGTTAATAATACACTGGACCATCTGTGACCAGTGAAGCAGTGGGACCAATCCCAGTGCATTTAGGTCTTAAATTTTACATTTTTACCTGGGCTGTCTCTGTCATCGTATATGGTTGTCTGGAGATAACAGAGGAACAGCAACAAATTAAAAAAGTGGGGGCTGGGTGGGGGGGGGGGGGGAGAAACCATTGAATTGTGCAACTTAAAAATGCTTGGTCTATATTGAAGGACAGGGCTGAAAGTTGCACCAACCGCACTTGAACTTAGTCTAAGCTGAAGCTGCGAGATGGTGGGCTGTGTCTCAGCTTCAGTTCTTTCAGACTCAGAGATATCAGCGGAATCCAGAATGCCCGTACTACCATCCAATCAGTACAGCAACTGGAGCAGACGGTATTCACCACCCACTCAGCAGGTGGCGCTATAGAGGGAGTGCACATGACGTCATCACTCATCAGTCAGTGGTCAGCAGCCAGCCATCTTGGATTAGGAGCACCCTCCCAAGCCATGTTGTGAATGCATGCAGATGCAGTAAAAGTTTTCTTGTGTTCTGGGATGTTCTGGGCAGTTTACATCCAATGTGCTTACTTACAGCACTTTAGCAACAACTTCTGAGGCCAAACTGCACAAAACAGTGACAAATAAACCAACAAATCAGTAAATAATCACAGTATAGGCAGTTACAAGCCTTCTGTATGTAATCAAATATGGCCACGAAAGTTGTCTTGTGATGACATTACACCCCCTCTATACCGGAATCCAAGCTAGGTTACGTCATTTGAATCACTTAGAATGTTTTTTTTAACTCCCGCCAGGGCAAACTATCAAATAGTATCATCTAATTCGAGTTTCATAATGAGTATTCACACCAACCACAGCGTCCCAAACAAATTCACACTATATCCCTTTAAAAAAAAAAGAATGACCCATTTGTTGTTGCTATTGCTACCACAGGTGGCTTAACATAAGGGAAGAAAATAAGACAAGTTCAGTAGTTAATGGTGATTTGAGGCGATTTGTTAGTGCAACTTGACCTTTAGTGACCAGCTGACACATCACTTAATTCCAAAAATGGCGTATGGGGAGTGGCAAGGGGGGATAGGGATATGGCAGTGTGGTCTTAGGAATCAGCTCACTTATGTGCATATAATAATAATAAT
The DNA here is from genome assembly GCA_030323885.1 of Branchipolynoe longqiensis. Taxonomy (NCBI): domain Eukaryota; kingdom Metazoa; phylum Annelida; class Polychaeta; order Phyllodocida; family Polynoidae; genus Branchipolynoe; species Branchipolynoe longqiensis. Next base: position 25,154,126 of record CM059197.1, read on the forward strand.
AATAATAATATAACAGAGGGCCCTCACTAGGAGGAGAACTACTAAAGCGATGATATGACATTTACAACTTGGTTACAATAGTTGGAAGAGAGATACATTTCTATTACCGTAAAGTCTTGAGGACATATTAACATTTATCAAGAGATGATGCTTTCCTGACATACTCTGGTTCCATTATCTACTAGGATTATGGAAGGCATTGGTTGGAACAGATAGTAGCAAATTGATTACGTTTCGCACGCACACAGAGACATATATATATATAGATTAGTTAGACGAATCTTACCTGGGTATAGATGATGGATAACTGTTGTTTTACCGAGGTATAAGCCTCAGATAGACGTGGGCTAGGGAGAGGGAAGCACATCCGGTCCAGCAATCTTTACCTACTTATTCAGGATAAATGATCTAATAAACAATCTAAAATAATAATAATAATAAATGACAATGGTATTAAAACTGTGAAGTGTACTTGGTATAAGCAAACGAATAGACGTGGAAGGGTGAGGTAGGAGGCCCTAGCCCACGTCTATCCAAGGCTTATACCTCGGTAAAACAACAGTTATCCATCATCTATACCCAGGTAAGATTCGTCTAACTAATCTATTTTACCTCGGTATACAGCCTCAGGCTAGCCTCAGGCTAGGGAGAGGTTTACATAATCTCATTTATCCTGTATCTCATGTTACATATCAATAACAATTGTTAAACATACATTTATCATCAATCGGCAAGATAATTTTGGCGAAAACAAAGTGTATTCTCACCTCTTGCCGATCTAGTCTTTCAGCAGCTGTCGGGCCAGTGTGCTCGACTTCTCCAATCGTTTGTTATAGTATGTTGCAAACGATCGTGCTGTTTTCCATCCTGCGTGGGCTAGGATCCGCTTGACGGAAATGCCCAGCAGTCGCGCTTTAGAAACCATAGCACCTCTTGTTGAGTGTGAGGCATATTTGTCCGTATCTATGCCTGCCAATTTTAACATCGTAAGTGTCCACCGAGCAATCGTATCTCGCGAAATGCCCTTGTGTGGCTTAATAAAGCTAACTAATAACTGTCTTGAAGTTCTCAAGTCCTTGGTCTTGGATATATAAGCCCTAATGGCTGACACTACACAAAGCTTTGGGTTTTCGTTGAAACTAGTAACACTAATTGTAGACAATGGGTCTCCTAATCTATTAGATTTCAACAGTTTTGACAAATCAAATGTGGCCTCTTTCTTATCAATTTCTAGACCATCTAGTGATAGGGCGACAATAGTCTGTCCCCTGTGTCCCGTTACTAATAACAAAAGCAACGCTACCTTAAACCCTAACTGTTTGAGATCTAGAAGCCTATTATGAGGCCATTGTTTAAACAAATCAAACACAACTGATACATCCCAAAACCGACTGTATCTCGGTTTAGGTGGATTCCTTTGATAAATCGATCTCACAATCCAATGAATAACATGGTGTTTCCCAACCGTATCATTATTTATCTGTGGAAGGATAACGGATAAAGCACACCGAGCAGCATTAATAGCTCCAAACCCTAACCCTTCGGCTTCTAACATGCGGAGAAATCTACCAACTTGGGAAATGGTGGGATTCATGGGATTGACTTCCTTAATTAAACAATGAACGCCCCACTTTTTTAAAATATGTAGTATACATTTTAACAGTACCTTTACGCCAAGCATCTGCGACAATTCTTTGCTGTGTAATTTTGTCTAAACCAAATTGCTCTAGATATTTATCCAAAAAAGAAATGCCAGCAATGGTGTCGTGGACACGTCCCCTCGTTGTTTTAGGGGGCCTTGGTGTGTCAGATTGCCTGGTGATCTTCGGAATCGGAGGCAATCTGTGGCGGCTGCCACTATGCCCGGTAGCCAAGGTTGCGTGTCCCAGTTGGGAACGATTAATATTGTGTGTGCTTTGTCCATCTTTATCTTTCGGGTTACTCGGCTGATCAAGCTGAATGGAGGGAAAATATAATAAAATTTATTCCCCCATGTTAGAGAAAAAGCATCTATTTGCCAGGCATCTGGCTCTGGATGCCAAGACACATATTTGTCAATTTTACAATTATTACGTGAAGCAAATAAGTCAACTTCAGGTTGTCCCCACTTCTGACACACTGTGTTGAAAATGTCTGGGCTAAGGGACCATTCTAAATGGTCATAACAATTTCTGCTTTTATGATCAGCTAAGGTATTTTGTGCGCCGGGAATATATGCCACAGTTAACCAAACATCATTTAGTTGGGCCCAATCCCAAATTTTTCTTGCTATTTCATTGCATGGTCTGGACTTTGTCCCCCCCATGTTTCGTACATATGCCATTGCAGTTGTATTGTCCGTCAAAATACGAACGTGTCTACGTGGAACCTTAACCAGGCTAGCAAGGCCTAAATAAATGGCTCGTAGTTCCAACACATTAATATGGTCTGAACTCTTTTCTTGCAACCAGCGTCCCCCTGTTGCCAATGAATCGCAATGCGCCCCCCAACCTTCTAAAGAGGCATCCGCAGTAACTACTGTGTTGGGTTCATTCATCCGTATAGGGTTAGGTGAATTTTGAATGTTATCGAACCACCAATTAATATCATTCATTCCATCTTCTGAAATAAACATTTTTCTTTCGAAATTACCCTTCGTGCGAGCCAACCCCAAATTCTTATCTATTTCCAAAGATTTTATGTGGGCTTTACCATATAAAATAGCAGGGGCATATGCTATCAGTATGCCGACTAGCACCGCGACTTGTCTTATCTTTGGCCTACTTAAGGTGACTAAGTGGGTCGCCGTATCGTGAAACTTAGTAAGTTTGTTATCAGGATGTGAAACAGTCATAAGCCGTGTATTAATAATAAATCCTAAACATTTAAGTTCAGTAGTGGGGACAAAAACCGACTTCTTATGATTTAAATAAAACCCTAGTTTTGTCAAAAGAGAACATAGGTCATTAACAGCGTGTTGACAGTCATCAAACGATTGTGAAACAATGAAAGAATCATCAATATAAGGGAACATAGTATGACCCTTCTTTGCCATAACCGAGAAAACCGGCTTTAGTAATTTTGTAAACAGGCGTGGAGCACACGCTAAGCCATTTGGCATACACGTAAATTGGAAAAGTGTATCATCCCAAATAAATCTTAAGAATTTCCGGTGTTCTTCAAAAATCGGAACAGTATAATACGCATCTTGTAAATCTACGCTGGCCATCCAAGCGTCAGGTGTCACCAAGTCTCTGGCAGTGTCAAGGGAAAACATTTTAAAATGTTGATAATCTACGAGATCATTTAATTTGGTTAAATCTAAAATCATTTGAATATCTCCATTAGGCTTAGGCCTGGAAAATATATTAGAGATAAATTCCCCTGGAGTGTGAGTCACCTCCTCAATAATGCCTTTAGCCTGAAAGAGTGTAACTTGTTCAGATAAAGCTTGTTTTTCGACATCATTAAACCTATACGGGAAAGGTACTCGTTGTTGCACTGGGATTTCAATAAAGGGAATTTTAACACCAGTTACTATGTCTAAAATGTTTACATCACTAGTAATTTCGCACCAAGAAGAGACACAGTTAAAAATGTTTCCAGCACAAAAATCTCTTACATCTGTTTGTGTAGATTCAGCCACCATGTCTCTTAGTCCCGTTGTTTGTGTAGCAATATTTACTTGCTGCCTGGGCGTTGGAAGGGTTGTTTCGGGGCAAACTCCTTCCGGAACGGGCGGTTGCCGTCGTTCCAGCCTTGCCTGTCTCCCCGACCGCTGCCTCGCGGCTGATAGCCGTAGGAGGGGCCGGACCTGCCAGCTCTGCCTCCTCGCCGGGGACGAAAATCCCCTCGTGGTCGACGATACCGGGAGGTGTCTGTTTTCCTGATTGGTTCCAGGTTGCGGCCACTTTTTGTCTCTGCCTCGACTTCTTTGAAGAGGTAGGGAAGTTGGCCACCAAACATCTTCCCTTTATCCAAGGGTTTACCCTTAATGGACTTGGGCGGCAAAAAGAGAGTGTACTCTTTGCCGTCGTTGTCCATGACTTTCTTTGATCTGGCTACTTCCTTACCGGCTTGCGTGGTCACTGCCTTGAAGACATTTTCATATCTGCGGTAGCTCAAAAAGTTACTGGCAGCTGTGAGGAGAGCCATGCCCTTATCCATGCCTCTGGCAAGTGACGAGAATTTATTCTCGGTTTGCATGCGGTTAGCTATTGGGACGACCGTAGCGAGGACACCTAACACCGCTTTATGGACTGTGAACAGTGCCGCCTCAAAACGCTTTTTCTCTTCATTAAGGTGAATACCCGCGTCCATCTCCTTGATCACACTGTCCGGGATCCCTTTAATCCCGGA